>JARYHS010008075.1:21701446-21842827 GCA_031002005.1 Vandiemenella viatica | reverse complement strand
TCCATCATCATCAAGACCTCAAGTTCTACTACTCCATCCGCCACCAGCTCTCAGTAGTAGAGGGAGTGCTCCTCCGCACAGAACCAAATTCCACCCCGAGGGTCGTCGTTCCGAGATCCCTACAACCGACAATCCTCCAAACTCTCCACCAAGGACACTGGGGAATTGCCCGCACCAAATCCCTTGCCAGACGCCATGTATTCTGGATCGGCCTTACCACGGATGTCACGGAGATGGTGCGGCGCTGTACCATCTGTGCCCAACAACTGCCCCGCCCCCCTCAAAAGTTCCTTTCCTGGCCGGCACCGTCCGGACCCTGGGAACGCATTCACCTCGACTTCGCTGGCCCATTCCTAGGCCACCAGTGGCTCCTAGTGACGGATGCCTTTTCCCACTTCCCATATGTCGTCCGTTGCTCCACAATCACCACAGAGGTCACCATTTCAGCCCTCACGAAGATCTTTTCCATCGAAGGATTACCATACGCTATCGTCACAGATAACGGACCGCAATTTCGAAGTCGGGAATTCCTATCCTTCTGTACCGCCAACAATATCCAACACCTCCTCACCCCGCCCTTCCACCCCCAATCTAACGGGGAGGCGGAACGGCTAGTCAGAACATTCAAAACCCAAATGACCAAATACACCACAAGTCACAAACTCGAAGAGGCATTGACACTCTTCCTCAGTTCCTATCGAACCACTCCAGTGGGGGCCAAAAGCCCGGCGGAATTGCTGCATGGCCGCCAACCTCGCACTCCTCCATCTCCTCTTACCCCCGCCCAAAGTACAGGTACCTTCGGGCCCATTCCGTTTCACCCCGGGCTCCCTAGTCTGGGCCCGCGGGTTTGGCTCCCGGGCCGGTTGGCTTCCGGGGGTCATCCAGCGGCCCCGGGGCCGCCAACTGTTCGACGTCAGCCTGGATGGCCGGATAGTGCGACGCCATCGAAACCAACTACGTCCCCGCTACCCCACGGCACCGTCCTCTTCCACCACGGCACGGCCATCCACTTCTTCCTCTCCTTCCCTGCCACCTCCACCACTCCTGCCGTCTAACCGTTGCTCAGGGACAGTTACAGCGCCACCAACGACGCCACAACCTGTCGGTCGCTCCGACACCCTTCAGCCGCAGCCTCTCGACCACCTGCGGGGACCATCTTCAGCGCCCCCCGTACAGCCCCCGGCCATCGACGCCGACGAACCGATGCCGTTAGCTCCACAAGTACCTCCACCACAACCTGCACCACGACGCAGGTCGGCACGCATCGCCAGGGGAACAGCTCCGTACTCCCCTGGAGGTAGCCTTCATAGTCTGCTCCAGGGCGCCGCGGCAGACGACCTCGCAGACGTCGCAGACATCGCTTCCCCCCCCCCCCCGGGAGGGAGGTATGTTCAGTCTGCCAGTAAAGGCCCCTGCCAGGCAGACCTCACACACAACGCGCCTGCACGCCGGGATACATATACGACTCCAAACAGGCGCAGAGGCATCAAAACAAACCAGGAAAACAAATAGAATCATCTAGAAGCTAAGTGGGACTATTTCTTACAGAGGTCGCCGTACTACCACACAACGGAATTCCTGCGCCAGGCCGCCTATATAAGCGTAGCCGGCCGCTCCACCGCCAGTTCCAGCCTGACCGCTGAACCAGCGTCAACTACAGAAGACCACCGGAAGTTCGCGAGAAGTAGAAGCCGTCACTCTACCCCGGATCAGGACCAGGCTGAAATTCTCGACGGTCTTCTGATAACTGTACCCACATTTGTTTATGGTTTACCTGTTGTATTGTGTACCGAGTAATAAACTTCAAGGAACCGTTAAGTGTAGTTCACTTCAGAAAGCATTCCTGCTTACGGAAGGAGAGGGAATAACCATGGAAAAATTGTTAGAGATCATTTTGCTGATTACTTCTGTTCTGCACAAGGAGAATTGCCGTGGCAAAATAGTTATGTTAAACTCCCCGACTTACTTAATTCAGAGTGAACCATTGCATAATTCTGTATAATATCATGCACAATGTTTATTAAAATATGAGTAAACTTGCCTAAATTTGCTTTTGTTTCTTCATCAAAACCTTCCCACATGCCATCCAAAACGGCAGAAGTCACTGCTGTCCATGAAATCCTCTTGATATCACTGTTTTTATAATCCAAATGTCTTGGGTCACACAAACAGGGATATTTTTGTACTTCAAACTTTAATGAGTTCATTATCTACGCAATCCATACTGAGAACAAACAATGAGAACGCAACAAACAAGAGTCAGTCACCGCGTGTTTTTCACGCAAGTGTGGCCACTCACTGCAGCGTGAAATCCCGCTGAAAAATGGGCCGGGGCGCGTTCTGCTGCGGGCGACCTTGAACACGCGGCTCTCTCCCACTTCCCGCTGCGTGAAATCACGCCAGTGTGGCCGGCCTCGTATACTTCAATGTAGTTCATATTGTCGCGGGATTTCACGGTCAAATCCTGCGTGAAAAAAACGCAAGTGTGGCCGTAGCCTAAATGTTTGGCGAGCTTACTCGCGTGCAAATGTGTGTGTGTATGGGCAGCTAAACCATTCCATATATATTGAAGCATTGTTTCAAAAAAGTGTCAAAAAATTTAGGATTTGAAGTGATACCAACGTATCTACACTTCCCTAGTGGAAGGCCCGAGAATATTTTATACAACGTAACTTCAGTTTGTAAGATATTTCGAAAAACTCTTAGTGATTCACAATTATTTTTCCCCGATTACCACTTCAAGCATGAGCTCAACCTCGCGTAACCCTTATAGCTAAAATGATAAATAAAAATGCAACAAGTTTTTCGAGATTTGTTAAATTTTAATCCATTATCAAACGAAATGTCCAACATTTTTGTAATAATAAGTTTGATGATAATTAAAACAATAAATATTTATTTAGGTTTAACCGGGCAAAGGTGCAAGTTTCTTCTTGAAAAAATTTTTAGAATTTGGTTTGTAGCGAGCTGATTGATACAAAAAGGCAATAACTTGATATAATTATTTAACATTCAATAAAGTTCAATTAAAGATTAAAATTCCATGGAGAATCTATACTATTATATATCTGTAAGTAAGCTGCGTGTGTCTCTTTACTGGAACGGGTATCGCGCAATTAGTACCGCAGCAATTTGGATATGGATTTCAAGTTTTTCGAGCTAATGGTGCCAGTCAAAATCTGGGAAAATAGCTATTGACTGATATGTACTGAATGAAACTGGAAATATTTAAATTCATTTCTAGATCGGTAATTATATTATACGGATCACACTGTAGTTGAGATGTTCACTCCTTGCAGAAAAACTGACAATAAAATCAAAATCTCCTTTTTTTAGGATGATGTTTCGTTTCTTGACTTCAGCTATTTATCTAATCTATTATCCGAAATTTAAAACATTAATATTGACGGAATATCTTACTCAAATGTATCAAGTATCATTAATACATAATTTACTGTAAGCGCAGTAGCTATGATTATTAACATCTTTGACAATTACAAACTTTTTCTCTGGTACGATATGTTTTTAAATTTTCGCTGAATGCCATACAATATTAACGAAAAACGCTAATATGTGATATGAATGCGGAAATCAGTTTTTTCTCGAAGAAAGGTGCCTACGAAAACATTAAAAGGTAACGGTACCTATTTCTTATGTGCAAATATTCCGTAATAATATCGCAAAAGAAAGATGTGTAAAAATTTTGACTGCTGTTCAAACCACAGCCGGTAGAATAAACTGTTATATTTATTAAATAACCATCATACCCCCTAATTACGCCGCAATTTGATGATGCATTTTTATATAATTCGATGAGACGTTTCCAAACTTCGCTTAGTTCTGGAGATATAGTACGTATCACATAGATTGTGTGGTTAGGTCGAAATGTGGCCTATATCATAAGAAAAAATTCCGTGGCACCGCAATTTTATGATGTCTTAAGGCGAGACATTTTGACATTTCGCTTAGTTCTAGCCATATCGTGTATCAAAGGTTTTTTTTTTTTAATTTGTTAAAATGGGGCCAGGAGCATTCTTATGCAAGAATACGAGAAATGTTATGTCAAAGACGATGTGATTAGGATGATGTGCGACCTGTACAAGAAGTAATATATATTTCCCTCTTTGTCATGAATTTAGGGATATTTTGATTTACGATATCTAGAAATCTATGTTAGATATCGAAAGATTTTGTTCTTTACTTCAATATCTCATTGGAGATGGTTGTTCTATACTATTAATTCTGTGCCTCATTGTAAAATATCTGTCGCATCTGGTCTACAATACGTTTCCTTTTTACTTTTATATACACATTTTCTAGAGAAGCATGTATTCAAAACAGGTATGGCAAATTATAAAGCTATGGCACTTCCAATTACGCTCCTAGTCCAGGTAGCATATCAGCCTAACTACGTAATATTTGAACCAATATATGTCGAGAACCAAGCGAGATATCAAAAAATGTTATTCTTTACTTTCGATTTGTTTCGTCGAGTTCTATAATAATCCATCATCATATTGTGGCGCCAAGGTAATGATAGGACTACCAATATCTAAATTATACTCTGGTAGACAGTTTGTCTCTGGAACAATATGGTCACTAAACGTTGTAGCCTACATTAATAAGCCAATATTTCTTCTTTACATATCATTATGGTTAAGAAAATCAGTTTTTTTCTCGAAGAAAGATGTATGAAAAACAGCTACCATAAATATCAACAATGACTTGTGTGGAACTTTCCATATTTCTACGTACGTTACTCGATTAATATATATTTTGTGGCTATAAAGTGCAAATATTCGTCAGTACTATCGCCCAAGGGAACGTGTGTACAAATTTTGGCTGATGTTCAAACCACGGCCAGTAAAATAAACTGTTATTTCTACTAAATAAGTCTCATAACCCAGATCTGCAATGTTTATCGCCATACGTGCTTTGGGTTAATGAACGACAGCAACATGGAACCAGAGAAACTAAAAATCAATTAAGCATCTTAAAACGTTATGCCACACCGCGTAAATAACAATAAAACTAAATCATCATGCATTATGCTCAAACAAAGCGAGTCAATTGTCATTCTGGTCCAGGCTGCATTTCAACCTAACCATTAATTTGACTAATGATTACGTTCATATATCATAGTTTCTGTCACATCCGCATTGATACATTCGCCGTATCGTGATCGATTCTTGAAACTTTGGAATTACTTACAGGCGCGTGAACTAACGACATTAGTAATTGGGTGTTACTAAAAACGAGTTATAATTCTTATAATTTATGCTGGGCGTACTTTGAATCATGAAATCCTATCATTACAAAAAATGTATTTAGCGATGAATTCCATGCGTTTCAGTGTATCTGCATCGCTTGATTTTGAAGCGGCAATATCAGTGGTTAGTTCGAAATGCAATCTGAACAAGAATGTTCTAGGAACAACAAAAGGTATGAGGCATTCAATTACTGTTAATAATTAATAGCTGCTTTAATGATTGCAATGTTAGTGATGAAGTGTAATCACGAAAACAAACCAACCGCGGTGCATGTCCATGTCTATATTTCCATGTGGCAATGGCGACATTTTTTTTTCTGGTCCAGGCCGTATTTCAATGTAACCATTTCGATTTTGAGATACGATGATAAAAAAAATGGCTAGAAGCTCGGGTAGATGCGTAGAAGTTATAATCAAAAAATACATTTTCTTACCTACGGCATGAGAATGTACTATATATATATTTGTATATGGCATACAAAAACTGGCCAGCAATTTTAGATTCGTTGTTGTAAATGCTATCGTTGGAGGCAGTTGAATGTACTGTCAAAACTATCGCAGACGGTACCTTTCGTGTCGCCTTTATGTCTAAAGTAAGGTACATTTGTTTTTGCATTAACAGGCAGTTTCTATCCTCCGAAAAATGTGTCTCAAATTTCTTATTGGACCGTTAGACATAATGTTTTATATAGCTTTAATTTCTTATTTTTGATATATTATTTTATATTTAAATATAGAGTATAATAAAAATTTTCGAACTATAGTAATGAAAACTGAATTTCAGGTAGTAACTAAAAGGAAGGAAAATCTTTAAATGAAAAGTTAATATCTGGTACTAAACTAAAATAGCTCAGATGAATTCTATACACGCCAAGACTCACGTGCTTTGAATTTCCCGTTACAATTCGCTGGTCATTATCAACAAACATATGAACTCAAAACTTCTAGAAAAATAGACGCCACTGCGTAAGATCAGATTACCAATTCATGAACCTGTCATTTTCGGAAAGGAAGTATTAAGCAACGATCCATGTAGATTGTATGACGGGTGTTGCTTTAGCTTAGTTATCGTTGTTATTAAAAAGGAATTATGATAAACTGAGCCTTCCTTCATTGAAAATATATATGTGAATTATTTCTAGTTCTAAATGGAACGATTAAAGAAAGAAGTTACCAGCGAAGCGCGTTTCAGGTTACGGTTTATCGAGCTTCAACCTTAAACCATCTACGAATTGAAGTCAGTGGTGATGTTTGATTTTTATGTATATCTTAGCGGAACATTCGCTCTCGCACAGGTACGTCGTGCAAAATGGTAGTAAAAATGTTATTGCTGCTTTTCAAACGTAATAAACTTTCTTAGATCAGCCCAAAAATAAACAGCTGATTGCCCTGCAAAACGATTATTGTGACGTCTATTGCATGAAATGTTTATTTTTTCCTCTTGGTCATAGATGGATAGAAGGTCGGTTGAATGGTTTGCGAAAGGGTTCTTTAGCAAGTTACATTGCGGCGATATTTCTGGAAAACAGTTGCGTGACTTTGTCGACAGATTTTGCAAGTGGCATTTAATGGCTGATTTTATTTCATCATTCAAAATCGAAGAATTCGAAAAAGTTTCAGATTCGAAAACCGGTAATATTTACATTTTTCATTCAAAGGCGTTTTTATTCATTAATATTACTTCATTTATGTATTCATGTTATTTGGTTCCGTATATCATTTACATACAACAAATTGTAAAATGAATTAGGATAAGTCAAGGTACATTTGGTTATATATTACTTGTATCTTGCTTAATAATTTAATGTCTAAGATAAGTATATCTATTAATCTACACATTCACTGCTCATACATTTTTATGTCAGTCACTTTTTATACATTTGTACTATAGATTTACTTTTTTTTACACTTCGTTGACAATTATGTGCTACAATCTTATACATATATAAAAATCTCGCCTCACAATGTTGGGTCCGAGATAAAGTCCGAAACTACTTAACCGATTTTGATGAAATTTGGCTTACTGTGTGTAATTTGGTCCAACTTAAAAGACAGAACTCGATTATTGACCTCAATGTTTATTATTGCGAATTAAATGTTTGTCATGGGACAATGGAGTTATATGTAAGTTTGAGCGGTCTGGTGGCTCAGTGATTAAGGCGTCTCACTAAAGATTGAAAGGTCCCCGGTTCAAATCCCTGTCTCAGCGGGATTTTCTTAGGCACTTAACCCAGCCTTCACCTCTGGCGCAGTTTGCTGTGTAATGTGAAGTACGCCTGGAAGGTACCGTGGTTCGGATTTCACGTTAAACTGTAGGTCCACTGTAGCTGGATGGATTGGTGGGTTATTTTAAGTTGGGTACTACAGGGACGGAATGCACAGTCCCATGGAAAATCTGTAACTAGGTCATTACGATCAAACGATATTATTATTATGGTTCCATAAGTTTCTAACAGATGGCGATGTTTAAATTTATCGACACAACACTTTGTTATCTAGGTTGGGTAACCATCCAGTATATGGCGTTGTGTTCCGGTTCCTTTATGCTACAGTTTATTCCGCGGCATATGTGTTTATATTTACGACAAAACCGAGTTTCTTGAATTTTTCGTGTATCATCATTTGATAAGTGTGATGTGTATCTATACTAATATTATAAATGCGACAGTAACTCTGTCTATCTGTTTGTTACATTTCTTGGGCTAAACGGATATTCTGATCGTGATATAATTTGACGCTGAGATGCTATTTGGCATTAGAAATAATACATGTTGTCATATAATTTTGAAAAATTACTGAACAGCGATACACAGACAGGTAGGATGTGGAAGTCTCCATACTGCCTGTGCACATAACGGCCTGGTAGCTCAGTGGTTTGTCCTATCCCAGATTGAAATCCACTTAACTTTTGGCTACAACCTGAAATATTGGGGACACGGGATCGATACCTAAGGCAAGGAGCGGCTCTCGCTAAAGCATTTCTGATGGAAAGTAGGCAGACAATCTCACGCTAGAAATGACAAAAGTAAATTCCAGTACATTGGAGATTAATGAATTCAAACCAGTCTACATACAGCTTGAATTAGTATGTCAGGTTATGCTAGGTGCGGGAGAGAAAGTTACTGTTTCCCCAAGTCAGATCCGCTGGTGAACTACGGCAGCAATAATACGCTGCCACACAGCGATGCAAACTGAACAGAACTTGACGGTACTGGCCCCTCCCTGTCGTCCCCGTGTTCCTTTATACTAGTCGACAACAGATAACCTCATGCCACTTGGCTAAATCTTATTTGCCTATGAGCAGCAGCAACACGTCTGCTCGACTAGTGTGGTTGTAAACAAAACCAATGGGTGACATCAACTCTTGCTTACACGATATTCATTTTCCATCTGATCCTGACAGTAGCATGCCTTCCTATACGAGCTATTTATCCCAACTGACCGTGCTCTGCATTTGACCCTATCGGTAGCGCGCCTTCCTACACGGGCTATTTATTTCAACTGACCATGCGCTGCGGCGCGCCCGCCAGCTCGGCTGTCCACCATGTATGGCCAACGCAGCTTCGGCAGTCCGCCTGCTAAGTTTAAATATCTTTTAACAAATACATTTTACTGTAATATTCAGTATATTACAGATTAAACCACTTGCTTACTGATGTTTGGAGCGTGGTCTCAGGTTCAACGGTGGATGCGAAGGTTTTTAAATATTGTTTGTGATTGTATGAGTCACGCCTCAACCGTCGGTTGTTCGGATTACATGTTAAAATGTAGATATCACAAATTTAGGTGTGCAATGCGAAGCAAATCGTAGGTAATCTATCAATGCAGCAGGTATACACTTTTTTACGCTGTATTAATCCCTCAGGGATTGTTACTCTCACAGTCAGTATGTGTGTGATGTGCACTAATAATACTTTAAATGCAGAAGTAAGTCTCTAGACTTAGGCATGCCAAAAATCACTGACTATACATAAGACAAATCGCCTTTTTTTGTTTTTGCTGTTGTCAGTCTTTAGACTGGTTTGATGCAATCCTCCATCCCTTCCTATTCTGTGCTAACCTCTTCATTTCTACATACCCCCTACAACCCACGTCCTCAATTATCTGCTTCATATATTCTAATCTCTGTCTACCTCTACAGTTCTTACCTTCCACTGTTCCCTCCACTAACAAATTAACCAATCCAGCATGTCTCAAAATATTACCTACCAGCCTGTCTCTTCTTCCTGTAAGCTTCTTCCATAAACTTCTTTTCTCACCCATCGTTTCCAAAACTCGTTCATTTCTTACTTTGTCTGTCCACCTAATTTTCAGCATTCTTCTGTAGCACCACATTTCAAATGCTTCAAGTTTCTTTCTTTCCGGTATTCCTAAAGTCCATGTTTCGCTGCCGTAAAGTGCTGTGCTCCACACATAGAGTTTTAAGAAGTTCTTTCTGATTCCTAGATCAATATTTGAAACTAAAAGATTTCTCTTTTTCATGAAGGCTCTTTTTGCTAGTGCTATTCTGCTTTTAACATCATTCCTGCTTCGGCCATCGGTTGTAATTTTGCTTCCCAAGTAACAGAACTCACTCACTTCTCCTATTGCATCCGATCCTATTTTTATATTTAATCAGCGAGCATTGGTATCATTTCTGCTACATTACATCACTTTTGTCTTACTTTGATTTATATTCAGTCCAAATTCTTCCTTCAGTATTTTGTTCATGCCATTCAATAACTTCTCAATATCCTCAGCCCTCTCTGCTAACAAGACAATGTCATCAGCAAATCGTAGCATAATGATTTTTTCTCCATGAAAACTTATGCCACATGGAAATTTTTCTTTGACTTTCTTCATTGCTTCTTCTACATACAAGTTGAATATTAACGGGGATAGACTACACCCTTTTTAACTGATGCATGTCTTTCGTGATTCTCTACTTTTATTACAGCCACTTGATTCTTATAAAGTTTATAGAGTATTCTTCTATCTCGATACTTTAGACCTGACTTCTTTAAAATTTTGAACATCTTGTCCCACCCAAAATTATCAAAAGCTTTTTCTAAATCAACAAATGCCATAACAGTATCTTTGTTTTTCTTGATCCGCCCTTCAAGTATTAATCTTAAAGACAGAATTGCTTCCCTTGTACCGCGATTTTTCCTAAACCCAAACTGATCCTCACCTACTATCTCTTCTACTACCCTTTACATCCTTCTGTATATTATTCTGGTCAGTAATTTTGAAGCATGTGATGTTAGACTAATTGTGTGATAATTCTCAAACTTTCGGCTTGTGGTTTCTTTGGAATTGTGAAGATTATATTTTTATTAAAATCAGTTGGAATTTCTCCTGTTTCAGAACTTTTTGATATCAGCTTGAATAATCTTTCGATTCCTTCCTCTCCTAGAGATTTAAGAAGTTCTGCAGGGATCTCATCAATTCCAACTGCCTTATTTGCTTTCAAGTCATTCAGAGCTTTATTAAGTTCTGTCTTCAAAACAGGATCTCCCAAGTCATCCATGTCGACATCGCCTTCCTTTTCCAAAACACTATTGTTCAAGTCGTCCCCAACATACAGTTTCTCAATGTATTCCTTCCATCTGTTAGCTCTATCTTCTGACCTTAAAAGAGGTTTCCCATCGGCAGCTTTAATGTTCATACCTCTTTTCTTCATTTCTCCAAATTCTGTTTGATCTTTTTATATGCAACATCTACTTTTCCTGCAACCATTTCCTTTTCTACTTCTTCACACTTTTCTTGTAGCCATTTTTCTTTTGCTATTTTGCATTTCCTATTTATTTGATTTCTAAATTGCCTGTACTGCTCTTTTCCTGCTTCATCCTGAGCATTTTTGTACCTTCTCCTCTGATCGATCAGCTGCTAAATTTCTTCTGTGATCCAAGGTTTTCGGGCAGCTTGTTCCCTAAAGCCTAATGTTTCTTTGCCATCTTTCATTATTTCGGTCTTTAATGCATTCCATTCGTCCTCGGTTGAGCTCCTTTCACAGTTACTTCTTAGACCTAAGTCTACCATTTCTGCAAATTTTTCTCTTATGTTAGATTGTTTCAGTTTATTCACTTCCATTCTGTACTGCTTATGCTGCTTCCTTATTCGCTTGAATTTCAGCCTGCAGTTCATTACTATCAAATTATGGTCCAAGTCTATGTCTGCTCCTGGGTACGCTTTACAGTCCAGAACTTGATTCCTGAATCTCTGTTTGACTATGATATAATCTAGCTGATATCTGCCTGTATCCCCAGGACGTTTCCAGGTGTATATTCTTCTTGCATAGTTCTTAAACAGTGTGTTCGCCACTACTAGCTTATATCTTTCACAAAATTCTAGCAATCTATTTCTTTCTCCTAGACCAAAACTTCCTACAATATTCCCCTCTTTTCCTTCTCCACTATTGCATTCCAATCACCCATGATTATTAAATTTCCTCCCCTTTCACATATTGGATTAATTCTTCGATTTCAACGTATATTTTTTCTATTTCTTCGTCATCTTCCAGTGACGTGGGCATATATACTTGTACTAATGTGGTTGGGTCGGGCTTAGTTTCTAACCTCATCAAAATAATCCTGTCACTAAACTGTTCATAATAACTCACCCGTTTCCCTACTTTCTTGTTCATTACAAATCCTACACCAGTGACTCCATTGACAGCTTGTGTGCTAATTATCCTGTGTTCCCCAGACCAGAAATCTTGTGCGTCCTTCCATTTAATCTCACTAATCCCAACAACATCTAACTTAAGTTGTTCCATCTCCCTTTTTAAGTTTTCTAACCTACCTGCCCTATTCAGACTTCTCACATTCCACGCTCCGACTCGTAGAATGTTTCTATCCATTCTGATGACTCCTCCCTGAGCAGTCCCCACCCGGAGATCCGATTGGGGGACTATTTTACCTCCGGAATATTTTACCCAGGAAGAAGCCATCATGATATATGTAATTTGAGAGGATTACATGTCCTCGGGATGCAGTGGTTTCCCGTTGCCTTCGGCATCCCCATGCCGTTGATCATTTCTGATTCATCCGCCTTTAGGGGCCGTTTCCAACCCCAAGGGCAAGAGGGTGCCCTGAACCGCTCCCCGCTCTTCCGCCCTCCTTTCAGAGGCCGTTGGCAAGCAGTGGGTGACTCCTTATACCGGGAATCTTTCAGTCGCAAGAGCCTCGTCCGTGCAAACAGGGTGCACCACGTGAAGGAGAGGTTGACATTTGGTTGGAAAAGACTAGTATAGTCTCTCCCAAACCCTTACACCCCACAAATCGCCTAACTTCTCCCAAAAATCACAGATTTCGTCCCACAAACTAATTCAAATATAGGACAACAAAATTACACTGAAAATTATAATTGCCCCATCACAGGGTCTCACAATACTAACATAAAAAAATAACACTAAGACTTCCATAAAAAGTCAGCTCACAACGCCCTATTAAAAAAAAACAGAGGGCTACAACGCCCTGGTTTTAGTTCTTCATGGGTTTCTGCCCAACCAGATGTCTGTCTGTCTTTTTGTTACATTTTGACGACTAAACGGCTCTACCGATATTGATGGAATTTGACAAGGAATACTTAATTAATACTATGTATCAGTATGAAGGGCACAGGACATTTTTTTTCGGTATGCGTAACAGTTGTAGTCACGAAATTTTGAGAACTTATCAAATGGTGACAGAGGACGAATATGTGTGTTAGTCAGTAATGGTTTCGTCGGTTGCTCAAGCTGTGTTTCTCGCACATTATTTTAGTGTATGATTTGTTAATAAATTTCGTTTGGAGACAAAACGAATTATTTAGTATAAGTGTCGATTTTTTTTCTATGTTCTATTACTTTGTGTCTGCTTAAATTTTTCTGAAACCAGTTTATTTTGCATTCTTTTTTGACATGCCTTGCGGGCGAAAATTGGCATAAGGTATAGCTCCAGCAGAACACGAGCAGCTAAAGTTATTAGAACCCAGGAATCGGATTCTCATGCTGAAGAAAGAAGAAAAGACCAAGATGAAATGAAGCTGCCCTTAGTTAATACCCCCCCCCCCCCATCCCCGCACCACCGTTTGTTTTTCTGTTTTTAAATATGTTGGAAACTGATTCTCTTCATGAGACAAGTTCGACGGTAAAATGATATAGGGCTGGCTTTCCTGTCATATTGTGCCGATTCCCTGTTGTTTGGAACCAATCCTAGGTTAATAACAGCTTCCTATACTGAATTCTGGTAACGAAATGCTTAATCCACGCGTACGAAGTCACGGGTATCAGTTAGTATCCGATATAATTTGGGAGGTATCCTCTTTTTACGTCGATAATTTAAGAAATCCTGGTTTTGCCTTACCAATCCTTCCAGGTTCTTTTGCAATCTGATCTATAATCAATAGCACGTTCCGGACGATATGTGTTGCCCCAGGATATCGTCTCACACGTTTTTCTGCTATCACCTCACAGATTAAATTTAGTTATACCTACTCTTCTCGATAAAATCAAAGTATTTGTTGTTTTATAACAACTACTATTTACTAACACAACTTAATTAATTCAAATATTTACAGTTCTCGCTGATACAACCTAAAATCTCACATATATCCAACCATGGAGGAAGGAAATATATGGAGGAGAAGTGACGTTAAATCGGTGAAGCAGGCTCGCGCATGCGCAGTGATGGCAGCGGCGATATTGCGCTTCCAAACAATTGCGATGCTCACATTGTGTTAGATGTAGTGATTATTTCATTTTGTAATGTGTATAAGTGTTTTATAATGCCATCTTGTGTTGCGTACGGTTGCACAAATAGGCCAGACAGGAAAGAACCTGGAATATCATTTCATAAGTAAGTTGAATTCTAATTATCGTTGTTGAAGTGAGCTGTAGAAGTTGCAGACTTCGCTGCCTGTCTATAAATATTTAGTCATAGCTCTCAACAGGATGACTTTGTTCTCAAATTATTGTTGGTGTAGTGTAGAAAATCAGCATACCTTGCTATTTTGCACATAATAGACAAGCATTACTTTTTAACGAGTGTTGAAAATGAGATTTAAGGGTGTGTGTTTTATATTGCGATTCAGTGAATTTAGTATTGCGCTTTCTTTCGTCACGTTGCAGTTTATACTGTATGATGAAATGAAATGTGTTAAATTATGCTATGCAATCGAGGAATCTTGATGAAGCAAACGATGTTGTTACTGCAAATACAGTTTGCGATTCAAATACGCGTGTGTGGGTATGTCTACATAGTTTGATTCTGTAGCGACAATTTAATGGAGATTGTGGTTAGGTCTAAATGCAGTCTGTACCAGAATGGTTTTGTTGTTCCATGAGGGACAAAGAATTTATCTATTACTGTTAGTAATTTCATGCGAACCAAGTTAGTGACAAAACGTATATCGCGATGGAAACTACTTCCAACCATTTCCAATTAAGCTTACGATGTATGTTAACAAGATAACTATTTTTATTCTGGTCTAGGCCGCATTTCAACCTAACCACGAGTGGTAGTAAAAAAAACTGAAATATCCATTCTACATGTAATTCATTGTAGCTATGGCAGAATTAATTTTTGGTCCAGGCCACATATCAACCCAATCCCAGTATATCCCGAAAACTAAGCAAAATATCGAAAAATTTTATTCTTTATTTTCGATTTGTCTCGTCGTGTTACATAAGAATCGATCATTAAATTTCTTCTCCAAGACACCTCACTTTTGATACAGTATATCTCTAGAACTAGGTGAGATATCGAAAATTTTTATTCTTTATTTTTCATTTGTCTCGTCTTTTTAAATAAGAATCCATCATCAAATTTGACATTGACCAATTTTTCTTCTGAATTTCAACCAAAACCATTTCACATTTGTGACAGAATATCTCGAAAAACTAAGCAGGATATCAAAAAATTTATTCTTCATTTTTTATTTGTCATATCGAGTTACATAATAATCTATCACCAGATTGCGGCGTCACGTTTATCCTAGAGCTCCTTGAAGTTTTTGTACATATTCCCCGTGTCTGTATGGAAGCGGCCATGCCCCCTCCACTCCGGCCATGCCCCCCACTCCTCCTCCGCCCTGCTTCACTTCAATGCGTGGTGAAGGTCTCTTGCGTCGTCTCCATATATGGGCATGGCCGCTTCCATACAGACACGGGGAATATGTACAAAAACCTCAAGGGGACTCTAGGATAAACGAGACGCCGCAATCTGGTGATGGATTATTATGTAACTCGATATGACAAATAAAAAATGAAGAATAACATTTTTTGATATCCTTCTTAGTTTTCGAGATATTCTGTCACAAATGTGAAATGGTTTTTGGTTGAAATTCAGAAGAAAAAATTGGTCAAAGTCAAATTTGATGATGGATTCTTATTTAAAAAGACGAGACAAATGAAAAATAAAGAATAAAATTTTCGATATCTCACCTATTTCTAGAGATATACTGTATCAAAAGTGAGGTGTCTTGAGTTGAAATGGAGAAGAAAAATTTCGCAAAAGTCAAATTTAATGATCGATTCTTATGTAACACGACGAGACAAATCGAAAATAAAGAATAAAATTTTTCGATATCTTGCTTACTTTTCGGGATATACTGGGATTGGGTTGATATGCGGCCTGGACCAAAAATTAATTCTGCCATACTACAATGAATTACATGCAGAATGGATATTTCAGTTTTTTTTACTACACTCGTGGTTAGGTTAAAATGCGGCCTAGACCAGAATAAAAATAGTTATCTTGTTAATATATATCGTAAGCTTAATTGGAAATGGCTGGAAGTAGTTTCCATCGCGATATACGTTTTGTCACTAACTTGGTTCGCATGAAATTACTAACAGTAATAGATAAATTCTTTGTCCCTCATGGAACAACAAAATCATTCTGGTACAGACTGCATTTAGACCTAACCACAATCTCCATTAAATTGTAGCTACTGAACTATGTAGACATACCCCCACACGCGTATTTGAATCGCAAACTGTATTTGCAGTAACAACATCGTTTGCTTCATCAAGATTCCTCGATTGCATAGCATAATTTAACACATTTCATTTCATCACAGTATAACTGCAACGTGACGAAAGAAAGCGCAATACTAAATTCACTGAATCGCAATATAAAACACACACCCTTAAATCTCATTTTCAACACTCGTTAAAAAGTAATGCTTGTCTATTATGTGCAAAATAGCAAGGTATGCTGATTTTCTACACTACACCAACAATAATTTGAGAACAAAGTCATCCTGTTGAGAGCTATGACTAAATATTTATAGACAGGCAGCGAAGTCTGCAACTTCTACAGCTCACTTCAACAACGATAATTAGAATTCAACTTACTTATGAAATGATATTCCAGGTTCTTTCCTGTCTGGCCTATTTGTGCAACCGTACGCAACACAAGATGGCACTATAAAACACTTATACACATTACAAAATGAAATAATCACTACATCTAGCACAATGTGACATCGCAATTGTTTGAAGCGCAATATCGCCGCTGCCGCCACTGCGCATGCGCGAGCCTGCTTCGCCGATTTAACGTCACGTCTCCTCTATATATTTCCTTCCTCCATGCATGTATCCAACATCTGCTTCTCGTTGGCTTAAAAAACAAAACAACACCATTACAGCCTACCAACTTCAACATAACAAAAAATATTATAAAAACTTAAATTTACCCATTTTCACATACTACTATACTGTACGGCCTTGTATGTAAAATAAATACATTCATATATTCCATAAGTAGCAAAATTATTATTATTAATATTACTATTATTTCTATGTCTCATGAAGTGAGATCTCATAAATTACACGCTATTAATACAAACAATTTTTTATTCTGTTATTCTTTACCTTTTTCCTTCGTTTAAATACTCTTTGATTGAGTAGAATGCTTTATCACATAAATACTCTTTAAGCTTATACTTGAACTGTTCTCTCTCGTTACCGATTAATCTTAAATCTGTAGGAAGCTTATTGAATAGTTGGGATCGAGCATAGGAAGGACATTTTCAATTTTTCTGGGTTGTGTACATATAAACAGAAATTAGTTTTATTGTGTTTCATTATCATGTACTTGTTCATTCATTTTAACAACATTCTTAGTGAGTGAAAGCTGTATAATCTTATATATGTATATACAAGGAAATGCTATAATCTTAAAATCTACAAAATATTTTTTACATTAAACCACTTTTTTTAGTATTCCTTTGTTCTTATTTTATGTTTCTGTATTTTTTTAATAATATAATTTCTTTTTTGGCAGCAACCTCCGCTGCCTTCATCAGGTGAGCTGTCATATCGAAGCTACCAGATTGTGAATGCCTGTCGAGCAGCAAAGCGCACAATTTGCTGTCGACTCCTCATTGTAGGAGTTGACAGTATTTGGGGAGGGATTCCGGTTGCACATTTAGCAACATCTGCCCCTGCGTTTGCATGTTGGTTATTTTATGTATACAACTTTTGGATCAACATTACCTCCCTGCTAGAATGAGTTTCTATAAATGTAAATGTAAATCAGTTACACATTTAACTTCTTATACGCTACACTACTTCCTACTCACTGATGAACAGTGATAACTCTGTATGCTGGTTTTAGAGCCCCTTCACCTTATTGTATATGTATTTATTTGCACTTTACACTTTTTTCAGGCACTAGCCGAGGTCAAAGATCGACTTTGGCCTGTGGTAACGCTGCCCTTCGGTCTCGTAGTCCCCCAGATTGCTCACCATATTATTTTTGCATGTGGCCGCCTTTGCGAAGAACTTCTCTGCCGTAGTTACCATCCTCGCCGGGAGTGTGGGGACTTGCGCCAGCCTGTACAGGTTCTCGGTCGGGAATCTCGCAGGCAGGTGCAGAGCTCGTTTCAATTCACGGTTTTGCAGAACCTAGAGCTTCTTCTTGTGCGTCTTGGCTGCATGTGGCCACATTGGTGAGGCAGACTCGTTGACTGGTCTGATGAGTGCTTGGAAGACGTGAATTCCACAGCGTGGTGGTAATGTGGACTTTTGGTTGAGCACTGGGTACAGTGCACCTAATCTCCGGTTGATTCTGTCCCTCACGTCCACGATATGGTTTTTCCATGTCAGCCGCTAATCGAG
Source organism: Vandiemenella viatica (assembly GCA_031002005.1). Classification (NCBI taxonomy): domain Eukaryota; kingdom Metazoa; phylum Arthropoda; class Insecta; order Orthoptera; family Morabidae; genus Vandiemenella; species Vandiemenella viatica. The sequence goes on along the minus strand of JARYHS010008075.1, from coordinate 21,824,468 downwards.
GATGATGCCGAGGTACCATACTGCGTTCTTCAGCGGGATTTGTTCACTAACCAGCGTCAGGCCCAGTCTCGGTGTTCCTCTTCTCCTGAACACCACCGCTCGTGATTTGGTGGTATTTAGCTTAACACGCCACAGCGTGGCTCACTCTTCCAGTAGATCCAGCGCTTCCTGAAGTCTCCTCATGATGATTTGGATGCTCCACGACGATGTGAAATAGGCAATATTGTTCGCGTACAGAATTGTGTTGATGTGAATGGTCTGCAGATGTCTGATATGATGATAATGAATAGTACTGGCCCCAGTACCGAGCCCTGCGGCACTCCTGCTCGAATTTTCCTCATCGTCGACATTGTCTACTGTGACTCTGAATTTTCTTTTGGTCAGGTAACAATGTAGAAGTTTGATGTAGGACTTCGGAATGTGGACTGATCGTAGTTTGTACAACAGTCCCTCACGCCACACTGTGTCAAAAGCTTTGGCGATATCCATGAGGACTATTTCACAGTAACATCTCCTGTTGAAAGCATCTGTTCCTTCCTCCACAACCCTCATCAGTTGGTGTGTGATGGAGTGCTCCGGGTGAAAGCCTAACTGCTCGTCTGGAATGATTTGCAGCCTCCTTAGCAGCAGGCGTTCAAAAGTTTTGGAGACTGCTGGCAGCAGAGACACTGGCCTGTAATTCTGGGGAAGATTGGATACTTTCCAGGCTTCAGTATCGCTATTATTTCTGCTTCCTTCCAGGCGGCTGGGAATTTCTTGCCCTTATAATGTTATTGCAGATTTGCGCTAACTTTTCAACTACTGCGGGTGCCAGGTGCCTCATTATTAAATTATTTATTCCGTCGTTTCCTGGCGCCTTGCCAAATGGCGACTTTTTCAGAACCTCTCATTTCTCCGTGGCATCTACTTATTCGATCGGTACTTCATTTTCGGCTCAGTAGCGGTGTAGCTGTTGGTTTACGTGTTCAATATGATAATCGTCATATGGTTCGGCTACTGGGAGGAAATTGTCTTCGAATACGTCGGCCAGCTATTTCCCCTGTAATCCAGTGTGCTGTTTGTTTACGGCTGGGCCACCGTCAAGGCCAATGTAAATCTCGTGAGCAACGATGCAGTAGATGTGCTGGTTCCCACTTGTTGGTCAACTGCAACAATCTCTCAACTGTGTGCTGCACTGTTTGTCACGGCCAACATTATGCCACAGACAGGAATTGCCCAGTGTATCTTAGACACGTGGAAGCAAAACAAGCAATCGCGTTCAAAACAAATGCTACGGTTCCTGATATAGAGCAACAATTTCGTGGCTACGCTCAGGTGGCCTCTACTACACCCAAATTAAGTAGTCACACGGAATTTCCGCCTCTATCAGCACGTCTACCCCATTGTCTGCCTACTTTGCATTCGATACAACAGTAAATGTCACCTCGACTGCAGGCTTGGCCACAACAGCCAGTGCTACAGATGCAGCAACTGACCATAACACCACAACAACTATCGTTCCCGGATGCGGCACACAAGTCGCACAGGCATCATCAGCTTCGAGTGGGGGCCCCATACAAACAATAGTAAAAACTGCTAGGGTGTCTGATCGCTCGTTATTACACAGTTATGGATATGCTGCTGCCGATCCTCCTAGATCTCTGTTTCCTCCAAAGAGAGTATGCCACCATGCAGCCCAAATCATCAAGCTCTCCTCAGCAAAACATTGAACAAAACCTCATCAAGAGGTATGTCTGGACTAAAGGACCTAAGCCCTACAAAAACTCTCGATTCACTAAACAAAACCCATATTCAAATATAAGACAGCATTTTTTTTTTACATAAAACGTTCCCATGTCTCCTATTATCACGAGTAACCATCATCCCTCGACCGCAACCAGTCTCATGGAAACCCCTCAAACCACCACCCCACCCTGGGAGGGCACTCAAATCGCGCGCAACATAAAGCTTGTAACAGTACAACAGCCAAATGCCTTCAATCAGCCTACGGAGATACCTTATAACAAAAACGGAACGTTGTTAGAAACAATATTTAACCTAATTATGCTCCTGTTACAAGAATCCAAATGGCCAAGATCAAACACAATTAACCCAACAATAATTTTAGGAATGCTGTCAAACATGCCCCAATAAGATGGCGGAATCTAAGTTATTACAATGGAACGCTCGTTCAATCAGAACAAACAGGGAACAATTTCAGCGAGAATTAGTTGTTAATACGATTGCTATCCCTACTATAGCAGAAACCTGTCTCAAACGGGGTACGCCCCTCTCATTTAAAGGATACCATATAGGTACAAAGATAGGAATAATGGTAAAGGTGGAGTTACAATACTAATACAAACTGAATCCCTTCTGCAGTAACTCACATTGATCACACGCGCATTGAATCTCTTGAAGTTGTTGCAGCCAGAGTACGGATTCAGAATCTGAACCTGTCTATTCTCTCGGCGTATGTTCTCTCTAAAATAAAAATCAATATTGGCGAGTGACGCTATCGTCTACAACAAATAGAAGAACCCTATTTAATTTAATTGCAATGGAGAACACGCTATGGTGGCAATTTCCCTAAACACCCATCTTCCCCCTTTCCTGCACTCATCTACATTTGCCCTCTACAAATATTAAACTTTAAATTATTTCAATGTTTTTGGTATATTATTCACCATTACCCTCGGTAACTTATTCCAATCTTTGACACTCTTACCTAAAAAAGAGAATTTCCCACACCCTTGTGCCTGAAAACGAGTGCCAGCTTGTGGCCATGGTCATCTAATCCCTTCCACGCACTACTTTTCATGCCTACACCAATATCTTTCCATGCCTCATCACCAATATACGCCTTGTATACTCCCATGACCCTCTTCACCCTCCTCCTTTCTTGCAATGAATCCCATTCCAGATCTTTTATCATATCTGTTACCAATTGCATTCAGCGATAATTTCCATAAACCAATCTAACAGCCCTTTTTTGCACCCTCTCCAACTCCTGCATTTGAGACTCAAAATGTGAGTCCCCTACTACACTATCATATTCGAGCAATGGTCGGACCAAATTTTTGTAACCCAATTCCGTTACTTCCCTCGTACATCCCCTCATCACTCTCTCCAACAAGAACAGAATTTTAAATCTTATCCTACCACCTGCCCAATTGTCCTGCCCAGTTATGCTTGTTATCAAATGTAATGCCAAGATATTTACATTTCAAGTCTTCAACAAGCAATTCTTTCCCCACCTTATAATCACAATATAACTTTTGTTTCCTACTTGTGTATCTGATAATCTGCCTCTTCTTTGCATTTATCTCCATCCCATGTTTACCAACCCAACTTAATATCCTGTTCAGATCACCCTGCAACTGTTTACAGTCCCCCATCATTTTAATCCTTTTACATAGCATTATGTCATGTGGTGACTTCAACGTCCATCATACGTCATGGGGTTGCGAGCGAACTGATACATTTGGGGACTCCATAGTTCAGTTTGTAGACGAATTCAATCTTTTCGTACTTAATGACAGCTCCCAACTTTAATTTCAAAGCCTGGCCAACGATTATCTGCAATTGACCTAATTCTCAGCTCCCTCTCCCTCGTTGCTGAATTTCTATGGAAAACTGTTTGATAGCCCTGGGGATCCGACCACTTCCCCATCGTAATAACGACAAAACAGTTGAACACGGGGTAGAAACTGTATCCGACTACAAAATGGAATATTCGCAAGGCGAACTGGATTTTATATTCTCAGTCAATTGAATCCAACACTGCACGAGTCCAGGGCAACAAATCAATCAGACAACAATTTCAGACTTTCCTTTCAGTTATAAACGAAGCAGCAGAAATATCGATCCCCAGGCACAAGGGATTATAAAATGCAAATAGAACTCCAATACCTTGGTGGAACGCTGAATCCTCACGAATAGTAACCAAACGGACACTAGCATTCTCGGTATACAAATAGGAATCTACTTGGTAAAAGTACTTAGCCGAAACCAAAAGATTCCTGAAGGCAAGGAAAAAAGCTTGCTGGAGGGAATTTTACAACAACCTAAATAAGAACACATAGTTGCGTACAGTTTGGAATATGGTCAATAGGTATAGAAAGAAACCAGTGGGCACAACGTTGTCAACTAGTTGGTTGGAAGATTTTTCAAGCAAGGTGGCCCCTCCGTCATTGCCATGCGTATCTTTAGGACCACCAAACCAGATCAAGGAACAGGGAGAGTATCCTCAAAGCATTTTAGAAGAGGCGTTCCAACTGAGAGAACTGAAATTAGTACTCAACTCGGCAGCAAACATGGCACCAGGAATAGATGATATCCACTATTCGATGCTCTTCCATCTAACTAGTTCTTCTACAACTTTTCACGGACATCTGGACAAAAAATGAGATCGCAGAGGACTGGACTACTCATATTATCATACCAGTGCTGAAAGCAGGTAAAGACTGTAACAACGTAAGTTCTTATAGGCCAATAACGCTTTCTTCATGCGAGCAAAAACCTTTGAGCGTATCGTAAGGTTGAGATTAGATTGGTGGCTTGAACACCACAACTTGCTACCCAACACTCAGTATGGATTTGGGAAGGGAAGGAGTTCTAATAACATCCTCGGTATTCCCACATTAGAACAGACCTATACAAATAATGGATCCTTGTGGGGACTGTGACAACGTCAAAATTACCATATTAGTCGAAAAGTTTAGAACACTACACCTTCCAGAGATATATCAGCGCGGGATTTAAAACCTGTTCTACTGCTGGACCGTCTATATCCGCCAGCAGGATAACTATACGGGCCGCATGTGGTTTCCCAGGTTATCCTGCAAAGGGCTATACTCAGCCCAATTCTGTTTTCTGTCTACATATTGGACCTAGAGATCATACTCAGTCCACCAATAAAGGTGTTGATATTCGTAGACGATGTGATCAACTTTTGGAGACTGAACGACGCTGCTATGAAACTATACGAATGGACTCATCGTAACGGTCTAACTATCTCTCAAACGAAGTCGTCAGTCGTGATTTTCTCGCGGAAACAAAACATTTATCGAGGGACGCAGAGACATCTGGTCCCTTACACCTTTCCTATTAGAACAGATATCACACATCTGGTATTCCACCTGGATAGCAAACTGACATTAAAGGGGTATATTGACCACATAATAGCTAAAATTGAACGCTGCTTAAACACGATACGATCTGTAACTCGTGTATGGTGGGGAGCGGACCCCACTGTTTTTCTTACCTTGTATAAAACACTAATTCGCCACATCCTGAATTGCGGTAGCTCATGCTATGGAAATGCCCCAAGATACATCCTCCGTAAATTGGACATATTGCAGTACCAGACCATCAGAGTGTGCATAGGAGCCATGAAATCCACTCCAACAAACGCCTTATTAGTCGCGACTAAAGAAATGCCTCTGGAATTACTTCAACGATTACTTTCTAGCGTATTTCTAATGAGGCGTGCTGCCATTACGAACGATCCAGTGATCCAGAAGGCTCGCGAATACACAGCAACGAAGAACAGGAGAGATATTACACTCGGCCCCAGAACTCCTTTGCTGCCTCTCAGCTACATCCAAATAAAACATACGATTCCGCCTAGTAATCCAAGATACAACGCTACCTCTCTTCTCATCCCAGTAGGTGGGGAGTGGGAGTGCCACACAAGCAGCCGCGTCGCGCTTCGCTCTCGAAGTTTAGTTCATTTTGATCGGGAAAAACGAAACGCAGAACTTTCAAAATTCGCGACGGTGGAAAATTATTGTTTTGGTGAGTGTGTATGAAAGTGGATCAATAACAGCTAAACACTGGCTCTGTGAACAATTATTTAGTTTGCGATTGGTTGTGGCAGTCACCGGCTTCGCCGCACAGTTCAACGCCACGCGACGTCAACATGTTGACAGCTCAGCGGTGTCCAACAGCTGCAACGTAAGTAACAGGCGCTCGCAAAACCATGACAGCGGCTTCCTCACGTGCAAATAAAACCAATGAAACCCCAATGCTAGCTGAAAAATATGAAAATCTGGTCGGCTATTTAAACGAAAACTTGGGCAAAAAATGGAATGAAACGCTACTCCGTGAAATTAAAGACAAGCTTGCCAGTTGGGTGGTTACGGTTTCTTTCATAGAAGGAAAAAACTCAGAATTAAACAAAGAAGTAGAGAGGCTAAATAAAACAATTGAGGAACTTAAGTCAAATGGAAACACAACTTGTCGGCCAAGCTATGCTGTAGCGGCCAGTAAGCCAACTAGCTTAACAAAAATAGAATCACACCCACCAAAACAAGTTCTCTTTTCGTGAGTTCAAGATGTGGCGAAAACACAAAAGTAATTGTGGAACAGATTACCAAAATAATCAAACCATCAAAAGACAAAATAAAAATTAATAAAATAAGGAGTACCAATAACTCAGTAATTATCAATGCAGAAACTAAAGAGGATGTCAAAAAATTGATGGAACACAAAGAATTAAATGAGACGCTAAAATGCGAGCTTCCAAGAAAGAGGAGACCATTGGTATTTTTATACGATATACCAAAACATCTGGAAATAAATGAACTAGTAGACAAAGTATATGAGCAAAATTTTGAAGTTAATTTATCAAAGGAGGAGTTCGCAAGCGGTTTATTACTAGAGCAACATAAAATTTAAGTGGAATTCAATGCAATCAACTGCAAATATTACACCGTGGTACCAACTTGTGTCAAGTACAGAGACCTCGGACATGTGAGTAAACACTGCAAAATTGACATAGAGACTTGTAGTCGCTGTGGTCAGAACAATCACAAGCGTGATCAGTGTGATAAGAAGTCGATGCCTCAAACGTGCATCCCATGCAAGAAAAGAGGTAAGTCATGCAAAAACAAAGGAAAGGATTGTCCCACGTATCAACTGCTATTGCAACGCCTAGTCAATAGAATAGATTATGGCTAGTCTACAATCCAGTTGCAGGATAGATCACGAGACGATAGAGAATATAGCAGACCTGATATACAGAGCAGTTGGAAAAGTGGGAATGAAAAATCAAAAGAATAGAGGCAATCCCCCATCTCGCAGACGAAGAAATGCTGCAAGAGCTGAAACATTTAGGAAGAAGAAGGCGATGGAAATTCAGAAAATGATGGTAAGCGCCAGCGTGCAAAAAGATCGGCAGCTATTAATAGACGAGCAATTAGACGAAATTTCCTCCACCTCTGACTCGTCTTATTGCCAGCGTTTAGTTAGAGGCGGTGGGCTCGGATATTTAAAAAAAAAAAAAAAAAAAAAAAAAAAAAAACCCTCGCAATAATCGTTTTAAATAGACACATAATGGTTTCAAAAATTACGCAGTTATGTGATGAACACACGGTATGTGCTGAGATAAGAGCAGCATGGGGATGATTCTTAATGGTAAGCATGTATTTCCAGTACAGTGACGAGATCTTCCCATACCTAGATAGAATAAGGCAGATTCTATCAGCGGACGTCAATGCAAAGTCTGCTCTTTGGCACAGCAAGAAGACTGACAGGAGAGGGCAACTTCTAGAAGAACTGTTAAACGAATTGGGTCTAGAGGTTAGAAACCAAGCACATAATCCTCCTACTTTCTGCAACAGTGTTGGCGCAAGAACAAATATTGACGTAACAGTTACAAACATTCATGCGGGAAATCTGCTTTGGGGTTGGAGAGTACTTGACAACATGACAACAAGTGATCACAATTTGATTGTCTATGAATTGGGCAGAACGCAGACAGAAGAAAGCAGTGGCAACGGAAACATTAAAACAGCATATAACATCAAGAAAGCTGCATGGGAAAAATTAAGGAATGTGTTCGCTCCACCTGATTTGCCAGAAAACCACTTCGATGTAGACAAAGCCGCAAGAGAGCTGACATCTGCAATACAAAGTGCCATGAAACGGGCGATACCACTAAAAAGATGGTAGATCCCACTGACAAAATATGGACAGAAAAACTTCAGAAACTACGACTAAACATGAGAAGAGCGTGGAGAACGTATCAACGAAGCATGGTGGCAACAGACAGAAGTTTCCTCCTCGAATGCTACAGGCAGGAGAGGCTGATTTCCAAAGACGCGATGAGAGAGACAAAACAAAAATGCTGGGAAGACTTCGTGAGGGAAAACCTCATGAACAATCCATGGGGTATTCCTTACAAAATAGCTGCAGGTAAAATCAGGCCTCCCACAATACTATCCACAGTAAAAAGAACAGATGGACGATTAACCACAAATTGGAGAGACTCAGCGGAGGAGTTATTAAAAGTTCTGCTTCCTGATGACAACCCTGAAGAAGAAACAGTAGAACAAGCTACACTACGAAGGAACATGTAGCCCTGCTGGAGTCAAGAGGAAGGAAATAATATTAAACCTGAAGAAGTAATAACCGCGATAAACAAAATGAAAAAAGGAAAGGCTCCCGGTCCGGATGGAATTCCAGCCGAGGTCCTGCAGGAGTTAATCATAAAATTAACCCCCCCCCCCCCTATGCAGGCTCCTAAACGAATGCCTATATCAGGGTAGAGTTCCGGGAATATGGAAGAAAAGAGAGGTGGTAATTCTAAAGAAAGGAGACGACAAGGATCCTCTTCATTCGAAAATCTTACCGTCCGATTTGTTTATTGAATGTGTTTGGCAAAGTTCAAGAGAAGATTCTATGCAAAAAATTACATAACCACCGGGAGGTTCTGGGAATGAATCCTAGTCAATATGGATTTGGAACCGAGAAGTCGACAGAAGATGCCATAAATCGGTCGATGGAAATAATTTGTAGCAGTACAAAAAACTACGTTGTTGGCATATTTATTGACATCTCGGGAGCTTTCGACAACTTATGTTGGCCCGCCCTGTTTTGAACGGCTGAGGGAGACTGGATGTCCAAGAAGATTATTCTACACCATCAGGGACTATTGCAGATTTATAACTGCTTCCTTAAGATGCCAGAATTCGTTCATCACGAAGACCCTTACTAAAGGATACCCACAAGCTTCAGTTTGCGGTCTCATATTCTGGAATATAGGGATGTCTTCTTTGGTGAAACAAAACAGTCGAAATTAATCTCTGAACTTATATAGAAGCAAGAAGTAACATTCGAGGGCTGGTAGATAGCGCAGATAGCGGCCAGAATATTGGGCGAACGGAGGAACTTAAAGAAATACAGAAAGCTAAAATTATATATAATATATTTTACAAACCTTGGAATCGATATAAGCAGTCAGAGATAATCGATTGCTTCAGTTGTAAACAAATGCGCAGTTTGTCTCTGGTTTGCGACATGGGCTGCGCAAAACGAATTTCCCGTAAACTTTTTATTCTTGGTCTAGGCCGAATTTCAACCTAACCATGATCACTATGACAAAACGAACCTATTTAGGTTGATATGATCCCTTACCGATAATTTTTGTGTCATTTTTACAGTGCTGCTAACATTTCGCGGTTGCGGAGCTTCCCATATTTCGGCATTTTTAATTTAATTCGTGGCGACTTTTCGGGAAAAGGAGAGTGCTAAACGTGAACACTATAAGGAAACAGTCAATCCAAATTTCAACACGTCAGTAACAGTTTTTCACTGGTGGAGAATGTCCCACCCCACCCAAAAATATAATAAGCATAGTTAATACATGTTACAAATAGATTATTAAAATAAAAAATTAATTTGCGAACGTGTGTGTGCGCGTGAAATAGGATCGAAGCCAACGTTCCTACGTGAATTCCCCGCATTGAGACACTCTGTGGTCTTTAGTAAAACGAAAGACTCGGATAAAGTAGAGATTAATGTTTGAAGTTATGAAAGGAATACTTTGAAAAGGAATGTAGCGATTCTGCAAGATACTATATGGTCATTTGATTATTTAAAATGTAAAACTTTGGTTAAGTGTCTTTTGATTTTTTAATTTCAGTAATTTCATTTGAGAGATACAGAGAGACAAGAAATAAGGCATACTTATTTGCGTGAAATTCAAAATGATAATAGACCAAATTTGAATAGTGAACACACAAAATGACGAAATTAATTTAATAGATACATTTAAATGTGCATGTTTATAAAGTTAAAGCAGTTTTCCGGCCTAAATGAACCATCGATAAATACATTTCATCATTTGCTATGGTTAGATTAGAAGCTAAAATTTAGCATACAGTCTCGCGTGGAGTGTATAGTTTTAATTTTATAGGTAATGCAGAGAATTACTAGATTATTACTCTTTCATGAAAGAAACTAAACAACTTAATGAATTACGGTAGAATTCGATCGCTGGGCGATCACTAGTCTATTAGTATAATAGGCAAGTGTCACGCTGACGTCATGTCACGCCATTACGTCAATCTATGACGTTGCACTATGACGTCACGCTTTACGATATTATTTGTGGGAATGCACGTTATTTAATAACATTTCCTAGCATCAATGAATAAATTAACGCACAGAACACTGAAATAAAAGTATGTATTAAGTTAAAATTGACATATCAATCATTAGATGCTTATATTTACGTAACATTCTCTTGATATGCAGAAGTATTCCTTAAATTCTTTGTCCATAGAAATGTAAGATAAAAGCTTTGTATTTCGTGCATCAATGTAGAGAAAATTTTGGTTAGATTATTACTTCGCATGGATCAGAATTACAAGTGGCATTTGATGTTACAGCATGGTGCATGAATAATTTAGTTTATTTCAAAATATTTTAAACTGTGTCCTATTATTGAAATTATTAATTCGTTTGAATGGAAATAGTTGCACATTGATCCGGGAACTGTGCAATCCTACACTACACTTAGAACAATGTAAGTTCATAAGGTTTATTTTAATTTCCTTTGCTTTCACTGCGTAATATTACTGAGCCTATGAGTTCAGCAATTGTGTCTACCATTCAAACGTTTTACTACCAATCTGAATCACAAAAAAGAAATGTGCAAAAACCCTTGAAGATTTTTGATCAAAATTATATCGCGATGCATTATTGCCACTAAAACGCGAAACAGTTCATGTATTAATATGGGTGAGATTGAAGTATTGTTTTTCTGGCGAGAAGTTAACGTGGTTAGGTTGAAATGCAACCTGGACCCTAATGGAAACTGAAACCTTTTTCTACAACGCAAGTCACGAGGAATTACACTAAGCCGTGAATTGTCAGAACACTGAAATAAAAGTATGTATTGAGTTTAAGTCGACATAATAAGTATTAGTAGATTTTATTTATTTAATAATAGATTCGTTTTATATCAAAGTATTCGATAAAATCATTGGCCACAGATATGTAAGAGATATTTTGTCATTGTTAGCGGCAATTTGCATAGATTGTTGTTAGAACTGGCACTTGACAGCAGAGGACATAAGTAATTTAATTTTTTTTAATAACTTTAATTTTGTTTTCTTAAGTGTTCTGTTACTTTCATCATTGCTTTGTTTTAACGAAAGTAGTTCCACACTTTTCAGATCTACACAACATAGACTACATTCAAACTAATATTACGTGAAATGATGTAAGTTGTTAAGATTTAATTTTAATTTCCTTTGCTTGTACTGATGCCATATTTCAGCCGCATGTAACTGTGTCAGTCATTCAAAGGTGTTAGTATCTATCTGAAACACGAATATAAAAAAGTAAGATTGAGAACCCGTAAAGATTTTTGTTTTAGTTAATATCGTGATACATTATTACCACTAAAATGCGATAAAGTAATGTATCACCATGCGTGAGTTCGCAAGTTCAGTACGTGGTTAGGTTTAAACACAACCTGGACCAGAATAGCAACGAAAACCTTTTCTTACAGGGCAAAGCACTATGAATTGCACTGAACTATATTTTATGACATTTATATTTATTTAAGTAATTGCTAAGAAATGTAATGCTAGAATGGCATATTAATTAACAGTTGCCTTTTTTAATGAACTCTTTATTACTTGTTATGAATGAAAGAAGTTCCAAATTGTTCGCGATGTGTGCTACTTAAACCACAATTAAATCTAATATTACGTGACATAGCTTAGGTTTTCAAGATTTATTTTTAGCATCCTTCGTTTTCACTGGGGTCATTATTTCAGGCGTTAAAACATGGACCTTCATCATAGAAAATAAGAAAGTTGTACGAAACTGTGAAGATTTTGGATCAAGTTTGTATCGCATGATGCATGATTGGTATCGATTCATGATGACATTGACATGCGATACAGGGAAAATATTAATTCGCGTGTGAATTAAGTTTTGATTTTCTATCGGCTACATTGGCGAAGATTGTTGTTAGGCTGAAACTCAACCTGGACCAAATAGACAATGAAACTTATAGCTACGTCACAAGGGATGAGAAATTACAGAACATTGAGCTTTATTTTATTACAATTATATTTAGGTACACTACTAAGAAGAAATCAGTTAATCCGTTAAACCCGTCATTTTTGACGGGCTTTGTGGCTAGTATATAGATAATAGGCTAGATGTAGTGGCATTACGTCATGTCACGGCATGACGTCAAACTTTGACGTTGCGCTATGACGTCACGGTTTATGATAATATTCGTAGGAATGCGCGTTATTTAATAACATTGCCAAGCATCAGTGAATAAATTAACTCACAGAACACTGAAATAAAAGTATGTATTGCGTTAAAATCGACATATCAATCATATGCTTATATATATGTAACATTCTTTTGATATATAGAAGTATTGCTTCAATTCTTTGTCCATAGATATGTTAAATAAAACCTTCGTATTTCGAGCATCAGTTTTGCGAAAAGTTTGGTTAGATTATTACTTAGCTCTTTTAGTAATCTAACATTACCTGGCAAGACGTAGTTGTTCATATTTTTTTTTAATTTTCTTTGCTTTTACTGATGACATGTTTCAGCTGTATGTAACTGTAATACTGATATGAATAACGGATAATATGAAAGGCAGATGTAAACACCCTTGAAGATTTTTGATTTAGTTTATATCACGATGAATTATTACCACTAAAATGTGATAAGTATATGTATTAATATGAGTGTAACGGAAGTATTGTTTCTCTGGTGGCATGTTTAGCGTAGTACTGTATGTGGTTAGGGGATTCTACGATAACGGTGAAGCCGCAATTAGATGATGGATTCTTATGTAACTCGACGAAAAAAATTGAAAGTAGAGAATAGAATTTGTTGATATCTCACTTAATTCTCGAGATATTGTATCTCAAAATTGACGTTGTTAGGTTGAAATGCGGCCTGGAACAGAAGAAAAATTTCACCATTGCCAAATTTGGTGATTATATCGTATGTAACTCGAAGAGATAAATCGAAAACAAAGAATACATTTTCTTTTCATATCTCCCTTAGTTCTCGAGATATTGTATCTCAAAATTGAGGAGTTTTTGGTGAGATCTGCCCTGGACCAGAAAAAACAGATTACCAAAACCGCTATATCTACACTCCTGGAAATTGAAATAAGAACACCGTGAATTCATTGCCCCAGGAATGGGAAACTTTATATACACATTCCTGGGGTCAGATACAACACATGATCACACAGACAGAACCATAGGCACATAGGCGCAGGCAACAGAGCATGCACAATGTCGGCACTAGTACCGTGTATATCCTCCTTTCGCAGCAATGCAGGCTGCAATTCTCCCATGGAGACGATCGTAGAGGTGCTGGATGTAGTCCTGTGGAACGGCATGCCAAGCCATTTCCACCTGGCGCCTCAGCTGGACCAGCGTTCGTGCTGGACGTGCAGACCGCGTGAGACGACGTTTCATCCAGTCCCAATCATGCTCAATGGGGGACAGATCCGGAGATCTCGCTGGCCAGGGTAATTGACTTACACCTTCTAGAGCACGTTGTGTGGCACGGGATACATGTGGACGTGCATTGTCCTGTTGGAACAGCATGTTCCCCTGCCGGTCTAGGAATGGTAGAACGATGGGTTCGATGACGGTTTGAATGTACCGTGCACTGTTCAGTGTCCCCTCGACGATCACCAGAGGTGTACGGCAAGTGTAGGAGATCGCTCCCCACACCATGATGCCGGGTGTTGGCCCTGTGTGCCTCGGTCGTATGCAGTCCTGATTGTGGCGCTCACCTGCACGGAGCCAAACACGCATTCGACCATCATTGGCACCAAGGCAGAAGCGACTCTCATCTCTGAAGACGACTCGTCTCCATTCGTCCCTCCATACACGCCTGTCGCGACACCACTGGAGGCGGGCTGCACGATGTTGGGGCGTGAGCGGAAGACGACCTAACGGTGCGCGGGACCGTAGCCCAGCTTCATGGAGACTGTTGCAAATGGTCCTCTCTGATACCCCAGGAGCAACAGTGTCCCTAACTTGCCGGGAAGTGGCGGTGCGGTCCCCTACGGCACTGCGTAGGATGCGACGGTCTTGGCGTGCGTCCGTGCGTCGCTTCTGTCTGGACCCAGGTCGACGGGCACGTGCACCTTCCGCCAACCACTGGCGACAACATCGATGTACTGTGGAGACCTCGCGCCCCACATGTTGAGCAATTCGGCGGTACGTCCACCCGGCCTCCCGCATGCCCTCTATACGCTCTCGCTCAAAGTCCGTCAACTGCACATACGGTTCACGTACACGCTGTCGCGGCATGCTACCAGTGTTAAAGACTTAGATGGAGCTCCGTATGCCACGGCAAACTGGCTGACACTGACTGCGGCGGTGCCCAACCGCTGCACAGCTAGCGCCCTTCGACGGCCAACACTGCTGTTCGTGGAGTGTCCGCTGTGCCGTGCGTTTGATCATTGCTTGTACAGCCCTCTCGTAGTGTCCGGAGCAAGTATGGTGGGTCTTACACACCGGCGTCAATGTGTTCTTATTTCAATTTCCAGGAGTGTACACGGTGGAAATGCACTATATGTGTTTTATTTTCTTCCTGGTGATTGTTGTTATGTTGAAATGCGTCCTGGACCAGAGGAAACTTCACCAAAAACACAAGGAACTTTACCTATAACTGATTTTTAACATGCTATATCTCGAAAACCAAGAAAGATAACAAAAAATTTTATTCTTTGTTTTAGATTTGTTTCTTCGAATTCTACAAGAATTCATAATCAGATTGTGACACCACGGTAATGATTGAACTGCCTGTGGTTAGATTGAAATGCAAGGCAATAGAAATTACATTATGATTTATTTTTGTGTTTATTTAAGCAATTTCTAGGAAATGATTTGCCAGAATACTGAAATAAATGTATATATTTTGTTTAAATTGACATATTAATTATCACTTGATTTTTTTTACTGAAATCATTACTTGGTTTGAATGAAAGAAGTTCTAAATTAATCGTGGTCTATGCGGGCTAAGCCACAGTTAAAACTAATATTACGTGGCATAACATAAGTTGTTATTATTTAATTTAGCATCCTTCGTTTTCACTGTGATCATTATTTCAACTGCATATAAGCTATGTCATCCGTTAACACACCGATCTTCATCATAGATAATACAAAATAAAGATGTAAGAACACGTGAAGAATTTGGAACAAGTTTATATAGAGATTCATGATGACACTCAAATCCGATATAGGGAATATTTCAATTCGCATGTGATAGAAGCTTTGGTTTTCTAGCGGCAATATTACCGAAGATTGTGGTTAGAATGAAATGCGAACTGCATCAAGTTGACTACTGAAACCTTTTGCTACATCACAAGGAACGAGAAATTATAGCACATTGAGCTTTATTTCAAAACAATTCTGCTTAGGTAAGCAACTAAAACGAAAGTAACTGCCAGAACACTCCTTCAAACCCGTCATTTTTTACGGGCTTTGCGGCTAGTTGGATAATAAACAGTAACAAGGTAAACAGTAAGATGGAAAGATTTTTGGTCTTAACATGGCCGGAACACGTACAGATTTATACTGACGGCTCGAAAACAACAAATGGTGTTGGCTACGCTTTCTTCTGTCACCTCAGTCAAGAGTCTTAGAAAGTACGCCTGACGTCAGAGATCTTAGTATATTCTGTAGAAGCTATGAAATACGGCTTCCTTAAATAAAATACTGGTATTATCATACGCGAAATGCGTTGCTCAGAACCTGGAAAATATGAAAAGACTCAACGAAGTGAACAAAATCTTATTCGACATTCTAAACTCGATGTATTTTAAGCTACCGTTGCGGGGAAAGTAGTCCACTTATTATGGATCATGGGACACTCGGCTATACAGCATAACCAAAAGGTAGATTAAATGGCCAAGGAATGTACAACGGAGTGCAACATTATACTCGGCTGTCTCACTCCCACTTTCAATAATCATTAGGAAAGAATTATCTCAAGTGGTCAGAATCATGGACTTCAGCACAAACAGTTAAAGGAAAGTTTTATTCATCAATCCAACCGCACATACCTTCTAAACCCTGATTTGAAGACTTTAAATTGGGCAAAAGATTTAAAACATCCTTAATACGCATGCGATTTGGACACGGTTGCTACCCTAAACATCTTCACAAAATCGGCGTAGCACACTCGCCGTTTTACCAGGAAGATCAAGAAGAAATAGCAGATATCAATCATATCATACTAGCATGCTCCCTTTATCGAACTCGACAGAACAAATTATACAACGGTCTGGTCAAGCTCAAAATCCAACTTCCAACATCGGTAGATATCCTGTTGAGAGTGGGAAGATACGATGTGTATCGGGCGATAGCTCGTTATTTAAGAGAGGCAGATATCTCTCTATAAAGAAATCACCTATAAAGAAAATAACTGTATAAATCCTGGAATTTAGCTACTTATAATTGCACCAAATGTAAGGGTTTAACACTGTACTTAAGCTGGTTAAAATCTGTATATTAATACTAATCCAGTAATGGAATAGTTTTCACTTGCATTATATCACGTAGAAGATTTCTTTTTCTTATCTTGTATATATTGGTGAGAGTATGCAGAAACCAAGTTTTCGCCCTTCAACACTCTCGGCACAATTTTCTGTGGCCCAAGAAAGATCAAAAGCTTGGTACTTTTTTCAGTTTTTCGTCTATAACTCCTTCCTAGCAAGAAATACTCTATTTCCAATTTGAAAGAGGACAAAAATTCCTACAACATTCGTAGTACCAACTTTTTTCTAAACTCAAAACTAAGCGAGTTACAGTTCTTCGAAAATCAGCCAAATTTCACACTTTTCCTTGAAGTTGGGTTTTTACCTACTTTGCCGCTCAAAATGACCTGCAACCTTTGTATATATAACTGATATATATGTATTTCTGTATGACATAGTATACTTTGATTATTGACGGTAAATTCAATAACCATGTAGCATTGTTGGCCGGGAGATCCCGAAGGATTGTTCGGCCGCCAGGTGACAGTGTTTTCGATACGCTGCGCTGTGCGCCCCTTTGTGGCTATCTAACCTGACCAAGTAATAGTAACGGATGTATGGAACCTACAGCTTCAGATGAAATCCAAACGACACAATCGTTCTGGCTTACTTCATATTACACAGCAAGCAGTGGCAGAGGTGAAGGTCAGGTCAATGGCCTTTGAAAACCACTGCTGAGACCGTGATTTCGACCATTGAGCTACCAGATCGATCTATTACTGATGATAATAGAGCGAAAATGAATGCATAATGTTATGGCACAAAGTTATTAAGTCCTAATAAATTCGTTATAAGTTAAAAATGTTAGAAATCCATTTCTTTTCCATTTGGATTGTCCCGGCTTATCAATGAATTGTGTCTCATTCAATCATTGCATCAGCAACAGTTTCCTCGAGGTTGAATAACTCTTCCTTTCCTTCATCTACTTCATTTCAGGAATGTTTTCACGAGACAGGTCTGAGCAATTTTTGCAAGCAGCTGAACAGTGCAGTCCTCATTAGCGACAACAGCATAGGAACATGATACAACCTTCGGAAGTGAAGCGTCTTTTATTATTGTTTTTTCTCTTAAGGCTTTTCTCCTCTTCAACGTCGAGATCATTAGAGTTATGATGGGACTGGGGACAAGGAATGGGAATGATTTCGGCCATGGCCTATTCAAGGAAGCATCCCGGTATTTGACTGGAGTGATTTTGGGAAACCGTGGAAAACCAAAGTCTGGATGCCCGGCCTGGGATTAGAACCGGCATCCTCCTGAATGCGTTTATTATTGTAACTGGAATAAGACTGGACGAGCCTTTCGTTCATCCCCATGACAATGGGTACGTTTCTCGATCAAACCATCCTTTACTTAGTGAAACGTGCATATTGAGTGAAACGTTGCCGCATCTGATTTTGGTGCTGAATGCATTTCTAGGGCAGATTACTTAAATATTTCGTATCTGAGTCTTTCAATGTTCCTCAAGCAATTTTTTCGTACCGTTCCAAGATGAGCTGCTCCCCTGCGTGTTATCCAGATGTTAGTCTCTTGAGGCTAGGAGTTCTGAGAAGTTAGCATGCATTGAACTATCATATATGGTTGGTATTTAATGAGGCAGCAGAATTTTACTTTCCCATAGCCGAAATACGCTGTAGTAAATGCATAGATGAAGAGGATATGTGTGGGTTCAAACTCATATGTGTTACCAAGGCCCATTAGCAAAATGAGAAAGCCAATATACTCACTTAAAATTATCACACTGTCGGATTTTGCTGCTTGGGAAATAGTTGCGTCAACGACTAATCCAGCTGCATCTTGTTTTGCCTGTTGATCTTGGATGCCTCCTTTTTCAGTTTTTGCGTTAGTATCAACATTACACGGTTTTTGCTGCTCTCATTTGCTGCGTCACTGCAGCACTTATTTCCTCACTGAAAATGATTACTGCTGAAGTATTTGATGTTTTCAAACTACAAAACATTTCAGATGACTTTATTCCCCTTTATACAGCATCACTTCGGTATCCGTCAAATATAATTGTAATAAATAACTGTAATGTTGGATCTATAGTTCGTTGTCAAATATTCTTCATATTTTCCACAGAAGCTGCCAAGGTGTTCACTACGATGCCACATAAGCTTATGCAGGAGGCATCATCCGCCCATAACAAAACTTTTTAAGTTGTGTGTTGCCACTTGAAGAGATTTAAATGCTTCATATAGAGAAAATTTTGTTGCCTTGAAGTACGGAACAAATTCAAATAGAAGACATTATTTCAATCCATTAAAACTGAAAATAAATGGATTTATGGCTAATTTTTTACTTATTACGACTTAATTTTGACTACATAAATAAACTCTGTGCCATAACATCATGTTTTAAATTTTGCAAATCCTTTTTCAAACTGGTACTAATACCATCAGGTAATAGAGCGGACTGGTAGCTCAGTGGTCAAGGTATCTGACTGGAGATCGAAATCCCGGTCTCAGCAGTGATTTTCAAAGGCCATTGACCCAACCTTCACCTCTGCCACAGCTTGCTGTGTAATATGCAGTGAGCCAGAGCGATTCTGTGGTTTGGATTCCAACTTAAGCTGTAGGTTCCCTACATCCTTTACTATTACTTGGTCAGTTTAGATAGCAGCAAAGGAGCGCACTGCACGGCGTATCGAAAACACTGTCACCTGGTGGCCGAACAATCCTTCAGGATCTCCCGCTCAACAATGCTACATGGTTATTGAATTTACCGTCAATAATCAAAGTATACTATGTCATACAGAAATACATATATATCAGTTATATATACAAATGTTGCAGGTCATTTTGAGCGGCAAAGTAGTTAAAAACCCAACTTCAAGGAAAAGTGTGAAATTTGGCTGATTTTCGAAGAACTGTAGCTCGCTTAGTTTTGAGTTTAGAAAAAAGTTTGTTGTACAAAAGTTGTAGGAATTTTTGTCCTCTTTCAAACTTGAAATAGAGTGTTTCTTGCTAGGACTCATCAGGAAGGAGTTATAGACGAAAAACTGAGAAAAGTACTAAAATTTTGTTTTTTTTTTGGCCACAGAAAATTGTGCCGAGGGTTTTGGAGGTTGAAAACTTGGTTTCTGCATACTCTCACCAAGATATATACAAGATAAGAAAAAAAAATCTTCTACGTGATATAATGTTTGTGAGACCTCCTTTTTACCACCCCGTTACTGGACTATACAAGAAGCGAAAACTTGGGATCCCTTTTTAAGAATATTGCGCGCACGGAGGAGTATGAGATTTGTCATATTTTAAATTTATATCGAAAAGAAGTGCAGAATGCTAAAATTTATATATAATATGTGTTAAAAATGTATTAAATTAAATAAAATAAAAGTTAGACTTTTAACGTTCATTTTTTGTTTTTTTTTTTTTATGGTAACGACGCTTAGCCATTTTATCAATGTCTGTCGTCTTTGGGCAAATAATAAAGAAAAAATACAATTAGCATAGTTAATATATGTGTTACTAATACATTATTAATTAAAAAATCAATTTGCGCGTCTGTGCGTGCGTGAAATCGGATCTGAGCATTTCGAAAAGGAATATTTTATGTGTTATAGAGGAGTCGACATGCTGGCGAATAATTAGAATAGACTTTAGTCTCGCCTAATGGTTTCTGTCAAAAAGAAACTTACTTCCATTATGCTTCGCATTTGAACTTTGATAGGTCGGAGTGAGAGGCAAAGAAGAAGGAATACCTATTTGCGTGAAATTCAGAATGATAATAGAGCTAATTTAAGTAGGGATAGTGAAATTATTTTTATGGATACATTTAAATGCGCACTAAATGTCATTCCAAGAAATGTTAATCATCTCGATTGTGGATTAATACATTTACAATGCAGGTTTTTGCAATGCAAAACATTTCCAATCATTAGTCACTTAAAGTGAAAGGACTGCATTGAATCATGTTGTCGTAAGGGGAAAGCACTATTACCGGCTTTAGGTCAAAATGAATATATTAAATCATTCTATGATGGGCTAAATTCAAATGAACCATCGATAAAAAGAAAGTATAAAATTATTTTGAAAACATTTGTAATAACAATTCATCATTTGCTATGGTTAGTTCAAAAGCTAAAATTTTGGATAATCAGGCGGGGAGTGTATCATTTTAAAATACCGGTACGTGATGTTTGTTATCATAGATCAGGTCCAGTGACTACTGCATATCAAACAGACAATAACAATGTAATGCGCGAAATCTCTCTTGAGTTGGGATGCTTTAAGCCTTTTGTTCAGTCATTCATTGCTATGAAAGATCGTTGTCAGAGAGTTGAAAATCAAAATAAAGAAATTAGTATGCTCATTAAAATAAATCGTGATTTACATATATGGAGTTATAATGATGCAGTTCAAACTGATGTAGCTGTAATATTCAGTACACTTGATGGTCAATCACCGTTTGATCAAAATATGGTTTCGTTTTCAAAAGTTAATGTTACCATTAAAAATGTACCAATAATAATGTTAAAAAAATAAAACTGATAATGAATTGTATCAAAAAATAAATACAAATAAGTGCTGTTAATTGCGCCTTTTCAACTGTTACATTAATTTTTTTAAATTTTATAGGCATTGCAGGGAATTAAGGAAATTGGTAGACGCTCACAGCCAAGACGTCAGTGTATACCTTCCTCCATGGTGTATACAGTGTATAATATGTCTATGCTCGCAAAATGCAATAGAATATATAAATATATATATATATATATATATATATATATATATATATATATATATATATATATATGCAATGATAATTGCCCTTTTACAAAATAAACTAAATAACTTGAGTTACGGTCGAATTTCGTCAAGTGTCATTATAATTATGAAGTAACCTTCATTAATTGTTCTCAGCACTACCATTTCATAAAAGTTAATTCAGATATCAATTTCCACAAAAAAATAATGTTATTGACTACAGCAAGCTAAACTCATAATTCTACGAGTATCAACGTCTTCCTATAGATTGTTGGTAAGATAATGTTATTAAATTTTAATTGTCATCTTATTATGTTATCTTTGTTATCACTGATTGATTACGTGATCCATGTGAAATAAGGTCTGATTATATTTCTGAAATAGGTTAAGCAGAAAATGTAAAAATTGAAGCTGGCCATATGGTTGATAGATCGACGGCCATCATCATTAATAAAACTAAATAAATTTGTAGTTCCTTGGTTCTTTAATCTTTGTGAGCGGAACCATGGCGGGAACACGTTGACATCTCTGACGTCTATTCAAAAAATTTAAGGTGATTGATTAATTTATTGGTAATGTTTATTTAAACTGTTTCAAAGGAAACTGCTGATGTGTTTCAGAAAGCTTTTTACATCACATTACATTATTACTTGATATATGGACGTTTAGTTTGCATTTTGCAATGAAAGCAAATACATCTATCTTTTCATGTGACATATTTTATAATTCTTTTAAAGCAAACACAATCCATTGTTATTCTTAGATGTACTTTGTATTACAAATGATGCTATGGGACCAATAAATACAAATGTCATTCAAGTGTGAATTTCAGGTTTACTTATATTTATGAAGGAGAAAAAGTATTAGTATTATGGAGTATATCTGAAACGGTCTAAATAGGAGTATAGTTTATAGTAAATACCGTTATAGAAATTAATATGTGGTTGGTTGCGAAAAAGATGTAACATTGTAGCGTGAAGCATCCATAAAACGTGGTTTAATTTGGCCTTTTTTGAGCCCCCTATGTTGCCTAATATGGCTTTTTACCCTTCATTACCCCCTCCTCCCATCATGTGTGGAATGTAGTTTTTTTCCCTACTGATTTCAGAAGACATGTACTGTTTTCTGTTACCAGACTATTGTTAAAATTATTGGGTGTTTAGTGAACCTTTTTAGTTTTCCTTATGTGAAATTCTGTTATTTCTTTCTACATGATCATTGACATTATTTTGTATCTTGAAAACTCTCTGGGAAAACAGTTCCATTTATTGTACAGTACCATTTCACGTTACAAGTATACTTTAAACTTTTACTGATTCAG
The DNA here is from genome assembly GCA_031002005.1 of Vandiemenella viatica. Taxonomy (NCBI): domain Eukaryota; kingdom Metazoa; phylum Arthropoda; class Insecta; order Orthoptera; family Morabidae; genus Vandiemenella; species Vandiemenella viatica. The sequence continues at coordinate 21,801,619 of JARYHS010008075.1, read as the reverse complement.
AGAGCACTAGAATTAAAGATACCCTGAAGTGTACTTAACAAAACAAGATGGGAATTATTTTTTTCAACAAGTGGCAACATCCAAATCAAAACGGTCTTAGTTCGAAATAGCAAAACAATACATTCTGTCACTGGTGCGAGAAATCTTACGTGACATCAGCAAGAGAATTTGAGTCTAGTTAATGTTTGTAATACATTGTACTGTGCAGGCACTTTGGCTAGTTTAAATGGGCCGGCGTGTGACAAATGGTTTAAATGTGCTGGCCCGATTTCGCCCTATCTCTCCATCATAGGCATTCAGGGCACTGTGAATAAATAGCATATTTAAAATACAAAGTTAATTAAGTTACATAAATCAATAATCATATGCTGTCGTGAGTTCTTACCCTCTTTTTAACTGTGAGATATAAACCAGCAGAACGAGATGGTGAAAAAGCTACTTGGGATGCCATGGGTTCTGTCATGTTTGTGCATATAGATATCACTTATAGGACGGGGTACACGTAAAATTAGTTTGTTCTTACTAAGCATATAATGCTTTAAGGGAGCCAACTTATTATTATGGAATGGTTAGGACAGTGCCTTGTATAGGTTAGAAGCTGCTGGTAAAGATTTACGAGGATGGATCATATATAAATGGGACTTTTTTTAAAACAAAATTATTTTCCATAGCAAATGAACCAAGTACATATTATTTCCCAACATAACCTGCTTTGGAAATACATTTTTCCAGCACATCAGAAACTTTTTATGGTGCCATCAAATGGAAGGTAGCTATGTCAGTAGCCAGTTGCGCATGAAGTCTGCCTCCGCGTCATCACCTTCAAATTACGGAGGCCTCCCATTGCTTCTTTCAGTGGTCCAAAGAGATGAAAATTGCAGGTCGATAGTTCAGGGCTGTAAGGAGGATTATCAAGTGATATCTAGTTCTTTTTCCCCAATTTTGCTTGAGTGAGAGCTGCAATGTGTGGCCGAGCATTGTCATGGAGAATAATCACATCTCTTATCGGCTGGTCACATCTTTCTTGGCGATAAGCTAGCTTAACTTCGTCCAAAAGGCTGCAGTAGTATGATGCATTGATGGTGTTATGTCCATGCAAAAAATTAATGTGCAAAATAAAATCACAAATTGTGCAAATGTTCTGCTCTGTAATTCGTGGACAACGATAGTGGCTCTCATTTCACTCTTCACGTCCTTTCAGCAATTCCTTATGCCAGGCAAACAAATGAGTCCTTGACTGTGTATGATCTCCGAACTGTGCCTTTAATCTCTGCAGAATTTGGGTTGATTTCTTGCGTTCACAAGTGAGAAATTTAATAATTACACCTTGCGCAATTGAGGGGTGCACATCTTGCTATGACATTGATAGGTGTACAACTGATTGCACGTGATAAGCCCAGCAATCACTCTCCCACTCCTGATATCCCTAACAAACATGTAGAAGCACATGACCATTCGGACCATTAATGCGTGCTCAGTTAAAAAAGTTCCGTTTATATTTGATCCACCCTTGTAGCAATAAATTGTCAAATAGGATTATAGATATAAGGAGAAAAAAAAAGTTGCTTATTTGAGAAGCCAGTTAAGTAATAGAAGATTGATTGACATAGTTAATATGGGGAAGGGTAATGGATAGGACAGGAATATACTAATGCTAGATTACTGGTAATTATCGTAGGAATATGATGGTCAAACTTAATTTTTTCATGCGTTTAAGTAATATGTGATTTTGGTAAATGACAGGTAGTTTCAGGGGCTGAGGGGAGGTTTTCATTGAGTATACTGCAGATAGACAAAAATGTTAAAGGGTTATAGATATTGGTTAGTGATGACTTGCAATTTGCTTGTCTCCATGTATGATGAGATATTAGGTGTAGAATTCTGGGAGAATACAACACAAAAGATGAACTTGGCTACTAGTGTAGTGTTATATTAAATGAGGAAGGTGTTTTGGTGAGAAACTGAATGAATATTAAAATTTATTTATTTTTTGCTTAGAACTTTATACATGATTGTAACAGTCATTAGTGGTGGAGAGAATTGGGGACAAAGCATAGGAAGGAATTTGGCCATGGGCTGTTGTAGGAATTATCCTGGCATTGACCTGGAATGGTTTCTGGAAACAACTGAAAAACTGAATTCTGGATTGTCAAACTGGAGATTTACGTACTAGGAATACACTGGAAATAAAATAATGTATGTAGCATAGAAAATATGTGGAAATATCTCACAGTTAGTGATGGAGAGAGGCTTCAGACAAAAGGTAGAACAGAATTGAAGAATACAAAACTTGTTATTCATCTTTCAAATATAGCCTATTGATAGCTGAATGAGGTTTGAGTGTCCACCAATTTCAACCATCACCCCCATAACAGTGACTAGTGTGGTTTCTTTGCCAGTTCTTTGTATGTGTGCAGTGCTAATGTGACACAAATAAGTGATCATGAAACAGTTGTAATGGAGATAAGAAGGTTCAGCAAACTAGTAACCGAAATAGAGTGTGACTGTAGGTATAAGAAAGCACATATTTCATAATTCAAGGGATTTTTTTTTTTTTTTTTTTTTTTTTTTTTTTTTTTTTTTTTTTTTAGCTAAAAACTCAGAAGAGGAAGCAGAGAACTAGTTCATTGAACAAGAGTGCCCATCATAGTGCACGATGGGAGACTTGAGGCTACTACCACACACAAACACCAATGGTCTGCGATTGCTGGTTATGGCTGGAAAGTGAAATATAGGGACTGAGCGTGGTGGGTGAACGGTTAACGTTCTGGCCTCACATTTGGGAGGACGCTGGTTCAAATCCCCATCCGGGCATCCAGATTTGGGTTTTCCATGGTTTCCACAAATCACTCCAGGCGAATGCTGGGATGCTTCCTTCAAAAGACCATGGCCAAATTCCTCCCCGTTCCTTGTCCCCACTCCCATCCCGCCTCTAATGACCTCGACGTTGATGAGGTGTAAAGCCATAAAAAAAAGAAATGAAATATAGGGACACAAATGTCTTTCATCAAAATATGAAAATGGCCTTCTTCAATCAATTTCAACCATCATATCTCCCACAACTCCACAGCTACCGACATGCAACTATCATCGTGCATGACGGGAGACTTGAGGCTACTACTGCACACAAACACCAGTGCTCTGTGCTAGGTACTTTTGGCTGCAGGGAGAAATACAGGGACACATGTCTTTTGTCAAAATATGAAAAAGCCCTCAGTCCACCAATTTCAACCATCACCCCCATAACAGTGACTAGTGTGGTTTCTTTGCCAGTTCTTTGTATGTGTGCAGTGCTAATGTGACACAAAAAAATGGATGATTCTTATTAACAATGTGAGGCTGTGAAGTTTTGTTTATTACTCAACAAGATCGCTGCGGAAACTGTTGTGGTGATGCAAACAGCTTACAAAGAACATGCTCTTAGAAAACTCAGGTGTATGAATGGTTTTCTCATATTAAAAAGGGAGAAATGGCCGTTGAAGATCAGCCCCGTTCTGGTCACCCCTCAACTGCTTAAAGTAAGGACAACATTGGCAAAATTCGTAATCTGATCTGATGCAGGACAATTGATCAACTCGAGGACTTATCTGGGTTCTCCTGGAGCTCAATTCAGCACATTTTGAACAGATTTTGGGATGTGAAGTTCGCGCCGAGACTTCTCTTCAGAGATCAAAAGAATTGCTGCATTCAGGCCTTTCATTAAATGTGAAGGATGCATTCAAAGATGATACAGATTTTTTCAACAAAATCATCGCTATTCCAAAAACAATTTTAGGTTTCATACAGTTGTATTGAAAGGCAACAGTTTTCGTTATCCATGATAACAAACTGTTGCTGTGCCGCACGAACCAACTCAAACAAAGACACCTCCGCTTCAATTGCACGTGAGCTGAGTAGTGGGAAGGGGGGGGGGGGCTTTGTTGTGTGCCTAAAGACTGACATAGAGACTACATGCCGATGAGTCATGGTGTTAGGGTACAATCCAGAAAGTAAACAATAGTCAAGTCAATGGAAGTAAACTGGCTCACCTCGTCCAAAAAAAAAAAAGCTCGTCAGATGAAATCGAACTTGAAGACGATATTGATCTGTTTTTTACATGAAAGGGATCGTACAGTCAGAATTTGTCCCTTAAAACTAGTCAGTAAACCAACAATTCTATTTGGAGGTTATGAAAAGGCTGTGCAAAAGTTTGCTGCAAAAATGTCCTGCTATGTGGAATTCTGGCAAGTAGTTCCTGCATCACGACAATGCTCCCACGCTCATGGCTCTTAATGTTCTCCAGTTTTTTTGCCTCAATTAAGATGACTACCTTGACCCACACAAACTATTGGCCAGATTTAGAATCCTTGGACTTCTTCTTGTTCCTGAGGATGAAAAGGGACTTGAAAGGGAAGCGTTTTGCTGATGTTGAAGATGAAAAACGTAATGTCACGAAGGTGCTGGCAGGTATGAAAGAAGACTAATTAAAAGGCTCTTCCAACTTTGGAATGAATGTTTGGACAAGTACATTAATGCTAACGGACAGTACTTTGAAGGATTATTGAAAAACAATTAAGTCAGTGCTTTCTAAAAAGAAATTACCCCCTTGTATCTCCGACACTGCTACAATTACCAACATGCAATCACCATAGTAAATGATGGAAGAGTTCAGGCTGCTACCATGCACAAACACCAGTGGTCTGCGCCATGGAGCAAAGAAAAGGAGGAGACCACGTAAGGGACCTTCTCCATACAACGACGTGACGCCGAGAGAAGAGCGGTGGAGTGGGGAGGTCGCCATATTGGTAGGGTCAAGAAACACAAGGAATGTTTACGGAACGGAAGAATTTCTTTGTTTTTAATCATCGCATTACTAAAAATGAAGTCTTATGGAGTCACATTTATAAATACCCTAATTGCTATAACCTACAAACATTAGAATTTAAGAAAAACAACTGCCAAATAATTTTTGATAGGAATTTTGTATTCAGAAATAAAACTTCTTTTTTTCTGCTTACAGCCACAAAAAAAAAAGAGGGTCATATTGCTATTTTGAAATCATTGAATAAATCCCTAGTACTCTTAAGGACTGACAAAAAATTTTAACATTCTAGACATTTAATTCTAAATATATCTTCTTATGGGAACTTACTTGGTGTGAATCAGCATAGTGGGTGAACGGTTTACCTTCTGGCCTCACATTCGGGGGGGATGTGGGTTCGAATCACTGTGCAGCCACCTAGATTTGGGTTTTTGACAGTTGCCCCAAATCACTCCAGGTGAATGCCTGGATGGTTCTGTCAATAGAGCATGGTTGAATTCCTTCCCATTCCTTGACACCTGCCTTTTCCCGCCTCTAATGACCTCAACGTCGACGAGATGTAAAGCCATAAGAAAAAAAGTTTTCCCCAAATCACTCCAGGTGAATGCCGGGATGGTTCTGTCAGTAGGTCATGGCCGAATTCATTCCCCCCATTATTTTCCCACTTCTAATGGCCTAGACCCAAGAAAAGGGTTGATTGTTGAAGGCTTGAATGTTAATATCTTGACCTTACATTTTATAACAATCGCAACCGGGAAAAGCACATTGGGAATATGGTTGGAAAATTTTACAAAAGGGTGAAAAGAGGATATTACAGAGAAGTTGCGGAATTGCTGGTCAGACCATTGCTTGAATATGGTGGTGTAGTTTGGGATCCACGTTCTAGGTATCAAATAGAGGATTTGGAGGGCATGCAAAGAGCAGCTGAATTTGTTAGTGCAAATTATTGCAGGAGTCAAGATCCGATATGATAAAAGCACTGTATTGGGAGGAAGGAGGGGAAGAGCATGCTGGGAGTGTTCAAGGCATATATTGGTGATGGAGTGTGAAAAAATATTGGTGGAATAATTAGTAATAGTCTATGGAAGGGAAATGACAACGATATCCACAAGATGGCATTCTATTTCAAACATAAGGTAGTTGGTGTTGGTGTCAGGGATTTGAATAAATTAGCAAGTGATGAATAGTATACCAAAAATGATACAGGAATTTAAAATTACAATTCGTCAATGCAGAAGTATATGCAGGAGCATTAAACTCTCAAAGTATATAAGATAATTAAAAAAATAATAAGCGGGTAATTAGATTAGTAGCGGAATTGTGACTAGATCATGTGTTCCACTTCAACTTAAATTATTTTTAAAAACAGGAATAGTCAATTTCTGTAGGTTTAATTCTTTAGAACTCATCATAAAAGAGCACAATTACCTCTTATATTTGCAATAATTCAAAGATCTCAACTACATCAATAAGTGTGCATTTCAAATACGTATTAACCAAAAATGATTTGTATTTATTTTGAAAGAGGTTCAAATACAATACATTCAATTTCCATTGATCCCAATATAAGAGACTGGCTCTGTGGGATTTTGAAAGTTGTCAATTTACAGATAAACCATTGCATATTAAAAAATACACACACCAGAAGATGTATAGGCATAGCATACATAGTACATGAAACGACTGCACAGCAAAATAACACATTTACCAGAAGCTGTACACTCATAGCATACATGGTACGTTAATTATGTCACCTACATTTACACAAACTACTGGCAGTTTATTGAAAATGTATGTAGAAAATGCTCCTCATTCAGTAATCAAAATTGATAAAATTCTTAAAGAAAGAATTTATTGACTTTTAAACAAAATAAATCTTGTATATTTATTCCTAATAGAATCTCCTTTCTTTACATAGTTCTTGCCCCAGTAGTTAAACCTAAGTGATAAATAATTTCTTATAACTGCCCTTATAAGCAGGGCTGTGTGGTTGTGGAACACACCTTGGTCTAGGGCAGTGTTTCCCAACGTGGAGTCCACGCCCCACAGGGGGGCAATTTGGTTTTTTTAGGGGGGCAATTTAGAAATTGACTTGATACGACTTTACCGCTTTCTCTTCAGGTTATTTAAATGCAATGCTAGATATAGATACAAAATGTAGCAAAAAATCAAATTCTTAAAACAGTGCTTTAAATAATTATTAGGTATAGTTTCGTTTGATGTTAGCAAAATATTTTTTTTATTAAAAATTATGTATGGGGGGCAAAAAAAAAAATGTTAAAAGTGGGACATGACCCAAAAAAGGTTGGGAAACACTGGTCTAGGGAGTGTTCATTGAGCTGACTGAATATATTTTCACTCAGTAACATTCGTACAACTATGGTTTCTGTTTTCAAAATATTTACTTCATTTTTAAAAAATTAACAGACATTAGTGCGAACACTTTTTCAGAAAAAACATTTGGTACTGCATTTTCTCTCTGTCTTGTTGATGACAGCGATGTTCTATCCATTTGATCTTCTGAAAAATGAGCTGAACATAAAAAACTGAAATTAGTTGGCATCCAGTTTTGCCTCTTGCTAGCTTTGATCCATTTTGATCGTAGATCTTCATTCTTTGGAAACCTGTATCAAATAAAGAATATTCTATGTATTGGCTACACAGCTGTAGTTCTTTTTAATATGAATAAGTAACAAAACTGTTTGTTCGTAAAGTCCTTAAATTTTGGTTTATGTTCAAATCGATTATATTTCCACATTCCATTTCAGTAATTTTAAAATCTTTGATGGGAAAGATAATAAAATCAAGAAAATTAAAAACAGAAGCTAGTCTTATATGAAATTTTAAAAATAGCCTAGCAGAATGGTAAGGACTTTAAAACAATTGAAACCTTCAAAAGAATTCATGGCTTACTCAGAAGATATTGCAATGGTAGTGCATACCTATTTAAATTCGCCAGCAGCATTAGTGCAAGGGGATTCTATCATTACCGTGGTGCCACAATCTGATGATGAATTCTTAAGGAACTCGATGAGACAAATCGAAAATATATATTGATATTTCACTTAGTTCTTGAGATATTGTAAGCATCTTAGAATTTTAGTAAATTCTAGCCTCTCACCTCTAGGCATCAGGGGTAAAGTTTACTCTGTAGTAAAGATAGTTTTCATTTCATGTACAGGTTATGGGAGTAAAGCTTTGTATAGCATAGAGATACTGTAACCAAAACACACTAAATAAACCCTTTAGTGATAATAAAAGTATTCAAAATTAAATAAATGCTCTAAATAAACCTTTGATAACAAAAAGAAAACGTCAGTTTGGGAGGAAATAGGTTAAATCCCCCAAGTTCAGTTTCAAATAATAGATTTTGATATAGGTTAACTTTGTAGTTTCTAAACCAATTTGAGTGCAGTAAAGACTTTCAGTAGTTGCTAAACGCCGAATATAAACCTTGAATGATAATAAATAAACTTTAAATCAACTGAAAATTAAATAATCATCAGTAATCCAACTTTGTAATTATGAACTTCTAACTGGGGAGCATTTTGTCATTTTTAAACCAATTTACGAGCAGTAAAGTAACTCAATACTTAATAATCCAACTATACTAATTTTCTGTAATGATATTAACACCTTTTACTAACCTTAAATATGATAATCCAAAATAATCCAGTTCAGTACACAAGCAATTTCTAATATTTGGCATTTCACTGTTTTCACACACTTTCGAACAAAATAAAGTAATTGTAATGAAGTAATAACTCAGTTGAAATATAAATTCACTAAAATTTTGTAGTTTCTGAACGTTTAAATAACTTAAATCAATTTTTATACTTCGTCAGATGCTCTGCACTTTTAATAATTTTTTATCTCAAAATCCTAGAGAACATTCGAAATAAAAAGTAGATTTCCGGGAAGACCTAAAAATCTAATATCACATATAATAATTTCAAGTAATTCCAAGTAATAGAACCGATCTTATAGAGATCTTAAAATTTATTTTTCATCACGACCATGAGGTCAACTTAGAAATTAATTTCGACCGATCTAAAGTAGATACAGAGATGAGATAACTTTCAGAATACGTAGTTTAATTCAGTGAATCTCGTGGTAATTTTATATTTGCAATAAAAGTAACAGAAATAAAGTTATAAAATTAAAACTGAAATTGCACTTTGGTTACGTCGTAATTAAACTTTCCCTGCACCAATTTTAATAAAAGTTACACCAATAAACTCAGGAATTTTAGTAGAAAACGGTAATAACAATAATATTTGCATAAATTGTGGCATTAATAAAATGACGAAATGTAGAAGTTTCTAGAACAATAGTAATTACCCAGAGTAGAGAAATAGTTCACTCCTACACTTACAACTTTTAAACCAGCTGCTTAAAGTTAATCACTAAATATCCATTATTTCACAATTAAATAAGTATAAACACTGTCACACCTAAAGTTTCGCATAATTGGTTAGTTGCTGAGATATTTCCGATCTAAATCGTTTAGGTGTTGACAGAAAGTTGTGTTTTGGCTCTGACGTCAGCGAAGGTATAAATCAGAGGGCTGGGAGGTTACGGCGTCTTTTCTGGGTTTGAAGTCGTGCTAATAAGATGTTATAAGCGTGTGTGCGTTGGTAGGTTGGCAACTCCGACTTAGGTTGGTAGCTCAGGTCTTCAGTTGGCACTACCGGGGTCGGCCATCATTGATAGGGGCGTGGTATTGGTTACTTAACATGAACTTTTAATTTTCAACTGGGGTTTTGGTCGGTCTCTACTTCTCTCCATAATCTGTGATTTTTGGAACGATTGTTCGATTGCCTAAGCAACTTAAGAATGCTGTTTGAACTTTGAATTTCATTCTAAATAAACTCTGAGAAATTTTGGAAAAGTGAACTGTTTTATTTCTGTAGCTGCTGTAATACCTTTTCAATATTTGGGGTCTTCAAATATTGTGGCGACCTGTAGCGTTCTAGTTGTATCCTGGCAACATGGTCAAATTAAATTAAAGTATTCAACAAGTTTTCATCGGACTTGGAGGTGTGATCAAGAGAGTAAGTTAAGGCACATAGGCGATACTCTACCCCGGTGTCAGCCTAAGTTCCTTACAATATAATGTCTCAAAAGTGAGGTGGTTAGATCGAAATGCAGCCTGGACCAAAAGAAAAAAGAACTAGGTGAGATATCAAAAAATTTTGTTCTTTACTTTCAATTAGTTTCATTAAGTTACATAAGAATTCATAATCACTGTAATAATAGAACTGGCCAGTGAAATTATCTTGCTACAATATATCAAAAGTCGCAAGCTTGTGTCACTAACAACATGCTCAATAAATTACTAGTAACAAATAAATAATTTGTTCCTTATGCTATAAAAAGAATATTCTGCAACAGGCTGCATTTCAACCTAAACACAATTTGACTTAATGTTGCCGCTAAAGAGTTAAACGACGCAAATGCAACCAAACACTTTAAACGTATTGCGAATTACATTTCAGATAACAATATGTACTTCATTACGATTACTAGATCGCATATCACAAATTATCACAATTAATTTCATCAAACACTTTCAACATAAATTAGATACAACTGGACTAAAGCACATAGAATAATGTATTCGCTTCATCACGAAGTAAACTTGATCCACACGTGAAAAATAGTAAGATAAAATGGTTTTCTGCATCAGCAAATATTTGATAACACCGTCGTCCTATTGAGAGCTGTGAATAAACTTTTTTAACAGGCACTGTAAATCTATAATGACATCTATTATGTCTTGCAGACGCCGCACTACAAATACTTCAAGAACAATAATTTCAACGTGACTTACCTATGGAATGTTATTCCAGGTTATTTTTTACTTGTTCTGTTTGTGCAACCATAGGTAACACAATTTGGAATTATAAAACACCTTGAAATATCCGAACATGAAATGTTCACAGCAGGAAGCTAATGAAAACAAACCAATGTTTTGAACTCACGAAGATGGCGGCTCCGGAGACAGGCTGCTTCACAGTTTAAGCGACACCTGGTCTCCCCTCTGTTCCTACCTCCATGGTCTGCGCCTGGTAGTTCTGGTTGCAAGGTGAAATATAAAGACACACATGTTTGCTAGAAATGTCAATTGACCACTTTCAACCACCATATCCCCCCAGGCTAATGAACATGTAACCACCATAGTGCATGATGGTAGACTCAAGGCTACTACCACACACAAACACCAATGCTCTGCACTATGTAGTTGTGGCAGCAAAGTGAAATATCTGAACACACATCTTTGGCTGAAAAATGAAAATTTCATAGATCAATCTCAATATCTCCCACATCCCCACAGTGAGCGATATTCAGCCAACAATGTGCACAATGAGTGTCTCCATGCTACTACCACATACAAACACCAGTAGTCTAAGCTAGGTACTTTTGACTAGAGAGTGAAATATAGGGACAAAGATGTTCTTGATCAAAATATGAAAATGCCTTCCATCCACCAATTTCAACCACCATATCTCCCACTCACCCTTAGATACTGACATGCAACCACCATCGTGCAAGTTGGGAGACTCGAGGCTACTTCCACACACAAACACCAGTGAACCGAGCTACGTAGTTTTGATGCAGAATGAAATATAGGGTCAGACATGTATAGTTTGATATCAGGTTGACCACTTTCAACCACCATATCTACAACACCCCCATAGCTGCTGACACGCAATTACCATAGTGCATGATGGAAGACACAGGCTAATACCAGACTTGCTTGCCATATTTATTGCGATTTTCACTCTCCTTGGGCACATGTTAAAGTAATTTTTGTGAGTTACTAACCAAAAAAGAAAGGAAATGGAGGGGGGGGAGGGGGTTGACTTATAGAAACACAATTTTGTATATCTCTGTCTAGGACCATCCTAGTGACCACTCAAGGTTTAGACAACTGCAGGTTAATTGTGATGTCTTTTTAAAGATGGGTTGCCAACAAACTTAAAATATATGAAAGTACAACTTACACTACATGAAGAAACGATCTATAGTTTGGAAACATAAGTGCTGTCCTTGAACAGTAATGAATCCCAGGTATTATGATTCAGAAGCATACGCTGTATACTTAACCAAAGTCATCTGTTGCAACACATAGTAAACAACATAACATAGTAATGTTTGCCAAAATAATATTGCACAGTTCATGGATTTCTTCAAATTTTAATTCTGTAAGTAAAAGCTGATAAATATGTTAATTCTCTACTTTCTTTGTACAATTATATATTAATTGTCTCAGTGGCTTAGTCATGAGCACAGTTCTTGTCAAAAGCATCTGCAGATTTGAGACTGTTATTTCAGTATGAAGTATATGAGAAGCAGGAAGGTGAGAAGATTAATTATTCTGACCTTTATTGGTGCACAGGAATTCTTTTTATTGATAGAAATTGATAAATGGTTGCATTTGCCATTGTATGGATGAGCATAAAAAATATAAATAACATTTATGTGCCCAAAATACAGCCTTCCTAGTACACACTTCTCACATCTTTGCTCATTTCATCCTTTTCAAAAACTGCTCTTTTAACTCCGATGTTATTCATAATGTATGTGAAACTGCTGAGGATATCTGCATGACCCATCTAAGGCAAACTGCTCCCTGCCTAGAGGAACAATTTCCGAACAGGGTTTAGTTAAGCCCCCTTTTGTGGTTCATATACAGGGTGAGTTTTTTATCTTGAGACAACTAAATATCTCGAAAACTACAAATCCGATCAAAAAAAGTGGGTAGTAAAAATTGTTCGTCTCGACGGGGGACATCCGATGATACCAAATTTGACTCCCCACCCCCACCCCCTAGGGGTGGGGGAAGGGGGAGAAAAAAAACTTAAATAGGAACCCCCATTTTTTATTGCAGATTCTGATTCCCCGGAAAAAACTACCCCCTATTTGACCCCCAATTCGAGTCATTTTGGTCGATAGATGGCGCTGCAATCGACAAAAATCAAATAAGCAAAAAATTCATTTAAAAATGAGGATATCTCGTGAAATACACATCAGATCAGCAAAATACAAGTTAATGTGATTGATATTTTTCAAAAACTATTCAATAACACCACCCACCTCCAAACTTGAGGGATGGGAATGGACATTATTTCAAAATGCACTGATGCAAATTCTTTAGCAGATAGCGAAAGTCAAACATTACTTTTTGCGTTACCCAGGAACAACGACGTGGACGTAGTAATTTTCTGTTCCCTTTGGGGTGCTAGATTTAGGTGAGTCCCCTCGCCTCTCACCATCGGGGTGCTTGTTTTTGGTGAGTCCCCTCGCCTCTCACCATCGGGGTGCTTGTTTTTGGTGAGTCCCCTCGCCTCTCACCATCGGGGTGCTTGTTTTTGGTGAGTCCCCTCGCCTCTCACCATCGGGGTGCTTGTTTTTGGTGAGTCCCCTCGCCTCTCACCATCGGGGTGCTTGTTTTTGGTGAGTCCCCTCGCCTCTCACCATCGGGGTGCTTGTTTTTGGTGAGTCCCCTCGCCTCTCACCATCGGGGTGCTTGTTTTTGGTGAGTCCCCTCGCCTCTCACCATCGGGGTGCTTGTTTTTGGTGAGTCCCCTCGCCTCTCACGTGTTTGTTTCTAACAACAATTCTAAAGCAAGTGCTCGAAAATATCACCACCGACATCGATGCATTTATTTACCCGCTCTTGGAATGATTCGACGCAACTAAGAAGCATATCCGGCGTGATTTTTTGACAAGCGTTGGTAATTCGTTCAATCATGTTTTCAGGCGTTGTTGGCACTTCACTGTAAACTTCATTCTTCAAGTATCCCCATAAAAAAAAATCAGGCGAAGTGAGATCTGGTGATCTTGCAGGCCACGGCACTGGACCTCCTCTTCCGATCCATCGACGATTGTACAGACGATCTAACACTTCCCGCGATCTTACAGCAAAATGTGCTGGACAACCGTCATGTTGAAACCACATTGTTTGTCGCACGTCTAAGGGTACGTCTTCAAGCAATGTTGGCAGTACGTCCTCTAAGAGTTGTTGATATTTCTCCCCATTGAAATGTCCATGGATAAAATGTGGACCAATAAGTTTGTCCCCAATTATCCCACACCAAACATTTACATTCCACGGACGCTGATGTTCAACTTGGCGTAACCAATGCGGGTTTTCCACACTCCAATAATGCATGTTGTGTCGATTAATGGTGCCGTGGTTAGTAAAAGTGGATTCATCCGAAAACAGTACTCGAGCAAAGAAATGGGGTTCTTCTTGTATTTTCTGTAGCGACCATCGGCAAAATGTCAATCGATTATCGAAATCATTGCCGTGAAGTTCTTGATGCAACGAAACATGGAACGGATGGTATTTTCTACGATGCAAAATCTGACAAACACTTCCCTCCTGAGTGAACTGTTGGATAATACGGTAAAAAGAAGCGCGCGATCGAGGCTGGTCTGGAAAACGATGAGCATAAAGATCAACAGCATTATCGATATTCTTGCGACATTCTCCATAAATGTAGACCATTTCAATTTTTTCTTGCAACGTTATAGCCTGCATTCTCATTGACACGTGCAACAGAACGAAGTAAATAAATCAGAGATGTTATGAACGCTATGAAAGTACATCAAGTAATGAGAAAACTCTGAGAAATGAGCGACGATGTGAACGCAATGGAAGTACATCAAGTAATGAGAAAACTCTGAGAAATGCAGCGCCATCTATCGACCAAAATGACTCGAATTGGGGGTCAAATAGGGGTAGTTTTTTCCGGGGAATCAGAATCTGCAATAAAAAATGGGGGTTCCTATTTAAGTTTTTTTTCTCCCCCTTCCCCCACCCCTAGGGGGTGGGGGTGGGGAGTCAATTTGGTATCATCGGATGTCCCCCGTCGAGACGAACAATTTTTATTACCCACTTTTTTTGATCGGATTTGTAGTTTTCGAGATATTTAGTTGTCTCAAGATAAAAAACTCACTTGGTATATAGATAACATTTTTATGATCAGAACTCACTGTGACAATCACCTAGATCTACTCAATTCCATTAACAATAGTCATTCCCTCAACTTCATTTGGACTGACCCCCTTCCTCAATGTAGACATTTCCTTATGAAGAGTTGTCCTTCACATATCTTTGTGCATCAGGCAAGCACATTTGTTCTGATCAAGAATCATTTCCCAGGTACTCCAAAACCTAAAGAAAACTCAAATTTCCTACCCACTGTTTGCATAATTCCATTTTGCACCCCCAAGAATTCACAACAACTCTCTCCTGGTCTCAAGTCTATTAACGAGATCTTTCATCATGGGTATGGCAGTCTTTGTTTCTTCCACAAAATGTGCATCCTCCTTCCAAAAATCTTGTTCAATGCCCATTCTTTAGCAGACCCCTCAATCTCAAGAAAATCTTGGTACACAAATTCTCAAGCTCTTATTCTTCTACTCTAATACATGGAGTTTTCCATACAATAGACCTCGCTGCAAAACTTGTAGGTGGATCTGTAGGTGATATTTTCCTCTATGTTTCTATTATCAGTACACAGTCCTCCAGAGACACCTGAGTCCAACATAGCCACATGAATCATTCATGTGGCCACATTGACTGTCAGTATTCATGTGAACCTAATGCTTAATTTTCTTTAATCATGAGTAAAGGTTCTGCCCGAAACAATGTGTTTTTTGTCATGGTGGGTTTGTGATGGGTGTACTATTTTTCCTTTCAACTTACAGCAACACTGAAGTTGGAAAGATTGTGTAAGGCAGTTTAAGTTTAGTGAGTTATAGTATTGTCATTTGCAACAGTCAGATCATCAATAGTACACAGCCTGCTTAGACTATTGTGGACCAGTTGTTCATCATTCTCAGTCAGACCTGATCTCTCCATCAAAAAAAAAAAAAAAAAAAAAAAAAACCTTTTAAAAATCTTATATTTACATCTTGTCACATCAGTTAGGTCATAGTTGATTGACTTGTGGGGAGTTGTGACCCAGGTACCTCAACTTCTCTCAGTACAAGCAGTAGCTGTCGTGCTTGTTACTGCAATCACTAAACTTGAAGTTTTCATGCTTCCAGGCTGACAGAATGTTGATTGTATTTTAGGAAATTTCTGTATACAAGTCTCATAGACTGTATTTGATGCACAAGCGGAAAATGGTGTGGTTCTTTTGGCTGCTCCTTGCACTTAATGTCTGCTGCTACTAAGCACTCATCTTTTAAGTACCACTACCAATCAAAGGATAGATCTTCTCTGAGGGAGTGGTTTAAGACATTGTGTGGTTATATGTGCAGCTTAATTAACAGCCATTTCTAACTGCTTGGAACAGACAGAATTCCTCTGGCAGCTGGAACGCAGAGAGCCATTGCTGATGTGTGGAGGTGCACTACAGGATGCGGTTTTCCTTGGATTCAGTTTAAAAGAAATTCTCCAGAAAAGTGTAAACTATTTTTTGCTTGCAAAAAGATTGGTCAATTTGGCAATGACCCTTTCACCAATAATTCCTCAGGAATAGCCAAACAGTAGGAACCAGTGACTTTTTTTGTTATGCAGTTGATTCTAGAATATAAACAGGCATTATTAAACGTGGTATATATTATATAAAAATATCATTTTATATATTTTCTTTATAAAGTAAAGCATGCCTGTTTTTCATTACCTCCTATGCCTTTATTATACTCGAGCACTAGTAATGGTATTATAATAATACTGCTCATTTGAACCTTCACATTCCTTTTTCTTTATTTGAATTGTTGCTCTTAATCACAGCAAGTAACATCTTTGTCAATACAATTTGCACCCATCATCTTCTGGTGATCCTTCAATGTTCACTTCATCCTACAGTCACCAACGGATTTAGGCCCATCTACAAAACAAATTTCCTCAAAGTAAAATTTAATTCTGTCACACATTTACCAAATTCTGGGATTAATGGATACATGTTTTCAAAGCCTTTATTTCATTGGGTTTGTAACACAATTGTAAAATCCAGCAAAGAGCAACTTCTCACATGTGCAACTTGATAGACCGGATGTTTGTGCTGCTTGTTGGGTCCTGACTGCAAACTACTACTCAGATAAATCATGTTTAAAATTGTAACTACCTACTGACCATGGCTGGGAACCACAGCCAAGATTCAAATCCATGTACACAGCTATCTGTGTAGTTCAAGGCCATGAGAAGCTGATGTCAGTATGCGAACTGCTATGCGGCAGCCATCCACTCCATACTACGCATAGCCAATGTGAGTGCCGCCTCTTACCAAAATAGGAATCAGCCAATAAATGAGCCATGTCTTCGTGCATGCAAAGAACACTTATGATACCCATTCATTCAATGCTGTTCCACTCAATATTATATCTTCTTAAGAAGTAAATGCATTCACTTTCCAGATATTCCATGTTGTGTGAACTTACAATTGTTCTGTGATTGTAATAACTTGTAATTTGTTTCTTATCAGCCAGTCACTTATTTCTCCAACAGATTTTATAAAACTCAGTCACCCTCTCAGAGTCTATTTTACTTATTTATGCAATCCACATTTTGTAATTATTATACTTTATTTGCTTCGCATTTTAGGGTGTTAATGAATACCATCATTTTTTGATAGTGTTTTTACCAATACCTTCGCAATTGCTTATCAGTCAATAGCAAATATTGTGTTACTTTGTGTTTTTTCTTCATAGCAATCTGCTCATTAAATATTATTAACAGTAATTGTATGTAAGTATGATTGAGTGTTCGATCAGTCTACTTGCCGCAATACTATTGAAGACATAACTTACTTCATAATTGCTCCTCTACTAATTTTCGACATAAGTTTTCACAGACAGATAGGTCATTTTGAACTAGTATTGTATTTGTGTGTAATACAGTTAAGTATAAACTTATTTATAGGTTCTTTTGAGAAGCTCAAGTAGCCTACTCAGCAGAATCACATCTGTGGATACAAACCAATCAGATTAGATTTTTCAATTTATATCAATTTATTCTTCATATTAAAATTCCTGGTTATGAAATATACCATACAGAAAACCTTTAGTTCAATGAAAACTCTGTATTGATTATGTATGTAAAATCGGGGCAAATTACCAAAGAAGTGTGAACTTCATCGCTATTAAATTAATTACTATGAGGAAATGAGTGTCTCAGACTTTGTAATTGTGTTAAATGATTTTGGTATTTAATATTGTAACAACAATTTGATATGTAACTATATTTTGGTCTGTTTTTGATGGCTGTAAATTGATTATTATTTCTGAAATTATGTTAAAATGTTTCAAACTGTTTGTAATTTCTATTAAAATGATGTCCATTTTATTCCAAACAAAAAATGCATGTTAATACTTCTATAAATCCCATGCTACAACACAGAGATCAAACCTAAAGCTCTGCAAGTGAAACTCTGCTACTCCACAAAATATGTGACCTGGAAAACATCCTGAAGGAAGAACAAAAGATTATGAGGAAAGTTCTTGGTTGAAAGAAAGCAGAAGACAATGTACAGACAGCAATCCTGTAAAGCAACAGAGAAACTGCCTAATCTTGCAGCAGACATCAGAAAATGAAGATTAAAATTCTGTGGACACATTCAAAGACTCTCAACAAGGATTAAACACAAGATCATGCCCTATGTCGGATAACTGAAGAGTATACTGTGGCCCAAGAAGGTATTAGTGAAGGTCCAAATATACCCTTCACAAAGTTTAGATAGGACCCTATTCAGTAAAAAGGATAACAGGTGGGAAGTCCAGTCAGAGCATAAAGTTCCAACAAGATCATGAAACAAGTGGACTGAAGAAAGAAAGATAACTTACTGAGAAAAAATGAGAGTCATATGGAAAATCAGAAAGGTGAATTATAAGAGCATTGTGTAGTGCAAATGGCTCCATTCAAACATAATCAATACTTAACAATTTCTTGCTTAGTCTCATTACTGTAAATCAAGTTCGGTTCTGCCAGTTTAGGACTATAGTAAGTTTCATGTGTGAAGTTTGGTAAATAATACAATGGATAATACAAATCAATGCCTTTAGACTGTTTCTGTGAATCTGTGACCATATTTCTTCGATTTGAATGATAGACCACACACTTCTGGATTATAAATATCTTTTGAGGTTTTGAATAGTTGAAAATGTGATTTCATTTCTGAACACAGATAATTTCAAATGAAATTCCTTATGTACTAATGTATTAAAATTCAAAACTATAAAGGTAGCAATAAATCCACATTAATTATGCGATTCTTTTATACAGTTAGTCCACATTTCCCCAATTGTTCTATTGATTTATTTGATCCTACCGTTTCCCTGTGGATGTAAACTTTCCATTCGCAATTCCTCAATACCCAGTAACTTAAAAACTTTGATTGAGCAATGCCAACAGATTCCTGATCTCTAACTGATTGATTCTGAAATGCTAAATTTTAATATCAATCCTAATACAAAAGCTCTTGCTGCAGATTCTGCAGTTTGATCTTCCAAGGGAATCATGTGAATAATTTGAAAAATCATCGGTGGTTGTATGGACATAACCGAAACCTGACCTGCTGTAGTACACTTAAAAGTGCCCATTACATCTAAACCAATTCCCTGAAAAAGTTCTACTGTTTCTGGTAATTCTTGTAATTTCTCCCTAGCTTTTCCTATACCTTGTTTATCAATACATTGCATACAATTTTTAACATACTCTCTAATGCCTCCCTTACCCTCTAGTCACCAATACTCTTTTGCAATTCGTTGATTACTTGTCTTCCGTCCATAATGATGAGACAAAATGGAATTGTGATATAATTTCATGACTGATTGACATAACAATTTTAAGACTACTGCTCGGTGATGTGATGCAACACATTATCAAGAAATAAAAAACATTTATTTATTTCTACTTACTACATTCTTTACATTCCACTTGCACAATTGGCAATTCTGTTAAGGAATGTTTATCTCTAGACTTCTGTGGTTTGAACTTTTCTACGTAAACCATCTGCATCACTATGAAATTCCCCGGCTTTATGGACAACATCAAATTCAAACTCACTGAGCTTTAATGTCCAGTGCATTGGCTACTGGAAGGATCTTTTAATCCTAACATTGACTACAATGCTGCATGACCTGTTATTTTATCCCATAAAGATAGAAACAAAAAAAGTTGCAGCTCCAAATGACTGACTACTCTGTGTCATTTTAATTTGTTTCTGCTTTGTTCAGCTGATGGGTTTCTATGATGTGCAGTAGCACTGAGACAATTGCTACAGTACTTGCATCTGTGGAATAATGAAAGGTTTAGAAAAAAGCCAAAACTGGGCATGTTATGGGAGCTTCTTTTAAAGTATCTGCTGCTTATTCACAATCAGACAACCGTTAAAATATTGTGCCTTTTTTTGTTTAACAAACTGGTTAAATATTACTACAGATATCTTAAAGATAGCCGGATGTGACATTGTACCTTATCTTGAAATATTATTTAAATTGAGTCTGGATACTTGCTGCTTACCACAAGACTGGAAAAGTGCAATAGTAGTACGGGTACATAAAGGAGGGGTGAGAAATAGAGTTGAAAAATTACAGGCCAATCAGTTTGACTTCAATGGTTGGTAAATTAATGGAAAGATTGATATGCAACCACATCAGAAATGTATGTGAGGAACGTAAGTGGTTTTCAAGTAGGCAACATGGATTCAGGCAAGGATATTCATGCGAATCTCAGTTGGTGGGATATATGCAAAATATTTCAGATGAAATGGACAAGGGAGGCCAAATTGATAGTGTAGCACTAGATCTTTCAAAGGTGTTTGACAGAGTAAGCCACAAAATGGTAGTAAATAAGGTAAAAACTATTGGAGTGGATTAGAAAGTGATTTGCTGGATAGAAGAATTTTTAAAAGGTAGAAAACAGAAAGATAGGGTGGAAAATGCAGTATCAAAGGAAGTGGAAGTAAAAATGGGAGTGCCGCAGGGTAGCGTATTGGGACCATTGCTATTCATTATTCTAATGAATAATTGTGTTGATTGTTTACTATCTGAAATTAGATTGTTTGCATATGACATAATGCTGTATAAAAGGATCAAAACGATAGAGGACTGTAAACAGTTGCAGGGTGATCTGGACAGGATATCTAGTTGGGTTGGTAAACATGGGATGAAGATAAATGCAAAGAAGAGGCAGCTAATTAGATACACAAATAAAAAACAAAAGGTTAATTATGAATATAAGGTGGGGAAAGAATTGCTTGCTGAAGACTTGAAATGTAAATATCTTGGAATTACATTTGATAACAAGCTTAACTGGGCAGGACACATTGGACAGGTGGTAGGAAAAGGTTTCAAAGTTCTGCACTTGTTGGAGAGAGTGATGAGGGGATGCACGAGAGAAGTAAAGGAATTGGGTTACAAAACTTTGGTCAGACCATTGCTCGAATATGGTAGTGTAGTATGGGACCCACATTTTGAGTATCAAATACAGGAGTTGGAGAAGGTGCAAAGAAGGGCTGCTAGATTTGTTTCTGGAAATTATCGCAGAATGCAATCAGTGACAGATATGATAAAGGAGCTAGAATGGGATTCATTGCAAGACAGGAGGAGGATGAGGAGGGTAATGGGAGTGTACAGGGCATATACTGGCTATGAGGCATGGAAAGATATTGCAGTAGGTATGAAAAGTAGTTCATGGAAGGGAAAAGATGACCATGACCACAAGCTGGCACTTGATTTCAGGCACAAGGGTGTGGGAAGATTCTCTTTTTTAGGTAAGGGTGTCAGAGATTGGAATAAGTTACCAAGGGGAATGATGAATGATTTACAAAAAATGTTGAAAGAATTTAAAGTTAAAATTTGTAGAGGGCAAATGTAGGTGGATGCAGGATAGGGGAAAGATGGGTGTGTAGGGAATTTGCCACCAGAGCGTATGCTCCATTGCAATTAAATTAAATTAAACATTTTAACTTTAAAGAGTATAATTTGAAAACATTTCCAGTAATGATTGCGAAGAATTGATTGCAACTCTTTTACATATGTGCACGCTGGAACTAAATGTCAGTGTGATTTCTTTCACTTCTTCACTGGGAATATGATGACCCAAATATACTAAATGTAAAATAATAAAATTACATTTTTCAAATAACACTGTCAAATTAGCCATCTGCAGAAGTTTGAACATCATCATGCTCATCAATATCCTTGGAAAATGTGATTGCATCATCCATATAAAATAAAGTTGAAATTGGATTTAATCCTCTCAATCCATCAGTCTCTGAAAAGTGACTGGGGCATTTTTGAAACTATAGAGCATAATAGTATGCTCATATTGACCATTTAGAGCAAACATCTTCCTTAGCAACTCTGATAACCAGAACTAATATCTAAGTTGATAAAATGCTTATACTAGCCAGGGTAGTCTACTGTTTCCGAATTAGATGGTAAAGGATACACATCTGAAGTTGTAACAGCATTTAAAAAGCTATAAGTTGGCTTCCACACTTAGACTCTTCTTAGGTACAATTACTGCTAGAGTAGCCGAAGGGCTTTTTGAAGGTCGATAGAAACCATCTTACAATTGTTGATCAATAAATTCATCTGCTTGCTGTTTTTAATGGAAAGGGACTCTGTAACCTTCTTGTAAATGACCAGTGCATTTCGTGTTAGAACTATCTGGCTTGGAAGGCCTATAATATACAAATAATTCCTTGTATTCCAATATTCTCTAAATTCATTTTTGGCTAGTGGTTCAACTTATCTATGAAAAATACTTCGCGCTTAGCTTAAACAATATGGTGCCAGGAGGAGGGGGGGGGGGGGATACTGCTAGCTAGCTCATTTTCACATGACTCTTCGACCTGCAGAAACTGGTGACCACATGGAATTTCTGCATCCTCTTTATTGAAATTTTCTGTTATAAAAGTACACAACTCGTTCTGACAACTGAACTGACTTTACAGACACTTCTCTTAACATAGCTTGGTTTGAATCCAAACAATAAGACTTATCCACTGGGTGGGCCAAAACTACATACTTATCAACACACCCAAAACTATATCTAATTAGGGCACTAGTGTATATATGTATTTTCAGTTGGTTCAACTAAGACCACATTAAGCCTTTGTTTGGCTTGAATTTGCTTTGGATGTCTACATATCCATGTTACAACTAGGGTTGTTAGCCTGAGAGGTGACCTACAGTTTAATGTTGTATCAGAAGCATGTAATCATTCTGGGGTACTTCACATTACCTAGCTGTATTAGAGCTGAAGGTCGGGTTAAGAGCTTATGAAAATCCCCTTTGAGACAGGGATTCAAACCAAGGACCTTTCAATCTCTAGTCAGACGCCTTAACCAGTGAGCTACCAGGCCACTTGGATCATTAATAATTTTTCCTGATACTTTGGGAATTTTTTCTTCATGAATTAAGTGGATGATAGATGTGTATGTTCAAATAGCTGCCAAATTTGATGTGGCCACTGTCTTTTTTTGAACACAGACACAGCTTTTTGTCTGATAATGGCAATGGTGAGCCTACACTCTCATATTTACAAAAAACAATCGTTCATTTTGTCACATTGATTAATGTATTTTACTTAAATAGAAAATTGATCCCTGTGATTCCACCATACAAACAATTTAATGTAGTTACTGCATGAACTATTGTATCAGAAACACTGTGTCTACAAAGATTGTAACATTCTTCATCCCAAATGGTTCAGTGTCCATACTCCTATTCAAAACAGTGATCCTACAGTCAATCATTTAATTTCACAAATACTCTTGGACCACAAAGGTACTTGTATCATCCAATAGGTTGCACTGTCTCCCATTTACGCTGCCCCTTAAAACTAGTCACTTGAGGAATTCCACGGAAAACTGCAACAGGTATGCTATTTACTGGAGATGCAACATAATGGCTTTGTTCACCCCTTCCTCTTTTAAATCATTTTCTCCATTCCTTGCTCCATGTCACAACCTAATACTTCACTGAAATTCTGGCCTTCTTGAACATGGTTTTCCCCTTCTTCCATACTTAATAACACAAAACATCTCACTCCTTACTCAACATTTAAGACCTACTAGGCTGGCATCTTCCTGTGATCTTATGTTGGTCTACTTTTCACTTGCCCATATGTCACCATGTTTGATAGATTCAGCAAACGTTTTTGGCTTTCTTGGGCTCTCAGTCTCCAATTTCTAAGCTCAAGCCATCTCAAGAGTCATCTAAACAGCCTCATACTGTACAACAAGATTATAATTTTTATTACCATTCAGAGTAAATGTGTTATTGTTTTCTACCTTAATCCTATCAGCAAAATGCTCAGTTTCCTCACCATAATGGCTTCTCAACTTTTGAAATTGACCACCATGAAAATTCACTACCTGTTTTTGAAAATCTCTTTAAAAGGTCCTCCTTCATGTCCTCTTATGTCACACACTATTTTTCAAACTTAATACAAAAACCTTGGATAGACTCATTAGCTATTCCATCAAATGAAATAGTATTAGACAGCACTGCGTTATGAACACTATGTCTCAAATCAGATTCAACAGAACTGTGTGTAGGTGTAGCTAATTTTTAACTTAACATATTTATTGCACCTAGCAAAGGGACTTCCCGATTCTCTAAAGTAGCAGACATGGTGGTTTCCTTTTATCTACTCACCAAATCTCCTATGCTGCTGTGAGGTTGCACCATAATCTCCGTCTTCACACTACTCCACTGATGAAATGGTCTGATCGCTGCTGTTGCCTCCTGTCTGCTCCTGTACCGCTGCTGGCCACTTTTACTCAGTACCTCTCCTCTGCTGACTGCACTGGCTACTTCTGACTGCATGCTGCCTTCCGCTTGGTTCTCTGGGGATAAACGAATGACATCCTGGTTCCAGACATTGTTCTATGATTTTTCTGCTATCTTTGCTAGTGGTCATTGCAAATTCTTGCTAACTCCTACTTTACTGTACACTAGTTGAAAAACCATTTATGCCACAGGCTATAGGTGGGAGTAAACAAATTCACAACTGTTTGGGGTCTGCCAGTAATGGCCAAGTAGTGTGTGGCCTGTAATTTATACTAAGCCTTGCAATGACTTCCTCTTCTCTTGATATTAATTCTGACATCTTAATTTGTTTGCCTTGTCTTCTGTACTTACTTGGGCTAGAATGTGATATTGTGATTAGCTTGTTAGACCTAGGTATGAGTAGGACATGCATCTTGGAAGAAACAATTAGTTCAAGTGAAAGTCCAAGTTTACTGTAAAGTCTGCTGCAATATTCAATTTACAGATTTAAGATGTAAGGGGGGAAAGCTGATACCGAAGTTGTAGTATCAGGCTTAACTACCTTAACTGAATGTTATCTAGTAGAAAGGTTCTCTGAATTTGCCTTAATAATTTTTAAATGACCATGTAAATCCCTGGATATTCAACTGTAAAGCTTAACGGCCGCCACAAAGCTTATTTGAACCAAAAGCTGAGGAAAGGTTTATTTTTATGAAAGCATGTCGAAATTCAATTTGATGAAAAAATTAGCAGTTTATTCAATAATCAAATTTAGAAAATAGTAGTTACAGTTGAGTAAGCAATC
Source organism: Vandiemenella viatica (assembly GCA_031002005.1). Classification (NCBI taxonomy): domain Eukaryota; kingdom Metazoa; phylum Arthropoda; class Insecta; order Orthoptera; family Morabidae; genus Vandiemenella; species Vandiemenella viatica. The sequence goes on along the minus strand of JARYHS010008075.1, from coordinate 21,776,270 downwards.
GAACTAAACATTTCCAAACAGATTGCAGATTATGAAGAGGAGAATTCACCGACCGACCCCTTTAGAAAATTTATAAGTTCATTATAGTTGTTAACACATGACTCTGGTAAGAAAAATCGTCATGGCCGACCCACTTTCCTGGCCTGGCTCATCGGTTTCCGGCTACCACCGTGGACTAACCGACACACGCGAAACCTACCAGCGCAGGTTCACTATGCACAATGTTCCCAGGTTAAAGACAAAAGGCGAAATCAAAAGAACAACCAGCCAGCCTGAGCATTGAAATTTATACCCTCAGCCACCTGCCTGATGTGTTCTAACGCTTACCAAAAAATAGTGTGACAAAATGTGATTATAAAATGTGTTCAAAATTTAACCATGTGTAGCCTGACTTACAAGGTACAAAAACATTTATTTTTCTGATATTAATCTTGATGACAGCTTGTTCCCTAGTTTTTCTAAATTCAAACTGATTTTTATGTACATCAGTAATTTTGTGATTTTTTAAACTTATTATATGCTATTTTTCATGTTTATTGGTTTAGGATTTCTTTTGGAGAATAGAACATATTTATTCGAGTTTGTATCTTCTAAAAGTCCCGTCAGATCCTGTTCTACATCAGTTATCTCCTTCTTTCTTGAGGCTAGTTTGTTTTTGTATGCCTTTTCTTAATTTCTCTTTATTTCTGTATGATTTCTTTTATGAATCATCTACTATATCAACAATAATTTTGTTCATACTCCTTCACACTTTTTTCACAGCCATTTTTCTCTGTCTTTCTTGCATGTCATGAAGAGTTGATTATGATTATAAGGAGGGGAAAGAATTGCTTGCTGAAGGCTTGAAATGTAAATATGTTGGCACTACATTTGATAACAAGCTTAACTGAGCATGACACATTGGACAGGTGATAGGAAAAGGTTCCAAAATTCTGCACTTGTTGGAGAGAGTGATTAGGAGATGTACGAGAGAAGTAAAGGAAACTGGTTACAAACTTTGGTCAGACCATTGCTCGAATATGATAGTGTAGTATGGGGCCCACATTTTGAGTATCAAATACAGGAATTGGAGAGGATGAAAAATTGGCTGCTAGATTTGTTTCTGGGAATTATTGCAGAATGCAATCAGTAACAGATATAAAGAGCTGGAATGTGATTCATTGCAAGACAGGAGGAGGGTGAAGAGGGTCATGAGAGTGTACAAGGCCTATACTGGCAATGAGGCATGGAAAGATATTGACGTAGGCTTGAAAAGTAGTGCATGGAAGGGAAAGGATGACCATGCCTACAAGCTGGCACTTGATTTCAGGCACAAGGGTGTGGGAAGATTCTCATTTTTAGGTAAGGGTGTCAGAGATTGGAATAAGTTACCAAGGGGAATGATGAATGATTTACAAAAAATTTTGAAAGAATTTAAAGTTAAAATTTGTAGAGGGCAAATGTAGGTGGGTGCAGGATAGGGGAAAGATGGGTGTGTAGGGAAATTGCCACCGGAGCGTGTGCTCCATTGCAATTAAATTAAATTAAAAGTTCTTCTGTTCTCCAAGGTTTTGTCAACCTTATTTCCTTATGCCTTGCTTTAATTTTTTATGTGAATTCCGTCAAGGTTTCTGTGAATTATTCTGTCACATAAGATTCTTTTGGTTTTCTCACTTCTAGTCGGACTGGCCTATTTTGTTTTCTTATTCTATTGAATTTTATTACTATCAAGTTGTGTTCTGTGTATTAACTACATGTATCCTTTACGATCCAGAACTTGCTTTTCAAATTTTTACTCAATTATGATATAATTTAACTGCTATCTCTCTGTATTTTCTGGGCTTCCTGGGGTTAATATGCTTAACTAGCTTGTCTGCTATGATTAACTTTTTTCTGAATTGTAACTGCCTGCAGCCTCAGTTATTTCTTTCCCCTTGTCTGAAATTCTCTAGAATATTTTTTTCTCTGGCTTTTCTTGTCACCAATCATTAGATTTTCCTCATTCTTCATATAAAGAATAAGCCATTCAATTTTAACATATATTTTATCTATTTCATCATGCTCTTATGAAGTTGACATAATTATATGCTTGTTCTAACGTGGTTGGAGAAGCCGTGGCTTCTACCCTGATCAAAATAATTATGTCATTATAATAAATAACTCATGTTTCTTTTTTCTTGTTGGTTATAAATCCATGTTGATGGTATTTACACTGATTAGACTTTATTCTTCTAACAGAAATGCTGTGCTACCTTTAACTAGTCACTAATTACAACATCATCTTTTTCCAAAACAATGATTCCCAAAGAGGTAGATAATGACTTCCATAGGTCGATTTATAGAGGTTCCATATAAGTGACAAAAAAAATTTGGAGAGTCCACAAAATGTAAAAGGGCATCCCCCCAGAATGGGTGTTCTGTCAAGTAATTTTAACTTTATTTACTAAATTTAATGAGGTTAACTTGCAATTAGAAGGCAACACTCTTATTTTAATAAAAACAAAGTTCATTATTTTAGTTTTTCTTGCCAAAATTAATCTTTTTAAGCAAAACATTGGGAGGCATGAATTTTCCCCGTTCTCCAACTTCCCATTGACAAATATACAGGATGATAGCGTTTTGGTCTATTTAAACTGTTCAAATGCCCTTCACATAGGATTTGAGGATGTTTTGATTATGGAAATATCACACTCAATTATTGGGACATTTGGTGCCATTAAAAAATTGGATGTCATACTATGAGTAGAACTGACCAAAATAAGCTGTAATTAAGAACTTAACCCTTTGACTACCTTTTTTTTCTTAAAAAGTAAAACAAATTCGCTCATATACATGTTTGGTAGGTTTTGTAAAAGTAGTTCCTGCATGTTCATACTCATATTAGGTGGGGGGGGGGGGGGGGGGAGAAATTTTGAGTGCTGAGACTTATATGTCGCACTGATATTACTGGTTGGGACAAATATGTCCCAGTGGTATTCTAGCCATGAAATGAAAAGAGAAATAATAGTTTAGAAAATTTTTATTTTGGCAAAATATTCAAAGAGTATATTTATGAAAAAGTTACAATGAAGATATTTGTGAAATGTTGTGAAACATTGTTTTCAAAGTGGTAATTGACACATGGTACAAACAGTTTTTGTCCTCTTTTTGATTTTCTTCTGTGCATCGTGTCCATCGTCTCCTTGTAGTACCTTCGATGGGCAAGGGGTCACCTAAATTCAGCATTAGCTTTGCTACTTTTGATGGTGTGCCTTTGCATCTCTTGCGTTTGACATGGCTGTTTTGTTTTCCTGTCGTCATCAGTTTTTCGGAAAGTGAAACGACAAATTGTAGTAATTTGACTTGCCTCTTGGTTATTTCCATTTACAAAAACCATGCATTCACCACAGAAAGCAGAAGGAACTTATAAAATACTTTCTTCCTCCATTTGTTTGAGCGTCTGTCAAAGTGATACACACTAACCTTCTGATCGGAGATATCCAACCCTCTCATGTATTTATTGTAGAAGCAAATTAGGCCTGGGCAATCTACTTCCAACATGCTTACATCCTTCTGTTTGCGGTGAGCTTTCTTTACTGTAGTATCATAACAATTGCTGAGAACCATAACTTCTTTACTGTCTTGCCACATATTTGCTATGGTTCCTTGCAGGTTCACAACAAATTCAAATTTTCCTCTTTTCAATTTCCCTTGAAATTTCGGCATATCTTTTCTGGAACTAATTGCAGCACCCACCAAAGGAAATCTAATGGTATTGAGCAAACTGACACTTGTAAGATATCTGTCAAAAACAAGTGTGACATCTGGATTTCTGATTGTCTGCCAGAGACAAAACAACTCTTTCCCCTATGGTATTTGTTACTGGAATACTTTACCCTGCTTATTTCCCCGCATCTACTTTTAGACCATATGTGTACCCAGTTACAGCGTCACAACATTCCCAAATTTTTATGCCCCGCTCTATTGGTTTGAGAGGTAGGTATTGTTTTAGAGCAGATCTCCCTTTGAATTTTGTCATTGATTCATCTATACTCTGGTAGGGGCTTTCTTCCCTTGCTTTTGGCAAGCTATAACATCATCAATATAATAATAGGTTTTCGAGGAACCAGGAGGCTGCTGAAGGTCATTGAAATACAGCTTTGATAGCAACAACTGGAACCTGTTGCACGCAATAGCTGCTTTTATTGCCTCATTTCACAAAGACTAATTGTTGGACCAATAAGCAGAAATACTGGGTACTTTATTGTAGCTCATTACAAGCATACTATCAAGCAACAATATTATTTCTCCAGCATCTGTATCTTCAGTCATTTTTTCTTATTTTTTCCTAAGATATCCTAAACTACTTGTTAGTACATTGGGTAATGTACATAATCAAATTGCGAGAAACTTTTTTAGAAAAAATTCCACTTCATCAGATGCCCTATTCAGTTTTGGTAGTGAGATTGTCATGTGTACCACATGACAGAATCATTATTTTGAGGTGGTATTGTTGAATTAGAAGTTTCCGCTGTACACACCTTGTCCTTAGTGTTGGTAACAGACCAGGGCTGCATTTAACCATAGGCTACCTAGGCTGTAGCCTAGGGGCCCGCACCACAACCCCCCCAAAAAACAGGTCGTCCATAAATTTTGTGGCCGAATTTCGAATTGAAACATCAATAGCTGGAGGCAGCCCCCTGTCGGAGGGGCCACTGCCGACAGAGGGGCCCGCACGACATGTATAGCCTAGGGGCCCACAAAGCCTAAATGCGGCCCTGTAACAAACTGATAATTTTCAAGTGAACTTTCTGAAGAATTTCCATCTTCACTCTCATCAAATTTGTCCTGATCAGGCTGGTATTCTTCATTTGATGAATCATCCCATTCGGATTCCTCCAATATCCGCTGCGATTCTGCATCAGAGAGTTTTCTTTTATTGCTCATTTCAAGGGCCTAAAAATATGTAAAAAAAAAAATGATGGAAAGAGCCAGTTTTATTGTGGGCATAAAAGTACGTGAAACGACCGTGGTAAAACAAACTTGAGGATGAAGTAAAACATCTGTCCGGTACCGGTGGGACATATATATCTCACCGGCGAATATTGATGAAATTATTATATAATATACTTACGAGGTTCTGATTGGACAAAAGGTAATAAACTTGGAGACAAATAATAGACAATTATTTTACAAAACAACATGAAATAAACACAGAACGGTGTCTCTGCACGAACGCTGAAAAGCAACTGGTGGGAAACAATTGTTTTATTTCTCAGTACAACATAACTGACACCATCTATGGACAGAATTTGGAGCTAAATGTCTCGTGCTCACTTCTCTACTAGTGGGATAGCATCGTATAACTTTCAGAATCATTATTGCCCCAGTCGTTTCTGAATACCATTTCATGGGATACATATGTCCTATTGGTAGTCAAAGAGTTAAAGTGGAGTTCAAAAATGGGAATCAGTACTTTTGGCTTCTGAAAGATATGCTCATTGCTTGTATTATAGACTGCCACAAAACATTTTTTGATAAATTTTCTATCTTCACGCCTTGTGGGATTTTGGCCCAGTTACTAGAAGCGTTCAATGGAAAGGATTACAAATAACTTAAAGTGGAGAGTTGAGGCTATACCTTGTTTATTTGAAGCCAGAATTAAACAATTTCTGTTAGAGCATGTAGCATAACAGATATTCTAATGACATCTTTGAAGTATGAGTTCCATGGCACGGGTATATCAATACTCTTTTTAAAGAAGGTTTCCGTAGCAACGATATACAGAGATCAACTAGAAGATTGCCTAGAGCAGCACTAAGGAGAACTTGCAGGAAGAAGTCCGATAATGTATTCAAAGATCGATGTATTTAAAGTAATTAAAAGATTGTTTTAAATTGTGCATAATAACGGCTAACAAATTAATTATTTACTATAGCCGCACAAAAGGCATATTACGATAAATCAATATAAAGATAAAACATAAAATATAATCACATCGTAAATGCAACACGGTACCTTTTCTTAATGTTAAACTTGAACATTTAAGAAATGCTACATGGCAGACCGTGAAGAGGACGAAAGTTGGAATTTTAAAATTGAATGATCATTTAAGAAATGCTACAAGCATCACTCCTTTTAACAGCATTATTTATTTATTTTTTGAGCCATGATGTTCATAAAAAATTGCAAGAATTTGACAAAGTTCTGATTTGTTCTGTCCTTAATCCAAAAATTCACATGCTTTTGTGTTGAATTTTAAGATCTTGACTGGTTTATTCCACCAAAATATTAAAATATAATTTTGGTAATAAACATAATAATAAGATTTTAAACTCAGTCGTTCAATTCTGAATAAAATTTGTAGCCACTTTTTCTTTCTTTCCAATAGTTCACTCTACTAAAAAGAATTATCAAAATGACTGGAACTGTGTAACATATTCATAAAGTTAATACTGGACACTTGACAGATGGGTGTTTTGCAACAAAAAAATAACTCAGCAAGTGTTTTACAGAACAAAAAAGTTTTGGAACCTCTGCTCTAGAACACATAGTTGACAAAAATGGATGACTCCTTAAAACAGAGAATCATTTAGCTGTAAGAGCTTCATCAGTACAAATGGTGAAGAAGACGATGTGTATTTGAGGATTACTTATCCTGAAGCATAATGTACCCATCAAGAAAACATTATTCCTTATATGAGGATTATATGTCTTTTTGTACCGTTTATTGTGGTTATGCTGTTTTATGTCTTTTATGCTATGGTTTCCAATCCCCATGTCATTAGTCATTTTTGGTTCCCTGACTGGGAGGCCTGTACTGCCCCAAGGGTTATATAGAGCTTTAGTTTACTCCCTGCTTCTCTGCGCCCTATCAGAACACAGATGACAAAAAAAATGGATGACTCTTTAAAAAGAAAATCTTTTAGCCTTATCAGTACAAATGGTGAAGAAGTTGAAATTTAGTCTCCTTGAAACCTATTTAGTGCTAAACTTGGCACAAATTAACAAATTTTGCAAATTACATCTTCTGTATATTCATGATAAATCCATGTATTAATTTGATATTTCCATTTTTGATTTACCAGTTGTGGAATCAACAACATAAAGAAAGAAGCAGCGCAATGAGTGTTCCTCAGTCAGTTACAGATGTTTTTAGAGGAGAAAAGGATTGTTTTAATGGAATAACTATTGACTCAGAAGTTGAGAACTGTGAAGAAGACACCTTCATCAAAAAGCTGGAAGGTAACGAAATATGGACTTAATGGCATTTTCATTTGTTGATGCTTGTTTGATTTCTATCTACAAACATCAAATTATGCTGTGTGAAAAGAACCGTACAATATGAGAAGATTTTATAAATTTCACAAATATTTTTAAAACTCATTCAGTTTCATACCATTTACTTTATCAGTTGTGATTCATTATGGTAAATATTTTGGAATTTTCAGGTTTTCTTTTACTCAGCATTAATCTATTTTTTTAAATGATAATAATACCATTACTGCCATTTTATTTTGTTTTTAAATTTAACTGCAATATTAAGATTTTGTTTTCTGTTGTGGTAATGTATTTCTTTTTTAGCTTCGCTTGAATTCTGGTTGAAGGAAAAATTGCATGCAGTGTGGTTTAAAGTGGCCTTGCAACAAGCAGATTGGGTTCCAAAACTAGTGAAGGTAGCTGTTCAGTTGTTTTATTCACAGACAAAAGTTACTAATTATGAATTTATGTTTTTTTATACCAAATTTATTCAATAATTCTGTAATTGGATGTTAATATTTAATTTTTGGTTCCCTGCAGGTTTCATGAAAATCGTTTACTCAAAATCTTAGCAAATAATTCTTGCTAGTATTCAAGAATATAATCAAAATAAGTTTTTGAATATCTTTATTATTATGTTTATGTTTGAGAACTCATGTTTTTGTTAGAAATCCCCTTGTTTCTATACCAAATGGGCTCTGTCTCTTTAGGATGTTACTACAGTTGTGTGTTGAATCAAGATCCTGATTGAATAGTATACTACTTTAGACTTGTATTACCGAGCGTGGTGTGTGAACGGTTAACATTCTGGCCTCGTATTCAAGAAGACATTGGTCTGAATTCCCGTCCGGCTATCCAGATTTGCGTTTTCCATAGTTTCCCGAAATCACTCCTGGGAATGGCAGGAATGGTTCCTTCAAAAAGGCCTTGGCTGAATTCCCTCCCGTTCCTTGCATGTAATCTAGACTTTTTTTTCTGGAAACTAAAAAATAATTGCTACATTATGAGAACAAATGAAAGAAGACCATTGTATAGAGGATAAGTTCCTTCATGATTTCTGTTAAACCAAAACTACTTCCAACTCCACCTCTAAGAACAGCTATTTCATGTGTATGGCATGTCTGGTTAATTTTAACTGGATTGCAATGGAGCACATGCTCCAGTGGTTTTCCTACATACCCATTTATCCACTTTCTTCTACCCTTTATGAATATTAATCTTAAATTCTCTTAGCACTAATGGTAAATTATTAATCACTTCACTCAGTTATTTATTCCAATCTTTGACACCTTTACCTACAAAAGATTTGTACGACTGAATATTTCAGTAAATATAACTTATATTTATGATTTCAAAGTTAAAGATTCAGTAGAATTTCGAGAAATAATTGTAAAGTAGTCCTTCCCTATAAAAACAATGAAATCACTTATTAGTGATTATTTATTTATTTGATTACAAGCAGATTGTTATTTTTATTTCTTAGAAATAATTAATTGACAAACTGTTATATTTCAATCAGAACAGTCTTCAATATGTGATTATATCTCTGCCTACAACTATATGAAACCAAAATACTTATTTTTTATTATATAAGAATTTAAAGTTTTTAAACAAATTGCACCACAAAGTTAAACTAAAACGTGTTGTCCTTGGACTTACTACCAAACTTTTAGCTAATTCTAAATCAATAAAAAAAATGAGAATTAACCAAGAACATCAGGTGAATTAAAACTGCTATTTTGAAATTTAAATATGAGTAATTAGTCTCACTAATAATCCTAACTATTCAGTTGATTGTTAGGAAACAAAGGCACTAAAAACGAAACTTGGAAGGTGGGAACTAGCTTATCAGTATAAATTGGGATCCAGACAACCACCAGGACTTAATTTAAGATAGCACCCTATTCCTCCTTCTCTTCCACCCATTCCCGACAGCAGTCCTTTTCCCACATAACCACTGCCCAGCTAATCTTTTAGTAGTTTGTAACATCAAAATATGTATAATTTTTTTTCAATATTCAAAAAATTTAAAATTTTCAGTATTTGTGTATTTACATATATATCCAAATGAAAGACAAGAAAATACTTTCTGTTGACATCTACCATGTTCGGTGATAGGTTTTTACAATCAGGTTAATTATTTTCGGGTTTATGCTTCTCAACTCCCATCCTCAATTCCTGCCATTTTGCTTTTCTCCCACCATGAGCAGCCAGCTTGGCCGGCATACTCAGTGAGCTGCTAGCTTCCACCATGTCACCACATCATTCTATTGCTGAAGAAGGGCTATAAGCCTGAAAATTTCATGCTCTTTGTGTGTATACGTTTTTTCCATGTTTCAACACCACAGAAATCTTTCTCTTTTTTTCTGGAATATATGTAGGTCAGAATAATATATACAATTTCGAGGGTGAATTTCGAGATGTTGCTCCATTGAAACCTTATTAAATTAAGAGAATGTAAATGTGTATTGCTATTATACATCCAGATGGCTATGAGACATGGTGGTTTTCCTCCTAGCAAAATATTTAATGAAACCATTTAGTTGATAATTTAATGTTTTAAACTGATTTAGTCAGGAAACTTTATGCAGCAAATGAAATGCGTCCCAGTTTAGTACAAAGCTTTCCATGCAAGCAACCAGAGATCAAACAGTCTAGAGGCATATGTTTTGCCTAATATGACATATATGCCTTAATGAAATATTTGAGTCTCACACACCCTGTGACGTATTCTCATAAGGGCATAGGGGGTGATCGCTTGAGGCGGCAAGAATTGGAGGGATGGCCATATGCCCATCCCTTTGGGTTTTTGTGGGCTCTTTGATCATCTCTGGTAGATGCTGCCCTGTAGTATAAAAAATATTTTTGTATAGTAAAATGAGACAAGTCTAATTATTATCTGTTTTCAATTTTTATGATAACTCATTACATGCGAGATAGACAATTGTGTGCAGATAGGTACTGTGTGATAACTGTTCACTACCCGACTAGGAGTAAAGGGGGGAAGATTGCTCGCATGTGATTGGTATGTGTTGACTTGTAGTCTTGCATGTATTGTATTTTATTTGAACCATGAGTCAACAGTAATTACATAAGAGTTACAATGTATGTTTTCATCACATGTGCACTTCCACTAGTAGATGTATTGTTTTAATTGAATTTGTCATGAGTTTTACTGCCATAAGGAAAATGTTTCAGTGGTCATGATTTTTGTATAGTTACATTTTTCAGTAAAAAAGTGATTCCTTTATGAGTAGTTTATTCCCTGTTGACAAATATTAAGATCAAAACTCTTTTTATGTAAACTATTTACAGTTCTTTTTCTTGACGCAGCTCGCTCGATATCAGATTACACAAACGTGGCTCTTAAAATGAAACTCTTTAATCATACACCTTTTAAAATTAAAAAAATGGCCAAAATCTATTTTTAGTTCAAATTTTATGTAAAATTAATTATATTCTGAAAGTGTTAGTTCAGAACATAAATTTTCCAAAGGTTGCTCAAGAATTTAGAACACTTACGAACATGGTATTATTATTGTTTCAGTATTAATATCAAAGCTCTATTTTTTAACTTTCAGTTTACAAGAAAATGAACAAAAATATGTCATGAGGTATGAGAAAAATGGTTTATCAATATATTTTGAATATTATAGTCCAATTACAGGATTTTGTGGGTAAAAATATGCTAAATTCATTTGATTTGAATCATATGTTTTTTCTAAATAATATTATTTATTTATAAAATCTGCAGAATAACAACTATAAATATACAATTAAGTTTCATAAATTCATATTATTACAACAGTTTAAATTCATTTGAACTTTTTTATTATAATATTGTTAAAATACAACTTCCTTGCTGTACATAGGAATGTAGTGTTGGATGTAGGGCGAAGATTATTATAATTTTCATACTTATACATTTAACATGGCTGGGGTAATTTTTTTTACAGTTATTAACTACTTGCTATTTATTATATATTATTAATTACTTTCTAAAATAACCTGATATTTCTTGTTGGTAGTGTTTATACTTTTTTTCCTTTTGCTGGCACAATGTACTACTGAAACCACTAATAATATCTAACGTTACAGAGGCAGCTAACAATTATACTACTGCTATTATGAATGCTTTACTGGTTTCCTGTCTGACCATAGCTTACATTTAATTCATTCTCCATCAACCAGTAATACAAAATTGACAGTGAAAGAACAGTGTCTAATCTATCTATATCTATAAAACGAAAACCGGACATATTTGTAGTATAAAAACTCGGAAACTGTGGAGCAGATTTCGATGGGGTTTTCACTGTTTTAAAGCTTAGAACCTTAATTCGCTTGTCTGGCATGTCTTATGTTTCAATGTTAAATAATGTAGAAGCATTAAATGAAATTCTGAACGCATAGTGAGGAATTCCACAGGAGGAATCACCAGATGGCGCACACTTGGCACCAAACAAACAACTACAATACAATATCTCTGACCATAGCCTTTAATGAGCAGTTTACAATAATAACCATTTTTTCATACTCCACACTGAACAAAAGTTGAAATATTATTTCCTTTAATATGGGGTGTTTAGTTTTTAAACGCTTCCATGGCCGTATTTATCTTAGTGTTCTACGATAATAATTTTCTGGATAAATTACGTTCATACAGGTAATTAATTCCCATGCTGATGGGTTTTTTTATCATTTGAAGTTTGTATTCAACCTTTAGTGTTAGGAATAATAACGGCATCATGTGTTTGGAGCTGATAGATTCATTCCATTCGCAGTAATTAATAAGTATGCTGATGTTTTTTTTATCAGTAGAAGTTTGTATTAGATCTTTAGTGTTGAGAATAATAACGGCTTAGGGCAAGTGAGCATTTTTGACGTAATCTAGGTATTATTCATTTTATATTTTATCGCATTATTTAGTAATGCAATAGTTTTTAACATCAACAGAAGTTTGTGTTATGTCCTTACTGTTGGAAAGTAACCCATTATGACAACTGAGCGTTTATTGGAATTACATTCTGTGCTATACATTTGAGTTTCTGACATAATCTAGCCTTTATTCATATTATAATGTATTGGCTTGTTCAGTATAGCAGTTTCTACGTCTACCGTGGCGGCGTAATTTGATGATGAATTCTTATATAACTGAATGAGACAGATTGTAATTTTGTTTTTAACTGCTTAACGTCTCTTCACAGCGAGGTCGGTTCGAGCGCAACGCCAGGGACCCAAGAAGGAAATGTGCTATCGGTCTGAAATTTACTACACACATTCCTAGATGCCCTATTATTTCATAAAACGCTGTAGGTGAAGCTGTCAAGCGTATGAAAAATGTATAAAGTTGTTTGAAATGTGGGTAGATCGTTACAGGTTATCATGCAATAAATGTTATTACCGCCCACGTTATTACATGTTGATATTTTTCTGGGTGTTTCTTACCCTTAACTATTGGTCCAGGCTGCATTTCAACCTAACCACAAATAATATGCATTAGGGAACGTGTGTAGTAAATTACAGACCGATAGCACATTTCCTTCTTGGTACCCTGGCGTTGCGCTCGAGCCGCGAGGTCTTTAGAGACGGGAAAGGATGGGGGGCAAGGAATGGGAAGGAATTCAGGCCATGGCCTTTTGAAGGAAGCATCCCGGCATTCACCTAGAGTGATTTGGGGAAACCATGGAAAACCCAAATCTAGGATGCCCGGACGGGGATTCGAACCGCCGTCCTCCCGAATGCGAGGCCAGAACGCTAACCGTTACACCACCACTCTCGGCACTGATTGTAAAAACAAATTACGTATCTCACTTAGTTCTCGAGATATCGAATGTCAAAAATTATTTATAGGTATAGTTTTCTTTTCTTTTTCACGACGATTGTTTTCTGCTTCAAACTACGTTTCAACTTGACCACAAACGCTAGAAAAGAAAACAAAACACCATTTATACATGTCCAGCGTGTAGTGCCTTGTGACTCAGTCGAATTTTTTTCTGGTCCAGGTAGCATTTAAACTAACCACCTCAATTTAGAGATTCTCAAGAACAAAGCAAGATATCCCAATATTTTACTCTTCTCTTTCATTGTGTTTCGGCAAGTTAGATAAGAATACATCTTCGATTTGGCTTATTCGCAATTTTTTTCACGTCCAGGCCGCATTTCAACCTAACCATGTCAACTGTGAAATAACATTTAACAAGAAGTTTAATCGAGATATATATATAAAATTATAAATAAATCTTAAATTTTCATTTGTCTTGCGGTATTACATAGGAATCCTCACGGAATCGCAACGTCGTAATTAATACGTGCGCTGATAGTTTTTTTAATCATTAGAAGAATGTATTAAACCTTTAGTGTTGAGAATAATAACAGCTTAGGACAACTGAATGTTTTTTGGTATTTACGCTGATGGTTTTTTGGTATTAATCTGCAATTCTGCGCTATACACGCGTGTTTCTGACATAATCTAGCTTTTATTAATTTCATAATTTATTGAATTGTTTAGTAATGCAGGTTTCACCTAAACCATTGTGTCGCAATTTGATGATGATGCTTATATAACTCAATGAGATAGATAGAAAGTAAAAAGATACACATCTCACTTAGCTCTCGAGATATCGAAAGTAAAAAATTATTAACTGGTATTTTTTGGTCCAGATTGTATTTCAAACTATCAACCTCAATTTAGAGATACAATATCCCAAGGAAAAACAATATTTTATATTTCACTTTCAATGTGTCTCTCGTCAAGTTAGATAAGAATCCATTGTCTGGTTTAACGAGGAGTGTAAACGAAATGTATAGATAAAATTTTCAATTTTGATTTGTCTTTTGGTGGTACATAACAATACATCATCAAATTGCAACACCACAGTTAAAAGATTATTCACATGTTTCTGGGTTGGACGAATACTGTTATAGTAGTAAATCGACATGGATTTTTGTTTCCTTGTGAAGAAAGTTTAAATTTGTTCTTATGATCCACGATGGTAATTTCAACATTTCTGAGATACAAAAACTTAACACGAACGGCAAAAATTCTCTGTTAGGCGAAAAAGAAATTGCTACAGGGGCGTGTGCTCGGTTGCAATTAAATCAAACTATAAAGCGATCTTGATGGGTGAACGGTAGCACTCAAGCCTTGCACTCGAGAACACCTGTATTCAAATCCCCGTCCGCCCATCCAGTTTTCGGTTTTACATGGTTTCACAAGAAAAATACTCAGGATGTAATGCATACCTCTTGGGCCCGGAGCTCAACATTAAATTTTTCCTCACTTAAAAGCTTATATAAATTGTCACCAAATCTAATCTATAAAACGAAAGCTGATAAATTTGTCTTATAAAAACTCGGAAACTACGGAGCGGATTTCGATGGAGTTTTCACCGCTTTAAAGCTTAGAATATCAGTTCAGTTTGGCGTCTTACGTTTCAACGTTAAATAATGCAGGAGCATTAAATGAAATTCTGAACGCATGATGACGAATCCCAAATTTGTAAGGATCAGATGTTGCATACTTCGCACTAAACATACAACTACAACATCTCTGACCATACATAGCCTTTAATGAAAGCAATAAGATAACTTTACAACAACAACTATTTTGCACACTAAACAAAACTTGAAGTATTCTTTCCATTATTTCGGGATATTCAGTTTTTAAACGCCATAGATAGCTGAAGAAACAACAGATATTTTTTTTAAAGCACGATCTCTGGACAATGGCTATTGTCAATAGCATTCTGTTTACGATGATACTATTCTGGATTCACTTTCGATATTTGTATAAAGGGATGAATCTGCAAGTTAAAGTATCTGGCATTTCGAGCAAAAAGTATATTCACTTCGCAGTTGAATCGAATGTGAGTTTCCAGCATAATCTAGCGTTTTTCAGTAATCTAATAATGCAATTTCTTAACCAAATTAATGAAGCTGGATATACATGAATCTTTTCAGATGAATAAAAATAGTGTACGTGCAAATAAATTTCAACCCATCCACTTCTTGCTAGGGGGCAGTGAATCTTGGTTTGCTTTAATTACAAAAAAAGTTGGTGCGAATTTTATGAAATGTTTCCCTTTGTGGGAATAAAAATAGGGCACGTATAAATCTACGCCAACTATACCGGGCAATGCCGGGACTCCGCTAGTTTATAATAAATGCCAACGATCCATCATTATTAGTTGAAACTCATCCCATAATGAGCTATTTGTTCAAACATTTCAAAAAAAGATTTTTGTAAAGGAACCTAAACATTTCGTCAACAGTAGTGGCAAGCGATATTTGACAAAAGATTTCTTTAAGACATCTGTTATATGGATAAAATGTGTATCAGCATTAGTTAATTAATTAAGTATATAGGATTAAATTGGTACTTCTTGTGGCTCTTGATGTTTATTTGAGTGAAAGGTCCACTAGCTTCCAGGAAGGATTCAGCACTTGGAAACACGCTTCTGATAGGTAATTGTAGGTTTTTCTGGCGAATGTGATGCTTGAAAATCTCTCAGACGTGCGACTGGATCAATTGATCGTGGATGAACGAATTTTCGACAGCGTAATGTGCCATCATCTTCAGGTTGTGTCTGCTGGCCAGTGTGAGGAGTGCAGTCCAGGACGCGACTGCTGGTCCAGTCCAGCCGTGTCGGTATTTATACCCTCCGACCTATCCCCTCCACTCCCGCCGCGGCGCTCTGATAGCACTGGAGGGGGCAGCTCACTCCAACGCGTCAGGCAATGACCATCAGTCTGTATGCCACCTCCGTCACGCACTGTGCCTAGGCTCTGGTGTTTGTGGAGCCGTTTAAGTGCTGGGTTCCAAGCTTGGCTTAGTTGGAACCCGTTATCTTCGTTTATGAGGCTACTCCGTAGCCGGATCTCAATGGTTTCCTTGTATACACAGTCCCAAAAATGAGACGTGTTTCTCAGCACTTCGGTCTCCTCAAATTTAATAGTAGCTCGGTGTGATGTTTACATTCTCTGCACCATTCTTCGATCGTGCGAATGGTCTGCCCCACATTGCTTTTCCGCACTCGCACGGTATATGATATACGCCAGGTTTCCTAAGCCCCAGATCATCTTTAACTGAGCTTGGATGTGTTCACCTGAACGGTAATGACTGCAATGCAGATTGCTCATTCTCCATGCTACAGTGTATTGAAACTTGCATGAACTTTTGCATATGCAAAGAACGCTTAAATAATGTAACTATTCTTAAGATAGAAACCAATTTGATGACTTCATTAAGCTATTATGTTGATGATTTTGCCAACAGTTTGGCACATCACAAACATTTACTGTAATATGATATGTTTAGGAACGTAATTTTCTGTTACTTGTTTCAAGAATTTTCTCAAAAGTTTATGCCATTTTAATAAAATAATTTCAATACTTCATTATGATTTTAAATTTTTGAGGTATGAAATCTCAAAATGCTGTTTAATATAAATTCGTTACCAATGGTTTGCAAATATTAAAATAGCATGTTGTTGATATTCAGAGTTTGTATTTATTTACTAGCTGGTGCCCACGACTACGTTCATGTTTGTAAAGAATTTGGATTGACAGCTAACGATATCTAACCACCATTGTGCATGATGGGAGACTCAATGCTATTACCACACACAAACGCCAGTCATCTGCACTATGTAGTTCAGGCAGAAAAGTAAAATATACCGACACATATGTCTTTGGTCGAAATACGAAAGTATCCTTGATCGGCCACTTTCAAACACCATATCTCCCACACTAAAATAGTTACTGAAATTCAGCCAACGTTGTGATCGACGGGTGACTCTGTGCTACTACCACACACAAACACCAGTGATCTGCGCTTGATAGTTTTGGCTAAAAAGTGATGCCCCCTGACACATACGTTTTTGGTAGAAATATGAAAGTGCCGCCGGTCGACCACTTTCAACCACCATATCTCCCACACCCCCACAGCTACAGACATCTAACCACCATAGTACACGATAGGACACACAATACCACTACCACACACAAACACCATTGGTCTATGCTATGTTGTTGTGGCAGCAGAGTGACATATACGGGGACACAAGTCTTTGGTCGAAATACGAAAATTCTCTGCAACGACCACTTTTAACCATCATATCTCCCACATTCCCACAGCTATCGACATTCGGCCAACGTTGTGCACGACAGGAAACTCCATGCTACTTCCACACACAAAGACCAGTGATCTGTGCTTGGTAGTGGGGGCTGAAAAAGTGGAATATAGGAAAACACAAGACTATATATATATATATATATAAGATTTAGCTTATGGCCATGGCACAAAATCAATAATACAATGTAACATTAAATTATAATTAAAATTCAAAATTAACATGGTGCAGCCAATGTAGAGCTTCATTTGAAATGTTAATAAAGTCTAATGGTGATCCCCTGAAGGCTCGAAGTGGGCAATTAAAGATCACGAAGCGAGTCTGGCCATTTTTGAACCTCAATTTATTTGGTCATATTCATGCTACATGTCTCAAATTTTTGTTATGCATAGATATCAGCAAACATACTAAATTTTATTTTGTTACTGGTCTTAGTTCAGATGTTATTCGGATGGAAACTTAAGCGATTTTGTCACTCACTGACTGATTGATGATAATCAAAACTATAAGACACTTCCTGTAGCCATAGAAAGCTGAAATTTGGTATACAGATAAAATTTTACCCAAAAGTTATAAGAAAAGTCTGAAACTCGTAAATTTTCATATACCTAACGTGAACTTGCTTTCTACACTATTAACTGTATGTATCTCAGTTTTTCATTGTGGAGTGAGCTTACTATGTTTAACTAATGTGTTAAATTTTACTTCTTTCCTTTTATTACTTTGGAAGTTATTGAATTCAAAATTTTATTTCAGCATGACACCCCGACATCAAAATTCCATTGTACTTCCAGTAATCCTAGAAACAAGTAATTTGGTACACATATATGGTTCCATCTCTAAATAATAAGAAAAATCTAATATTGGATTTTTCCCCTGTATTTATTTAATTACAATCCCAAACATGAAAAATTCTGGCACTGGCTTAATTGCTTTGCTCTGGTCGAAGCTACGATGGTTGCCATTTAAGTTTTTACAAAAAGTGAAACAGAAACAAACAAGTTCGAAACAAAGTCTTTTATTGCTTTTCAAACTATTCTCCCTTAAGGTCTATGCATTTTTGCATATGTTCAAAACAATTCTGGAAACATTTTTTCCACTGTGAATCTGATATTTCAGAAAGAAAGTCTTCAACAGTTTCTTGAGGTGATGAAAATCGCTGTCTGCGCATCTTTTGTTTGACAGTGGGGAACAAGAAAAAGTCATTAGCCGATAAATCGGGTGAATACGGGCAATGAGACATTAATTCGATGTTTTTGTCCGTCAAATATTCAGTTGTTTGATGTGCATTATGGGAGCTGGCATTGTCGTGATGAAGAATGATGCGACGTTTTTTGTTCTTTTTCCTTATTTCATCGAAGACCATTGGCAAACAAACTGTTGTATACCATTCAGCATTAACAGTTCTTCGATCCTCTAATGAAATGGTTGTGATGTGTCCAGTACAACCGAAGAAACAAGCGATCATTTTCATGGAAGTGCTCCGTGAACGAACAACTTTAGTGGGATTGGGTTCATCGTCAAACACCCAAACAGTAGACTGTTGTTTGCTTTCAGGTTCATACAAATATATCCAAGTTTCGTCTCCTGTAACAATGTTGTATATGGATTTTGAACGTCCTCGGTCGAATTTTTTCAACATTTCCTGATACCAATCAACACGACCCTTTTTCTGCGCTTCGGTCAAATTATGCAGAATCCATCTGGAACATATCTTTCTCACACCTAAATGTTCATGCAAAATTGATTGTATTGCAGTCTGCGATATCCTAAGAGACGCCTCTAACTGTCTGTAAGTCACATGCCGATCTTCTTTGATCATGTTGCGCACAGCGTCGATGTTTCTAGGAATGACAACCGATTTTGGCTGACCTTCTCGACGTTCATCACTGACGGACACACGACCATAACGAAATTCTGCAAATCAATTGTAAACAGTCTTCTCTGATGGTGCTTCATTACCAAAAGTTGCACAAAGCGATTCTATGCATTGTTGTTGAGTAAGGCCTTTTTTTAAATCATAAAAAATCATCCAACGTAAGCCTTCACGGGTGATTTCAATTTTTGCACAAACTTGCTTCTTTTAAACGTTCACTATCAACAACTTACTCAGTCAATTTCTAAATTACCACTGGCTTCACAATAACAAATGTAATTGTTCACAAACACAGTGGTGCCACAACTCATTAACGACACCTATTGTTCGATTGTAAAAACTTAAAAGGCAACCCTCGTATAAGCCTGATATTTATATACTACATAGGTGTGAGTAAGTTGAGCCAAAGCATTAAATTTTACTTAGTTCCTAAGCTTAGTTTGGAAGTTACTAGTAATTTTGTTTATGGTGGTAATGAAACTAAGGGCAATTGCTCGGCTACGGCGCACACCCATTTTTTTCAGAGAGTGAGTCATTGTTGGTAATGTATATTGATGTCTTAAATTCTGAAATATTCTTATTCGCTGATTTTCAAATGGAATCATTACATTTGAGTGGCAATTCAGAATAAGCGATAAACTTACAAAATTAAATGAGACCCCACAAAAACAATTCTTGTAAAAATAGGCCAAGTCTCGTATTCATGTAGTGACAAAAATTTATGAAATCTTCTTCTGAGCCAAGTCTACACTTAACAGTGTGTATTCATTTCACTTTGTGAAACAGAATGGATTCTCTTGGTGTCATACAGCGTTTATTTAGGATAAAAAAAAATCTGATGACTTGGCCATTATGAACGTCACATTTTAGTTAATAACCTATATAAATACCTTAAATGAGTTGCTTTATCAAACTTGTAAGTATGTAAAAGCTAAGATTTCCCTTGCTCTTTTTCGAATTTGACAAGTATTTACTATGCCCTCTACTGTAGTAAAAATTATGACGTGTATAATGGCCAAGTCATCAGATTTTTTTATCCTAAATAAATGATCTGTGACACCGAGCGAAACCATTCTGTTTCACAAAGTGAACTGAATATATACTGTAAAGTGTTGACTTGGCTCAGAAGAAGATCTCATAACTTTTTGTCACTACGAGACTTGGCCTATTTTTTTGTGGGATTTGTTTTTCCTCACCACAGTTGCAATTCGGTGAATCTCTCATTCCCCAGGTGTATAGAGCTGAAGCAGATCCGCTGTGACCAGACCTAACTTTAATAAGAGTTGCCCAGGTCTTGCGAGGAAGGTCGAGTCCCTTTAGTGCCTTTTGACTGTCATTCTGGGGGGCTGAGGTCATCCATTCCAATTTCCAGACTTCTCTCCCATTAAAAAAAGTATGTATTACCTAATTATAAAAGTGATAAATAACTATAGAAAAAAATGTAAATTTATATTTGTCAGCTGATATTTGAAGCTTTTAATACTGGATACTAGAGCGGCCAGTCATATTTGCCCAGGAGGCAAAATTTAGAAATATGTCACTGCACACACCTCAGGGACAGTCATTTTAATGGCTTAAGAATTAGACCAATAGCTATAATTTGATATATCAGTGAATACTGTGAGCCAAATTGGTAATTTGCTTGTAAATATGTCAAGGGCTAAGAAAATAAAATATGCAAACTTATGTGTAAACTAGTGACTTCCAGCCACAGGAACAGTTGTGTATTTCTCGTATTCTTGGCTCTACCCTTCTCCTTCTGAATTTATACTGAAAGCAGTGCCTTAATCACGTTTGAGAGCATGATCTGTTTCTACCTCTCCCTGAAACTACCACTAATTGAAAAGTTTTTACATTTGTTGATGACACACAGGCACACTTCTATATAGTTCACATGGCTTTTCTGCAAACAAAATTTGAAATTATGATGCCCAGCTTGTGTATGAACAGATGTCT
Organism: Vandiemenella viatica; assembly: GCA_031002005.1. Classification (NCBI taxonomy): domain Eukaryota; kingdom Metazoa; phylum Arthropoda; class Insecta; order Orthoptera; family Morabidae; genus Vandiemenella; species Vandiemenella viatica. Next base: position 21,755,090 of record JARYHS010008075.1, on the reverse strand, counting down.
TTATTTGCATGTATACATAAACTGTGAAGAAAAAACATCCTTGTAGAATCACAAAGTTGGAAATACCACTTGAGGTATTTATTTCGACTGTGAAAAACCTTTGCATCTTCATTTATAAAATCCATCGTGCATGAGTAAACAGAATCATCCCTGATGAACTACTGGACCTATTGAGGCCATAGCTTTCTTGCAGTGAAAATGCCTACTAAATTATAACCTCATCTATCCAAAAGAATTATGAATAAAAACATTTTGCAATACCTCAATCACATTTTGCATGAATATTGCCTGAATTGTTCCTGTGGTTTATGCATAATGATGCAGTTTATGGACGTCTAGGATTTTATATATAAAGATGAAACTATTAACAAATAGTGTGCAAGTTCACCTTGACAGATCAAGACAGAAATTTGCCAAAGAAAATTCTCGACGAGCAAAATTTACTTTTAAGTGAAGAACTAAATAGATTGATTCTGATACCTAGACATATACATTGTGTGTGGCCTAAACAATGACATTTGAGAATATTGTAAATAAAAGAAACATTTTTAAACCTTGAAAAACTTGAAGAAAGTTAATAAATTTAAAAAAAATACATGTACAGTTTGTGAACTTTTATTGATATATAACAAATGTGAAAAATTAAATAAATATCTTGAAAATTAAATGTGTATCAATGAATTGTATTCACAAAACTAACAGTGGGTGTATATGATAGCATTACTTTTTACACTTACCTCTTAGAACGTGGACGAAAGATCTGATGTAATACTTCTACCAACTATATAATACCACATAAGGTTTTAATTTTTTAATGCTCCCAAATAAATGCTTTAAGAATAATCTCATTTATAAAATTTAATTTAAATAATACTTAGACTATGTAAGCATCTTAGGATTTTGGTTAAATTCTGACCTCTCACCTTTAGACATTAGAGGGAAAGTTTACTCTGTAGTAAAAGATAGTTTTCATTTCATGTTTAGGTTATGGGAGTGAAGCTTTGTATAGAGATACCGTAACCAAACACACTAAGTAAAACCCTTTTAGGAATAATAAATGTCTCCATAGGTAAATAAATGCTCTAAATAAACCTTTGATAACAAAAAGAAAACATCAGTTTGGGAGGGAGTAGCTTAAATCCCCCAAATTCAATTTCACATAAAAGATTTTGAAATAAGTTAACTTTGCAGTTTATAAACCAATTTGAATGCAGTAAAGACCTTTAGTAGTTGCTAAACGCCGAATATAAACTTTGAATAATGACAAACAAACTTTTAATCAACTGAAAATTAAATAATCAGTAATAATACTACCTTGGGCTTAAGAATTTCTACTTTGGAAGCATTTTGCCATTTTTAGATCAATTAACGAGCAAGAAAGTAACTTAATAGCAAATAAACCAACTAAAGTAACTTTCTGTAATGATATTAACACCTTTTACTAACCTTTGATATGATAATCCATAATAATCCAGTTCAGTGCACAAGTAATTTATAATATTTGGCATTTCACTGTTTTAACACACTTTTGAATCAAATAAAGTAATTTTAATGAAGTAATCAGGCAATTAAAATATAAATTCACTAAAATTTCGTAGTTTCTGAACGTTTAAATAACTTAAATCAATTTTTATACTTCGTCAGATGCACTTCACTTTTAATAATTTTTTATCTTAAAATCCTAGAGAACATTCGGAATAAAAAGTAGATTTCCGGGAAGACCTAAAAATCTAATATAACATATAATTATTTCAAGTAATTCCAGTCAATAGAACCGATTTTATAAAGACCTTAAAATTTAGTTTTCATCACGACCATGAGGTCAACTTAGAAATAAATTTCAACCGATCTAAAGTAGATACAGAGATGAGACAACTTTCAGAATATGTATTTTTATTCAGAGAATCTCATGGTAATTTTAGATTTGCGATAAAACTAATAGAAATAAAGTTATAAAATTAAAACTGAAATCACACCTTGATTACGTCGTAAGTAAACTTTCCGTACACCAATCTTAATAAAAGTTACACCAATAAAATCAGGAATTTTTGTAGAACACAGTGACGGTAATAACATTTATGTAAATTGTAGCATTAATAAAATGACGAAATGTAGAAGTTTCCAGAACAATAGTAGTTCCCCAAAGTAGAGAAATAGTTCACTCCTACCCTTACAACTTTTAAACCAGTTGCTTAAAATTATTCACTAAATATCCATTATTTCACAATTAAATATGTCGAAACACTGCCACACTTAAAGTTTTGGATAACAGTTTAGTTACTGAGATATTTCAGGCCTAGATCGCCTAGGCGCCAGTAGAAACTTGTATTTTGGCTCTGACGTCAGCGAGGGTATAAATTGGGAAGCCATTTTGACTCAGGGTCTTTTCCGGGTTTGAAGTCGTGCTAACAAGATGATTTAAGCGTGTGTGCGTTGGTAGGTTGGCAACTCCGACTTATGTTGGTAGCTCAGTTTCTTCAGTTGGCACCACCGGGTTCGGCCATCATGAGTGGGGCGTGGCTCTGTCTACTCACCATGAACTTGTAAACATTGCAAAGGGGTTTCGGTCGGTAGTTTCTCTTCACAATCTGCAAACTTGTGGAACGAGTGTTCGATATGCCTGCTCAACTGTAAATGCAATTTTGAACTTTTGATTTTGAAGAATAAAACCTTGAAGTTTTCTAAAAGTGACTTTGTGTGCTTCAGTTGTTAGCATAGAACCCTTTTCTATATTCGGGGGTAAAGAATATAGTGGCGACCTGAGCATTCAGTTGAGTTACCTTGGCTACATGGTCAAATCCAAATTAGTTACCGAGTTTTTAAGAGAACTGTTAGTCGACAAGAGTGTAAGTTAAGGCACTTAGGCGATACTACAACCCCGGTATCGGTCTGGTTCCTTACAACTAGTACTTCCCTTTTTATTAGTATCAACTCCAATACTTCTGCTCAGACCATCGCTTGAATATGGCGCTGTAGTATGAGACCCACATTTTGGGTATCGAATATAGGAGTTGGAGAGGGTGCAAAGAAGGGCTGCTAGATTTGTCTCTGGAAATTACCACAGTCAGTAACCGATATGATAAAAGAGCTGGAATGGGATTCATTGGAAGACAGGAAGAGGGTGAAGAGATTCATGTAAATGTACAAGATATACAGGGTCCATACCAAAAGTAGTAGGGCGGAATTTCTGTAGCGCGAGCGGAGCTGTGGAGGTGGATTTGGCTGGCTGGGCAAGGTGGAGGGGACACTTAGAAACAGAGAAACACCAGCCGCAGTCTCCTACAGGCTTTGATTGAGTAAAGATGTCGTTTATTGTGAATCGTGTGTTTTGTTGTTGTCGATGCACAAAATGGGTCAAAATCTTGAGCAGCGATATTCGATAAAGTTCTGTATCAAACTCGGGAAATCAGCAACCGAAACCCTACAAATGGTTACACAGGCTTCCAGTATGACCCAGAAACCAAAATACAATCTGCGAAATGGCACACTTCCACGTCCCCCCATCCAAAGGAGGTTCGCGTGAGCAAAGCAAAGATCATCACAATACTGACCATGTTTTTTGACCTTCACGGGGTGAATCATGAGTTTGTTCCCCCTGGGGAAACTGTCAATTCAAACTTTTACTTGCAAGTGCTAACCTGCCTGGAAGACCGAGTGAATCGCATCCGACCAGTCATTTTCGACAACTGGACACTGCATCACGACAATGCGCCGTGCCATGGCGCGCTCATCGTGAGGCAACTGTTGGCCCGATTTGGCATTGCCACATTTCCGTACCCCGCCTGCAGTCCCGATTTGGCTCCATCTAACTTTTTTTTATTACCACGGATGGTACAGCTGAAGGGACAGCGGTTTGACTCGATTCAGGACGTTCAAGCAACATCGATGAAGGCTCTCAAAAGCGTCCCCGAATCTTACTTCCAGAAGGTGTACAGCCAATGGCAGCAGCGTTATTCTAAGTGTGTAGCTGTCCAAAGGTGCTATTTTGAAGATTATTAAGGAATTGTAAACATATCTTTTTTTTTTTTTTTTTTTTGTAACTGCTTTACGTCTCTTTTTAACATCGAGGTCTTTAGAGACGGGAAAGGATGGGGGGCAAGGAATGGGAAGGAATTCGGCCATGGCCTTTTGAAGGAAGCATCCCGGCATTTGCCTGGAGTGATTTGGGGAAACCATAGAAAACCCAAATCTGGATGCCCGGACAAGGGTTCGAACCGCCGTCCTCCCGAATGCGAGGCGAGAACGTTAACCGTTACACCGCCCTGCTCGGTGTGTAAACATATCATCAATCATTAAAAAAAAAAAAAAAAAATCAGTGTACTACTTTTAGTATAGACACTGTATATTGGAGATGAGGTGTGGAAAGATATTGGTGTAAGAATTAAAAGTAATGCATAGAAGGGAAAGGATGACTATGTCCACAAACAGGCACTCGATTTCAGGCACAAGGGCATGGGAAGGTTTTCTTTCGTAGGTAGGGGGATCAGGGATAGGAAAATGTTACTAAGAAAATTGATGGATTATTTACTAAAAACATTTAAACAATTTAAAGTTGAAATTTGTAGAGGGACAGGGACCAGGAAAGTGGAAAAATGGTTGTGTAGGGAAATTTACACTGGAGCATGTGTTCGATTGCAATTAAATTAAATAATAATAATAATAAGAATTTATTCACACAATTACCAATCCAGTTCACAATTCCTGTAGTTTCAATATTATATGTATGCATATCATACATTAACGTTAACAGGTTAATGTCATTCCCAACTTTTATCATATATGATATTAGCGTTACGTATCAGTTTTTATAAAACTGCAGTCTTTATGATTTCAGTTTTTTTTTCCCACAATAAAGCACAAAATTCCTGACTTGATAGCCAAGGAGAATCTCTGCTACATTAAAGAAGTTTATCAGATACTTGTATTAAGTTTAAATCATTCAAATAACTTCTTCATACATGTAGCCAATTTTGTGGTTGTGAAATTATTCTGTGAAATATAATGTATTCACAACTATGAAATGTTGAGAAATAAATATCACTTTAAACTAAAATACAACAGTTATAATTATTAATCTTATAGTACCATAATATTCACAAGATATAACCAGTAAATCTTATGCATGCTAAATTCTCTCTCAAAAACAACCTTTCAAATCCGCAATGCACTCCTTTGTTTCTTCTACTTTCTCATCATCCCTTATCTTTTCTTCCTTTTGCATTACTTCTTCTCTATTCTTTAATTGTTCCCACACACTCAATGTAATCTCCAGTTACACTACATCTATCTGTCAGTTGCTTATTTTTTTTCAATCACCTTGTGAAATCGGTTGTTAAATGATCCGTTCTTCTACATCATGTGACAGATCAGTCTGCATTCATCTCAGTTATTTGTTTTCCTCCTTTGCACCTCTAGTTCTTTCCTCATCTGTCATCTTGGAACTGCATGTCTGGCATTTGCTAACATCAGAACCTTATTCCCGTTGACATTGCCCCCATCCTATTCTTGCCTCTGTTGGTCTCTTCCAGTAACAGTCCTCAGGCTCATGCCTTCCTTCATTGAAATAATCATATTTTTGCATATCATCCAACACCATTCTGACAGAAACATGCCATTTGAGTATACGATCTGTTATATCTGAAAAGTCATCCACATTGTGCCATTTCTGTACCAATATCTATTTTTTGCATGCTCCTTGGTAATTTTTCCTGCAGGATATCAGTTATTTCATGTGAGTCAATTGGTCCACCAAATAATTCATCTCTTTTAGAATTTTCTCACAAAAAACTCTTTTACTTTCATCTCACTCTAAGGTCTGCCATTTCAAAATTCACTCTTAATTTTACATTGCTTCTGTTTCAACTGATTTTTATTTAGAAACTATGTTTTGAAGTCTCTATAATTCAAGTAATTCACAATGGCTGCACAACCCCACGCAAAAGAACTTCCATGTAATGTATTCTTTGCATGATTAATTTTATCACTCTCTTTCCCATATATCAGAAGTTCATTACTGTATGCTTTTAGAAATACCACAGAAAGCAGTTCCACTTCAAACTTGACTTCTGGTAATTTCCTTTGACTTTCCACTAATGTATTATAAGATGCCATTTTAATCTGCTGCAGTTTGATAGCTGACAGATAATGATTTTTGCTTGCAGAATGGTTTCGTATTTCACCACTCCCGCTCAACATTTGTTTCAATGGTGAAGTGGCTGCCAACTGATGAAGTATGTAGTATTCCACACTATGCACATACAATGATAGGAGTGGGAGCCGTAGTTGTGAACAGTTCAAATGAAATATTGGTGGTTAAAGAACGATTCCGTTTATCATCGCATTGGAAACTGCCTGGTGGATATGTTGATCCAGGTATATTACATTAACTCATTTAATTTCAGAATTCAAGATATATACAACCTTTCTGCTTAATGGAGCTTTAACAAATGTTACATATAAAACAATGACTGAATACTTGATTTAACAAAATATAAGATACTGTGTTGAGTATATTTCCTTATTTAGTGATTATGATCTAATCTTGGCATACTCTGGGTGATTGCTAGAAAAATGGTTCTCAATGGTTTGTATTGTTTTTACAGTTATATCTTTCTGTATATCATGAAAATACAAAATATAATATAAATGTGCCAGTTAGAGTTTTAGTAGCACTCTGTTTACTAAATCTCTTTTTCTAATTTACATACATTTCATTCCTACTTTCAAGGAATTCTTCCATAAATCAATAAATCCATCATCTATTTTCTTGTTTATTGTTATAAAAACTTTTGTTGGTACATAACATTTATTTGCTTCTTGCTGTAAGAGATGTAAGATATAACAAGATCATTTGCTATAAATTGCTTATTAACTGTAAATTTATGGGAACTCAGTTAGGAGTTCACTGTGCTTGCCTAGGTTTCTAGTATTTTGTGAGAGTTTCTACAATACACTTCTTTCCATTGTCTTCAGTTTTAGCTGACTATGTGCTATGCTGTCAAGAATGTCACAAGTAGGATTCAGCTGGGATTGGAGTTACAGCTACACTGCCAGTAATATCAGTGAACAAAGTGCAAAACATTGTTTCAGATCAATAACAATTTTTTGACTAACTTAAGAATAACATATGTTAATACCAGTACTTTCATCTTACTCAACATTCTCACCTTTGTCTTCCTTATGAAAAATTTCTCATAAATAACCAGTAAACAATTCATCATCAGATTCAAATGATCTTTCAAATAAAATCCTAAATTCCATGCCAATAAGCTGCTTGTATCATCAAATTTACTTTCTTATTTACAATGAGGATTCCTAATATATCTGACATTCTATATTAACTAATTTAAGTTCAATGGAGGATATGCCCAAGTGGCAGTTCCCCTACACATCTACTTTCCAACCCCATTTTTTTTTATTTTATTTTATTAAATTCCTTCAGTCCATTTTCACCATCTAGTTCACTCTTGTCTGCTCCAAATTTTAAATATCAACTCTTTCAGTGTTTTTACCTATATGTAAATCCAAAGAGATATGGCTTAAGGGCAACCACATTGTATGTAATGTCAAAAAAAATTACTAAATGTTAAAAATAAATCTGTTGTCCTTGTAAAATTATAGTTTTGATGATTGTAAAATGTATATTTTTGTTTATTTTATTTATAGTATTACTAACAAACATACAAATGATGCCATTTATAAACTTTGTCACTTGGGAAGGATTCATTTTTAAATGCAGTACTCTGTATGATTGATAGTACTGTGAGATGTGCTGTGTGGCCAGCGTGGAGGATTTAAGACCAGAAGTAAATGAACATAAAACTTTCCTGGACTATCAGTGCTGATTGTTTCCTAGTAAAGAGTGCAATGTTCAGTTGATAAAAAAAGATTGATAATTTTTAACTGTCAAATTTTAGATAGTAAGATTTTAAACTAGTAGTCTTATGTTTATCATTACAGTTGAATTAATATTTTTTCAGATGAAGATATTCAAGATGCTGCTGTCAGAGAGGTGTTAGAAGAAACTAACATTAAGACAAAATTCAGATTTCTCATTTGTTTTCGACACACACATCATGCAAATTTTGACTGCTCTGACATCTATTTCATTGCTTGTTTGACACCACTTTCTGATGTTGTTACAAAATCTGATCATGAGATTTCAGAATGCCAGTGGATGAAGGTAAGCTAAAGAGAAATGCTTTTTAAAAAGAAAATAAAGAAAAACTCACACGGCTTTGTGTAGATGGTAAGATGCAATATAGTCTTCTTGGGTTAGCAGCCAGATGGTGTGATAAAAATACAATGTTTTGATGACATTCTCTGTCTTTTTCATGAAGTATCTGCTGTTTGAGAAATACAGCGGTCAACTGACTGACAGGTAGATGGGTTTATATAACATCTTTGATGTCACAACTGTCATATGCTAGGCTAGCATTAGGTATCGTGACTCCATTGTGCTGCACAGCTCTGCTGATGCAGGCTTTGTTACCATTGTGGACCTTATTGTCCTCCTGTCTTAGGATTGAATGTGTTGGTTTCCATTTATTACTCACAAAAAGTCCTGTATCTCTGTTAATAGTGTTGTCATTAAGTCTTATTTTGATAGCTTCTTTTATGACATAGTAAGGGGTCTGTTTTATGGCCACTGTCAATGACATGTTCTGTAACCACAGACACCTCTTGGGCAGGCCCACCGCTAGCTGTTTGAACGCCCGTGTACAATACCGATAATGCCGCCCCTTCAAACGTTATTTTGCTGCCCCCATCGTTGCCACCCAGAGTGTCACCGCCACACCCATTGTTGCTGCCTGAAGCTGCAGATGAGCTAAAAAAAAAAAAAATTACACCGCTTCATGTATTTGGCACCCCCTATATCTGGCACTGCAAATTTATTTGGTAGCGATTTTTTTAGCTCTGTTACTGCCCCGGTGACAACAATAGAGTGACAACTATTGGGGTCACAACAGTCGATCACTCGATTTGCCACCCCGCTGGACGTGCCGCCCGCGTGCGGTGCACGCATTGCACACCCACTTATGGCGGGCCTGCTTCTAGTTGTGATAAGTGAAGGTTGTGCTTGTGTTTGGTGCAGCGGCTCTATATGGTATGGATGTTTTGTCTGATGTAGAATGTTCCATATTCACGAGGAATCCTACCGAGCGTGGTGGTGTAATGGTTAGCGTTCTGGCCTCGCATTCGGAAGGACGGTGGTTCAAATCCCCATCCGGACATCCAGATTTGGGTTTTCCATGGTTTCCCCAAATCACTCCAGGTCATTTTTTAGTGGTAAAACCAATGCTGAATTTTTGCAGATGGGAGGAAGATACTCTAGTTCTCATAATGAGGCAGTATCCTACCTATTTTTGCAGAAAAATCTCCTGCATGCAGGACAAAAGCCAGAGACTTTGTCAGGTGTCCATACATTGATGGTTGTTTTCTTTTTTTGATCCGAAGTGCCTTCTCTATTTGATGTTTGGAGTAGCTGTTCTGCCTGAATATTTTCGGGAGACACTGCAGTTCTTCCTGCGGGCTTTATGCATCATAAATCTCTCTTGCCCTATGTATAATTTTAATATAATATGGTACTCTTTTTGAGCAGGATGGTGGTAGCTGCTAGCATTCAAGTAGTGCTCTGTGTATGTTGGCTTGCAGGAGACACTATGTGCTGAAGTTCCATCAGACCTTTGCCTAACAAGTATATCGACAACAGGAAGGCAGTTATTTTCTTCTACATCCATAGTGAAATGAATGTTTGGGTGAATTCCATTAAGCTGTTTCAGGAATTTATTTAATTGTCTGCTACTGTGGGCCACACAAGAAATGTATCATCCATGTAATGGTAAAAACACTTAGGTTATAGTGTCAGGCCTTCAATGCTCTTTCCTCAAAGTCCTCCACACACAGATTGGCCAGTTTGAGGACAGAGGTGACCCAATCACTCCACTGTCAGTCTGTTCGCAGATTCTGCTCCTACACATAAGATCTATAGATGTAAGAACATGTTCAAAGAGAGATACAATACTTGTTTCAAATTAGCAGTGCAAAGTTGTAGACTATTTCAAAGTGAACTTTTGCACAACATTGAAGTCAATCGAGATGTCACTATCAGATAACCAAGAGCTCTGCAGTATCTTAACAAACTAAGAAGAGTTCCTCGCGTAATGGGAGCAGTGACCGACAAAATGAATTAACATACCTGTGAGGTACTTGGTCTCATTGTATATAGGCACCCTTGTTATGTTCACAATGGGACATAATGGTACATGGTACACGTTCTTCAAGTTTTTTTTTGGTAGACCGAAAAGTCTGTAAGGTCTTTTGGCATGAGGTTGAAGGCTATAGATGATGTCAAGGAGAACTACATCCTTCTTTAGAAGAGCAGATGTGTTTCCCTCAATCATAATTCAATAGCTTATAGGAGGAATCATCAAGCAGGTTCCTGATCTTGAAATCGTGCAGCCAGATGGAAGAAGAACTGAAGCTTTCCCTTTGTCTGCCAGTAACACGACACTCTCTTCTTTCTCACACAAAACGGGAGCACAACAAGTTTAAGGCCAACAGCAGTAGAGAAGCCAATATGAGAAGAGCTGTGCAGCATGATGAAGTGGACCATGTACAGAGCCACAATTGCCATCGTCCAGCAGGTGTATAACAGCTGTGAGAGCAAGGGTGTTATATAAACCCACTGACTGTCTGTGTACTTCTGGGTTTCTCAAACAGCAGACATGTGATGAAGACAACAGAGAACATCATCAAAACGTTGTCTTTATATGATGTTAGCTGGCTGCAATACTTTATTGAACCTTACAAAAGCTTACACAAATGAAACTTTGTTTTATTTTATTGCTACAGTAGAGGCACACGTCAGACGAATGTGGGATTTGTGGGTTTGCTTGAGCATTATGATAAACCCTGGATGTGGCATAACATTAGGCATACAAATGCATTGTTGGAAAGGGTTCTCTGGCAGCCAGCAAATTCACACACTGGTTTGATAGATGTGGCCTGCATTGGTAGGGACAGTTATACTCCCTATGGACTGAATTTCAGAGGTAAAAGGAAGGTTTCACTTCTTATTGCTGATGAGATTAGGGGATGCCAGGTGAGTGAAAGAGGTATTCCTGTTATAAGTGGTGTTAAGTCGCAGCCTTTTTTTAGGGTAAATAAAATAAATGTATTAAGATGTCTAAAAGAAATTAACGCCTCTCCTGATCAAAACTTATTAAAATTGGAAATTCCAACTGTCGTACCAGTATGTACTAGTAAAGTAAACAATTTAAATTCATTGAATCAAAGTGCTCAGACCACTATTCTCCATCAAAATGGAAGAGGAATATTTAATAAAACTGATGACATTACCTTATGTCTAGAAGAGATTCAAAATTCCAGAAATTTCAATGTACATGGCATTTCATTTACAACGCATCCGTGCACACGGCAAAAATCGCCCAGGGCAGTGCCCCCTCGCTTGCCGGTAAGTCACACGGCGCATCGCCCGTGCTCAGGAACGCCTCATGCTTGCATTGATTTCTTACCTTATAGCACTTGCTGGAAATGTTGTTCGATAAGGGTGCATTTTCAGAATGTTTGTAGCCCTAAATGCACTTGTTTTGGAAACATCGACTTCTCGGGAGCGTCGTCTGTGGGATTTTCTGGGAGAGTTTTCTAAACGAGATTCGATTTCTGTGACTTTTCTTTCAGTAAGAATGGAGCGCTGACGTTTCTTAGGCATGTCCATTAGGGAACCTGTAGCACGCAATTTGTTTACCAATCTTTGTATAGTTGCCCTGTGCAGCACTTCGGCTCCTGAAAATTTTCAGTAAACATACGCCTGCACCTCCTTGCAGATTCGTATTTCACATAAGAATCATAAAGTTAAACTCGTTGCTCCAAAGTATACTTCATCTTGACTTCACAGTAAACTTGATCTTCACTTCACAAAATCTAACTGAGAACTGAGTTGCAACAGCGAAGGGCCCGATATCATCCGAGGGACAGCCCACACATTGTCGGAGCACGGAGTTACCCGTACGGAAATGGAACTTAGGGAAAAAATAAGAACAAAAATTAATAATATTTCTTCACGAACACTGCAGAGAGTTAGCCAAAACATCCTTATAAGATGTCAAGCATGTATTGAAGCCAATGGCTAACATTTCCAGTACATGCTGTAAGGTAAGAAATCAGCGCAAGCATGAGGTGTTCGTGAGGACAGGCGATGCTCCGTGTTATTTACCGGCAAGCAAGGCGGCGCTGCCCTGGGTGATTTTTGCCATGCACGTGGATGCATCAAAAGTGAAACACCCTGTAGATGTTTTGTGCATATCTGAACATCATTTGTCTGACACAAGAATATCTCAGCTGTCCATTCCAAATTATAAACTAAGTTCTCATTTCTGTAGATGTAAAATGGAGAATGGGGGAGTTGCCATTTTTGTTAAAAATAATATTCAATGCAACAGTGTAGGTGTAAGTAAGTATTGAATAGAACAACACTTTGAATGCTGTGCTACTAAACTAGAATATGGTAAGGAAGAGCTCATAGTAATAACAATTTACAGGGCCCCCTCAGGCCTGTTTTTATCTCAGTTAGAGTCTTCTACTATGTTTCAAAAATAACAAACAAATAGTTTTATGTGGAGATATTAATGTTGACTTTCTCAATCTCAGCAATGAGAGGCTAGTTATGGAAGCCTTGATGTTGTCTTTTATCTTTTATCTTCATGGCACTTGTAAATTTCCCTACTAGGATACAAAATAATAGCAGGACTGCAATAAATAATTTTTTTATGGATATTTCTCAGTACAGTAATAAGTATCTCAGAACATGATGCCCAGCTACCATGTATCATGTCCAGAAACACTATCAAAAAGATAAAGAAAAGCTGGGTATATAGAAGAAATATTAATGAAAACAATATAAAACATTTCATAGATTTCTTAAATAATGAACAATGGTCAGAAGTGTACAATACACAGGCTGTTAATGTAAAATTTGATTCCTTTCTCAATATATTTCTAACACTTTTCAAAGGAAGTCTCAAAAAAAGGAAAGTTGTCAATACTCCAAACAATGAACTGGGTAAGGGATGGATAACAAAGGGTATATAAAACAAAAATGGACCTGTACTTTAAATTAAGAGAATAGGATAACTATACACCGAAAGCTCATTATAAACTGTATTCTAAAATACTGAGAAATGTAGTAAGAAAGGCCAAGAACAGGTATATATCAGAGAAAATAGAGAATTAAGGCAATAAGATGAAAACTATATGCAATATAATAAAAACTGAAACAGGAAAATCTGTAAATCACAATAAAGACATAAAAATAGGACAAAATGGATCCATTCATAGTGAAGTATGGGAAGTTTGTGAAATATTTAACAAACATTTTAGGGGGCCCCTAAAGAACAATTCAAGGGCTCCCATCCTCAGTTCAGGAGGCCCCTACCAGCACACAAAGCAAAAAAAAGGTCGCCTGTCTGGCCTGAGGGCCCAAAATAAATTTTTTGTACCGGGGCCCTTGTTGACCTAGCTACGTCACTGTTCTGACCACGAATCTAATGTAATGAATAGCCACAGACAAATGGTGTTAACCCAGAATCCTGACCACCAGGTATATTTTCATGCCATTACACACAGTAAAAACAATTTTAATTATTGCTTCAGAAGCTTGGAATTGACTTACCAGCATAAATTGGTTACCAAACAACCACTGGATCCCAACTTATGATAACACCCAGTAATCTTCCTTCTTTTCCACTCCTATACCCCTCTATCTCTTCCCAACTTGCATCACTGCTCATCAGAGTTGATTTTTAATTAATATGTGATATTTTTCAGTTTCTGTTCATTTATTCAAGTTCCTTTATATTTATTAAAAAACATTTACTGGACAATATTTGCTGCCAAGTCCTTCCACCTGTGACATATTTTTACAATGCTTGGACGTATGCTTTATAACGTCTGTTCCATACTTCTCCCCATATTGATTTTTCCCCCCATCCCAACCAACGATCTGAGCCTCCACTTAGTTGCTAGCCACCATCATGTAGCTACTTCACTCTATTGTAAGCACGTCAGTGTGACATATTTACTTGTCTATTTGTCTAGCAGTTTAGCACCTGCTGTATTCTAACAATTATATAAATATCAGGGGAACAGATGATATTTATATGAAAATGAAAGGTAGAATATACCCAATGACCACCAAAGTTGAAGGGAGAAGCAACACAAAAAAAAAAAAAAAAAAAAAAAAAAAACTCTTCATAAACACATACAAAAACCTATATTTCAGACTATACCCTTCTGCAGGAAAATAGAAACATGTACTCACAGACAATGTAGTCACACCAATGGTTGTTTTGATTGTTACGATTGGACTGGATTTTTTTTTTTGGGGGGGGGGGGGCGGGTAGGGATATTGCATGTTTAGCAATGAGGCCTGTGACAAGGGAAGGAATCTGGGGGTAGTTTAGGAGTATTAGAGGGTTGGTATTAGTACACCAGTATGTTCTTTAGGTTGGGTTGCCCGCTAAAGGTGATGCGGGTGTTGTGGGAAGGATAGTAAGGTGAATGTAATGAATTTCAGGAAAGATATCCACAATGAAGGATTTGGTTCAGGGATACCGGGCCAGGAGAGAAATGGATGAGAAAATATTGCACCGGGCAAAAAATAGGATGGCTCCTTCAAAAGGCTATGGCCAAATTCCTGCTCCTTATTGGCCCTATTCCTGTACCGCCTCAAATAACCTCGATGAGGCATATTGCCATAAGGAAAAAATGTTGTAATCTAATTTTAAATTTACTTCTATACACATAACCACTTTAACATTTTTTGGCTTATCAAAGTATGGGATGAAATGTTCTTATTTTTCAGCTTGGAATAAAGGCAGCAGTTTTCCACTGTGAATTTGTATAAGTAATAATTTATGGTCTTGGTAATAGTTTCCTAAGCTTAAATTCAAAGAACATATCAGCATAAGGCAACACATGAGCTTGTTTTATTTATTTTTTAAATTGTTTTACAGATTGACGATTTCATGGAAAGTCCAGAAGTTCATGAGACAACTCGTTCATATGTTAGAAAGTATCTGGAATATGAAGAGAAAGGTTCTACCATTGGATGTAAAAAAGAAATGCATCCTTCTCTTCGAAAACCAATATGTTTCTACAGTATTGAAAATAACAACATTATAAAAGATAGCTAAATTACTTATAATTTATTACTGTAGATTCATAATTTGTAGAAAGTATCGATTGCAAGGAAGCAACCTTTTTTAAAATATATATATAGGTATAAAAATATATATTTATATATTTGTGCTTTTTGTGAAATGTATTTCTTTGCATTTCATTCAGGGCTTTTAAACAGTTTATCATGGGAATGTTTTATACAGAGTTTTACTTACAACTTCATATTTTTTGTTTCAGTTACTGAGCTATATGTTGTTTAAAACAGTGCTGAATATCATGTACAGGTTTTTCATTTTATCTCCCTCTGTTTGCTTTATAGAATGTTGCTGATATATATCTTTATTCCAATTTTGTGAGTCTTATTGCAATTTTGTGATAAATACAATTAAATGTGAATTTTTAAAAATACTTAGTTACATGTAATACAGTCATATCTGCTTTATTTTGGAAGATTCATTTTTATGGGACTACAATTTAATTTATGTATTAAAGTGACTGTGATATATATATAGTAATCAGGAAATAATAGGAGCTAGGTAGTGAATGGATTTATATATAAAAAAAAGGATAACGACATAAATGATGGTTTCGTGAAGTGAACACAGCTTTTTTATGTGTTCACCCCATGAAACCATCATCTAAGGTAAATGGTGGTTCATTTCGCTATCCTTTATAATATACATATGAGCGTTCTGGTAGCTCAGTGGCTAAGCGTTTGCTTTCAAAACATTCGCTGCTCCTGCCCCGGGCACAAATCCCGGCAGGCGCAGGAATTTTGAGTGTTTAATCATATGAGCTATGCCAGGACGCTCCTCGGTTCGGATTCCACGTTAAACTGTGGGTCCCAGAGGAAAGGAACTGGCCGTCCTACCTCTGTCACAATGGCTTAGTATGCCTCCTTCTGGAGGATCCAACCAACCTTCGGGTTGTGGACTAAGTTAAGTTAAGTTTATATATACACTAGCTGACCCGGCTATGCTTCACTATTGCTGGACTTGAGTAGGCACATAGATTAAATGAAAAAATATTTACATATAAATTTTAAACTGCTGTTTCATTCATTTTCAGTTGGAAAGGGTGAGAGGGGATGCGCTTTGGAAAACATATGGAGGCAGTATTTTTCTGATTGTTTCAATGTATAAGTGTATAAATTCTTATCTAAATCGGATAAAAAATGTGGTTTGCCTAAATTATAGGGTAAAAACGTAACGGGGTTGGAAAGGGGGAGAGGGGACGAATATTCGGAAACCATACATAGGCAGTATTTTTCTGTTTGTTTTAAAGTATAAGTGTAAATTTTTTTTTCTAAATCGGATAAAAAATGTGCTTTGCCTAAATTATAGGGTAAAACCGTAATGGTGTTGGAAAGGGGGAGAGGTGATGAATATTCGGAAACCATACGTAGGCAATATTTTTCTGTTTGTTTTAAAGTATAAGTATACAAATTCTTATCTAAATCGGATAAAAAATGTGGTTTCCCTAAATGTAGGGTAAAAACGTAATGGGGTTGGAAAGGGGCAGAGGGGATGAATATTCGGAAACCATACGTAGGCAGTATTTTTCTGTTTGTTTTAAAGTATAAGTGTACAAATTCCTATCTAAATCGGATAAAAAATGTGGCATTGCCTAAATTATGGGGTGAAAAAATTATGGAGGTGGAAAGGGGGCGAGGGGATTAATATTCGGAAACCGTATGTAGGCAGTATTTTTATGTTTGTTTTAAAGTATAAGTGTACAAATTCTTATCTAAATCGGATAAAAAATGTGATTTGCTAAATTATGGGGTAAAAACGTAATGGGGTTGGAAAGAGGGAGAGGGGATGAATATTCGGAAACCATACGTAGGCAGTATTTTTCTGTTTGTTTTAAAGTATAAGTGTACAAATTCTTAACTAAATCGGATAAAAATGTGGTTTGCCTAAATTATAGGGTAAAAACGTAATGGGGTTGGAAAGGGGGAGAGGGGATGAATATTCGGAAACCATACGTAAGCAGGATTTTTCTGTTTGTTTTAAAGTATAAGTGTACCATTTCTTATCTAAATCGGATAAAAAATGTGATTTGCCTAAATTATGGGGTAAAAACGTAATGGGGTTTGAAATGGGGAGAGGGGATGAATATTCGGAAACCATACGTAGGCAGTATTTTTCTGTTTATTTTAAAGTATAAGTGTACAAATTCCTGTCTAAATCGGATAAAAAATGTGGTATTGCCTAAATTATGGGGTGAAAAAATTATGAGGGTGGAAAGGGGGCGAGGGGATTAATATTCGGAAACCGTTTGTAGGTAGTATTTTTATGTTTGTTTTAAACTATAAGTGTACAAATTCCTATCTAAATCAGATAAAAAATGTGGTATTGCCTAAATTATGGGGGTGGAAAGGGGGCGAGGGGATTAATATTCGGAAACCGTATGTAGGCAGTATTTTTATGTTTGTTTTAAAGTATAAGTGTACAAATTCCTATCTAAATCGGATAAAAAATGTGGTTTTGCCTAAATTATGGGGTGTTATGGCGAATAGGGGGTGACTTTTTGGAAATTTTTTTTCATAGGAACCTTCGCAGACGCACACTCGAAAACTCTCCAAAGTTTCATTGCAATCTGATAAATGGTATAGGAATGCATAGAAGACGAACAAACAAACATTGATTTTTATATATAAGAAGATATGAAACTCCCTTTGTCAGTGTACCTGAAATGATTTTTAGTATTCTTGTACTGTCACGTTACTTGTGTGACAATGAACACAATAAAATAAATGATAAAGAACAAAAAATGTTTCTTGATGTCTTGTACTTATAAGTTCTTAGTTATTTGTCACCCCTTGTTTATCATGATTGTAATTTTTCTAAATTTCATGTTGTACTAAATGAGATAAATGCCCATTACTTTTGTTTCTAGCAGACTACTCCCAGTGGAACAATTCAGTAGCTAACTATTATGCTGTTCATTTAATCAGAATTATACATTCACAAAAAATAATTTAGTTGTCTCAGAATACGAATAATGTACTACTATCCGGGGATGGCTCTAGACTAGGGTTGTTATCGAGGTGATTTATGCGGATGCAGATGTTCAGTGCTTGACGTCCATGGATGCGGATGTTTTGTAAAAGCGAGTGTGGACAAATAAGTTTATAATTATTTGAATTTTAATATTTTATCAAAAATAAATTTAAAATAAAAATTGAGTATACATTTTATGCCAAATTCTATAAGTAAAGTTTATTTCCATATAATACTGTCATATTGTTTTATTTTTGACTCATCTTTCAACAACAAAAAATGTGGGATTATTTCACAAGTATTTCCTCAACTACAAACGTGTCTAAAGACCAATCTTTGTCATATGATCTTTGCGGAGTTCGTGACTCGACTAACATGAAGTGTCAAGCACAAGGCCACACCCCCGCACATCTCCGTGCTCCCTTTTTTTTTTTCTTTTTTTTTTTTGCTTATGATTATACACCTTATCGACGTCAAGGTCATTAGAGGTCTTAATAGATCAGGGCTAAGAATGGGACGGAATTCAGCCATGGCCTTTTAAAGGAACCATTCACCAGGAGTGATTTGGGGATCCATGGAAAATGCAAATTTGTATGCACAGACAGGGATTTGAATCTGTGCCCTCCCAAACGCGAGGCCAGAGCGTTAACTTTTGCCCCCCCCCCCCCCCGGTTCGGTGCTTGCCACCCGCCTGCCCACCGCTCTAGTGGCTCATTCACAGTACAACTTGCAGGACCTATGATGATCCGATTTTTGATAAAGAACTCTTGATGGTCCATGAAAGGGGTTACAGGACTACATGTAGGATGTGTTGAATGTTGTTGAATTTCCAGTGTCCTTGCCGTCCAACAAGTTATAGATATTGGATGAAGCTATTGGAGGAAACATCCTGCGAGTGTGCCGTGAGAAAGTATGAGTGGAAAGGAATGCTTGGAACATTTTATTCCACCTTTCTACTAGCGTGAATGGGTGAGCACATCCTGTGGTAGTTCTACGCAGACAGAGCCAGATTAAGACAGGGAGGTGTGAGGCCCACCAGAAGGCACGAGGCCCGTAGCATTTCCTAACTCCTGCTACATGGTTAATCCGGATGTCCTATAAGTTTGACTGTGATTAGGCCTCTTTACTTTACATGCAAGTTCAAACTTGTAAATTCCTCACTTAGGAAATAACAGGGTGTAAGGGTTTGGGAGAGACTATACTAGCCTTTTACAACCAAATGTTAACCTCTCCTTCAAGTGGTGCATCCTGTTTGCATGATCGAGGCTCTGGCGATTGAAAGATTCCCTGTATAAGGAGTCACCCACTGCTTACCAACGGCCTCCGAAAGGAGGGCGGAAGAGCGGGGAGTGGTTCAGTGCACCCTCTTACCCTTGTGGTTGGAAACGGCCCTAAAGGCGGATGAATCAGAATGATCAAAGACATGGGTATGCAGAAGGCAATGGGAAAACACTGCATTGAAGACCCAAAGGGTATCTTGAGGACATTTAATCCTCTCAAATTACACATATCATGATGGATTCTTCGTGGGTAAAATATTCCGGAGGTAAAGTAGTCTCCCAATCGGATCTCTGGGTGGGGACTGATCAGGGAGGAGTCATCAGAATGGATAGAAACATTCTACGAATCGGAGCATGGAATGTTAGATGTCTGAATAGGGCAGGTAGGTTAGAAAACTTAAAAAGGGAGATGGAACAACTTAAGTTAGATGTAGTTGGATTTAGTGAGATTAAATGGAAGGACACACAGGATTTCTGGTCTGGGGAACACAGGATAATTAGCACACAAGCTATCAATGGAGTCACTGGTGTATGATTTGTAATGAATAAGAAAGTAGGGAAGTGGGTTAGTTATTATGAACAGTTTTGTGACAGGATTATTTTGATGAGGTTAGAAACTAAGCCCGTACCAACCACATTAGTACAAGTGTATATGCCGACGTCACAGGAAGACGATGAAGAAATAGAGAAAATATACACTGAAATTGAAGAATTAATCCAATATGTGAAGGGCGAGGTAAGTCTAATAATCATGGATGATTGGAATGCAGTAGTGGGAGAAGGAAAAGAGGGGAATAATGTAGGAAATTTTGGTCTAGGAGAAAGAAATGAGAGAGGAAGCAGGTTGCTAGAATTTTGTGAAAAACACACTGTTTAAGAACCATGAAAGAAGGATATACACCTGGAAACGTCCTGGGGATACAGGCAGATATCAGCTAGATTATATCATGGTCAAACAGAGATTCAAGTTTTATACCGTAAAGTGCACCCAGGAGCAGACATAGACTCTGACCATAATTTGATAATGACGAAGTGCAGGCTGAAATTTAAGCGAATAAGGAAGCAGTATAAGCAGAACAGACTGGAAGTTAATAAACTGAAACAATCTAGCATGAGAGAAAAATTTGCAGAAATGGTAGACTTAGGTCTAAGAATTAACTCTGAAAGGAGCTCAACTGAGGATGAATGGAATGCATTGAAGACCGAAATAATGAAAGCTGGTAAAGAAACATTAGGCTTTAGGGAACAAGCTGCCCAAAAACCTTGGATCACAGAAGAAATTTTGGAGCTGATGGA
Organism: Vandiemenella viatica; assembly: GCA_031002005.1. Classification (NCBI taxonomy): domain Eukaryota; kingdom Metazoa; phylum Arthropoda; class Insecta; order Orthoptera; family Morabidae; genus Vandiemenella; species Vandiemenella viatica. The sequence continues at coordinate 21,734,308 of JARYHS010008075.1, read as the reverse complement.
TCAAAGGAGAAGGTACAAAAATGCTCAGGATGAAGCGAGAAGAGAGCAGTATAGGCAATTTAGAAATCAAATAAATAGGAAATGCAAATAGCAAAAGAAAAATGGCTACAAGCAAAGTGTGAAGAAGTAGAAAAGGAAATGGAAAAGGAAGGCGATATCGACGTTGATGACTTAGGAGATCCTGTTTTGAGGACAGAATTTAATAAAGCTCTGAATGACTTGAAAGCAAATAAGACAGTTGGAATTGATGAGATCCCTGCAGAACTTCTTAAATGCCTAGGAGAAGAAGGAATCGAAAGATTATTCAAGCTGACATCAAAAAGTTATGAAACAGGAGAAATTCTAGCTGATTTTAGTAAAAATATCATCTTCACACTTCCAAAGAAAGCACAATCCGACAAATGTGAGAATTATCGCACCATTAGTCTAACATCACATGCTTCAAAATTGCTGATCAGAATAATATACAGAAGGATGGAAAGGGTAGTAGAAGAGATAGTAGTTGAAGATCAGTTTGGGTTTAGGAAAAATCGTGGTAAAAGGGAAGCAATTCTGTCTTTAAGATTAATACTTGAAGGGCGGATCAAGAGAAATAAAAATACTTTTATGGCATTTGTTGATTTAGAAACAGCTTTTGATAATGTTAGGTGGGACAAGATGTTCAAAATTTTAAAGAAGTTAGCTCTAAAGTATCGAGATAGAAGAATACTCTATAAACTATATAAGAATCAAGTGGCTATAGTAAAAGTAGAGAATCACGAGAGACATGCATCAGTTTAAAAGGGGGTGAGACAAGGTTGTAGTCTAACCCTGTTAATATTCAACTTGTATGTAGAAGAAGCAATAAAGAAAATAAAAGAAAAATTTCCATGTGGCATAAGTGATCAGGGAGAGAAAATCAGTATGAACGATTTGCTGATGACATTGTCTTGATAGCAGAAAGGGCTGAGGACATTGAGAAGTTACTAAATGACATGAAAAAAATACTGAAGGAATATTTTGGACTGAATATAAATCAAAGCAAGACGAAAGCAATGAAATGTAGCAGAAATGATACCAATGCTAGTAGATTAAATATAAAAATAGGATCGGATGCAATAGGAGAAATAAGTGAATTCTGTTACTTGGGAAGTAAAATTACAACCGATAGCCAAAGCCGGAATGATGTTAAAAGCAGAATAGCACTAGCAAAAAGTTTTAGTTTCAAATATTGATCTAGGTATTAAAAAAACTTTAAAACTCTTTGTGTGGAACACAGCACTTTACGGTAGCGAAACATGGACTTTAGGAATACTGGAAAGAAAGAAAATTGAAGCATTTGAAATGTGGTGCAACATAAGAATGCTGAAAATTAGGTGAACTGACAAAGTAAGAAATGAACGAGTTTTGGAAATAATGGGTGAGGAAAGAAGTTTGTGGAAGAAGCTTTCAGAAAGAAGGGACAGGATAGGAAGAGTTGGAGGATTGCATCAAACCAGTCAAAAGACTGACAGCAAAAAAAAAAAAAGTAATAACACTATTCAGTTCATTGTTACTTTTATTGTAAGAAGAAAACAACTACTTTGTTGTTAGCTAAATGACAATGGGCAGAATCTTGTGTAAGTGGAAAGAATAATATATATTGCAAACTAAACATCTGCAGTAAAAAATGCAGATGCAAATGTGGATATAGGATTTCACTCGAAAGTTCCGCATTTGCGAATGCAAGTCTCCGTTCCATCCCTATTCTAGACGTAGTGACATGTCACTACATACTAATCAAGAATAAATAAATAAGAAAATAAATGTAGTGAAATAGAAATAACTATTTAAAAATGTTGCAAGTAGGGAAATATAGAACACCATCTGTTAGACACATCAATGTACTATCACACCGTCATGGTGACATATAACTGATGGATCCAATCGTGCATGCGCACTGGCAGCTTCCTGGAAATTTGGAATGGTGGGAATAGCTTTTCACATTGTGGTTTGGACAACTTTGTTCTGTCTCCAGGAGCTCGAGAAAGTTAGTAGAACTATCAGTACAGCGCAGGATTCAGCCTACAAACTCCAGATTGTAAGCTCTGCCATGATTCCCTGCAATCCACCTAAGGCAGCATTTCTCAAGCTGTGCGATTTTTTTTTATATGCCTTAGGTCAGTGTTTCTCAACCTTTTTTGATTCAAGGACCAGTAAGATGTAAAAAAAAAAATTGCATAGACCACTAACTTAAATGGGTCTCATTTTTACCTATGTGTGTATTATTAACCAACGCTACCAATTATTATTGACAGATACAGTGGTCCCATAAGACCTCCACCTGCAATACGACCTTCATGATCTGGTCATTAACTACGACCTTAAAGGAATTCCATTCTGTCTGATACTGACTGGAAACTTATGTTGTGAATTGACTTTATAGTTAAAAAGCAGTTATGTCCCTGCATCCTGAAACATTTTGGCTTTTAGAAAGTTTGGATTATAGTTCATACTTGCTTGTGGTATTATTTAGTACAATTTGTTATACATTTTAAACAAACAATATTTACTTTTTTTTTCTTACGATATCTTTAATTCTTCATGGACCAGAGGTCATTTGCAGACCACAGGCTGAGAACTGCTGCCTTAGATGAAATGCAGGGATACATGGCAGAGCTTACAATCTGGAGTTTGTAGGCTGAATCCAGGCCATATCTTGTAATTATTGAAGATTATGTTAGGTGTTATTTTGGGATGAATCACATTAATTTGTCATTAAAAAGGCCATTCTTACTACTATAATATGACAAAAAAAATTAATGTGAAAAATTTATTAAACCATACACCACATTTAAACATTTCATATTGATAAGAAAGTTCTAAAGTTTCTCAGTTGAGGCAACTTAACCAAAATGTGTATTTAAAAAAATAACTGGCTATGTGGTAGCAATGTGAAGATTGCATTTTCTGTTTTCTGTGTGTTCTGTTTGGGGGTGAATTTAATTGGTCACCCGGCGGAGTTTCTCATTTGGTATATTTCACAGGAACATATTAAGAAGCCGAAAAGTTGGCAGATCATATTGATAATGTTCTTAGTTTAGCAATGCATGAAAAAAAAAATTCAGAATAATTTTAATTCTCAGTATCATAGCACTATTGTAATATACTGAATATTACAGTAAAATGTATTTGTTAAAAGATATTTATACTTAGCCGGCGGACTGCTGAAGCTGCTTTGGCCACACATGGTGGTCAGCCGAGCTGGCAGGCGCACTGCAGTGCACGGTCAGTTGAAATAAATAGCCCGTGTAGGAAGGCGCACTACCGATAGGGTCAGATGCAGAGCACGGTCAGTTGGGATAAATAGCCCATATAGGAAGGCATGCTACTGTCAGGATCAGATGGAAAATGAGTATCATGTAAGCAAGAGTTGATGTCAACCATTGATTTTGTTTACAACCACACTGGTCGAGCAGACGTGCTGCTGCTCATGGGCAAATAAGATTTTGCCAAGAGGCACGACGTTATCTGTTGTCCACTAGTATAAAGGATCACGGGGACGACAGGAAGGGGCCAGTACCATCAAGTTGCTATGTAGTGCTGTACAGTTTGCATCGCTGTGCTAATTTCTCTCCCGCGCCTAGCATAACCTAACATCCTATTTCAAGCTGATCAGTCTTAGATTATATTTTCTGTTCAAAAGGTTAGGACTAAACCGTTTATTAACAATGCCATCTGTACCATAATACTTCAATTTTTATTTGAGAATTTCATTAGCAACACAGTCTTAGGAAAATTCACAAAATATTAAATTAATATTAACAGTAATTTTTCATTTATTCATGATAAAATATTGTCTGAAATCAAGTTGTGATTTGGTAATCATATTTTGATTTCTTAGATGTTGGTAAACTTCTTTTCATATAAGATTTCTCAAAAAATTTGAAAATGTTAATATTGAAATACAACAGCAATTCAATGAAACTGACGTATCTTTTTTTGTAGAGTGGTTTAACTTCAGCATGCTTTGCAAGAAGCCAGGTTTTGTCCTTTTATAGACTTTCTAAACGAGCTTACAAAATTTAAATAAGCACAACATATTGTTGAGATTTTAAAGGATTTTGATCTAAATAACCAATTGTTTGAAAATTATATTAAACAAAGAGGAAGTATAGCGAACTGAAATAATCTTGAGTAATAGGAGAAATATGACGAGATATTTAAACAAGTAAAGTAAGTAAGAGTTTCGAGCAAAAGCTGTATTAATTATGGGAATTAAAAAATTAGAGATATGTAATCGTAGGTTCACCCGGAGAATCTGACGCTTGAAGATCTCTCGGGCATGCGGCCGGATCAATTACATAGTTCAACGAATTTTCGACGGCGCAACGTGCCGTCATCTTCAGTTTGCGTCTGCTGACCGACGTGCGGAGCGCAGTCCAGGACGCGACTTGCCGGGCCGGCCTGACACTATATCATCTGGGAAAGCTTTTCGCCCAGAGTGTGTGGAAGTTCTTGCAACGTTGGTCGCATCTCCTTCCATTTCAATTGGGTTGTCATCATTTTCTGTGTGGCATCTTCGCGTGTGTCGTTCCCGGGTTGGCTGCATTTGCTAAGACTTGCGTCATTAGCAGGGATTGCTGGTGTAGCAGCTGGATGATGATGTTGAGGTTGTCTTGTTGATTGCAGTCTGCCTGATGACGCTGATGATGTGTAGCGGACTGTATCTTCACCGCCGCGCGTCGCTTTGACCCAGTTACAGCTTGATGTAGGCTGGGATGGTCTGTGGAAGATGGAGGCACCTTCTCGTTAGTGCGTGACGCTTTCCCATTGGAGTGTAAGTTCTGCTTAATGGGGCAGCCGCTGTAGCATGCTGGGTGTGGGCCGGAACAGTTGGTGTAGGTGGGCGCCCCATCTCGTGGGACGCTGCATTCGGCGACTCGGTGATGTCCGGCACACCTGACACAGCGCTCCTCAGCGGTGCAGTCACGAGCCAGGTGCCCATGGCCCTGGCAGCGAAAACACTGCGCCAGGGCGAGTGGAGGTCTCTTCTTCAGTTCGAGGTGGACCTTGCGTCCTAGCAAAGTTCTAGTACGTTGCTCCCGCGGCACGCGATCCACAGGCTGGAACGTATACAGCGGGAGGTGCTCCTCTGTGCCTTGGCGGCGCATTTGATGAACTGCGGAGGCGACGATGCCGCCGCTGGAGAGCTCAGCAGCTACCACCTCCTCCGGTAGACCCCGAACGACCATCTTGGTAGGTCGTCTAGGGATTTGTGGGGTGTGGCAGATGCCACGCCCATCCAGATAGGCTGTTATGCGTCGTAACCGTGAAGGATGCTGTGGTAGGAGCCGCAACCCCTCCTTCACAGGGAAGCATAAGATGTAGTCGCCGACTTCCAGCATAAGTTCACCAGCCAGAGTTGTATAACTGCCTTCGTAGAAGGCGGTTAGTGGAAGGACTGGTCCTTTTTCTTCTTCATCTTCTTCTTCCTCTAGTTCATCGACTTCTGTGTCGATGGCCATATCTTCAGGAGGGGGCGAGATGTTTTTGCTCCCAGGTGCTGCTGGCGGTGAAAGCTGAGATGTAGTTGGAGGGTCTTGTAGCTTCTCTTCAACTTGTACACCATAAAGACTCTTCACCTCGTTAGCAAGCCAGTTTGGGTCCTGGACTTTCCTCCTCAAGTCTTCTGCTTGACGGAGCATCTGCGATACGGAGGGTATCCTCTCTCCGTCGCTGCGCGGCGGAGAGTGGGTCGTAGCTGATCGCCGCTGTTTCCTCCCCATGCTGCGATTGGTTGCACAGTCGACCAATAAGAAGAAGGCAGTTATAGTCGGCGTCATGAAATTAGACCTGCCAAGGTCACGTAGTCTTCACTGCCTCCCCTGCCCGCACCAACCCTCTGACCCTTGGTTGGGCCGGCGACATTGCTACATTAGCTTTGGCCGGTCGTCCATGCGTATCTTTACACGCGGTCGCTATATTTCCGTAGTTTAAGGCCTATTCGAGTAATGTTAATGGTGGTGATGTTCAGTAACATAATAATGCAATTAGTGTGTTAACATACAGAAGTAATATTCGCGAACCTGCAGGCCGCTTGGGCATTGGAAACCTAATTAAAATAATTGTAGCAGATATTTTAAAGTATTTTTTAAGGAATATTACCAATAACTAATACGCAAAAAAAATACTTCGATAAAATACAAACACTGACATGGAGGTATTTGTGGCAGTCATTTCTATGTATAATCGGTTCCTTATATTTGATAAATTATTTTTCGTTTTGTCTTTGCTTTTGAAGTTTTCTCGCGAAATTTGTCATGTATAGTCCATTGTGTACAATGACAATAATTCTTACAGAAGCTGAAAATAGCTTTTCTGTGGAGGACAGGAAATATGTTTCTCAGTCGTAAACGAACCGACCGACCAGCCGGCACTGGAGCTGCGCTGCGCGCAATCATTCGCGCAAATATAAACTGTGAAACAATCCAAAAGCGGTTGTCTGAAGAGGCTTTGCCTACTACCAGAATTAATTTCAGTATTTTCTTAGAAACTTTCTCGCTGGAAGTTTTTACGTAAACAAATAAAACGGAAGTTAGTCAGCGACAACATTTTACATTACACAGCCAAAAACAACTAAGCGCTTCGTGTAACATTTTATTTTTTTCATTCACATGCTTCCCTATTTAATGAATAGAATGTATTCGGTATGAGTCTGTTAACTTTCAGGAAGGCGCATAATTTTTTTTGAGTTATTTGTTATTATTTTTATTGCTTTTTCTGTCGGTTGAAGTGAAAAAGTATTTTTATTTCTAATTTTCATCGAAACAAATTACTATTTTTTTAAAAAACAGTCACACAAATGTTTGGAATTATAAAGCACATCACCTTGTTCCGCATGTTAAGTATTATGTTTTAGAAATTTTTTCGCACTCATTACTGAAAGTTGATTTTTTTGCTGATTTGCAACACTGTTCGGATACTCCGTGACCTTCACAGGACTAATTTCGTGACTGCCACTATAGTAAGTGACGAAGTCTTTGCTCTCTGCTCCTGCCGGGCCGGCCTCAGACACCAGTCGTCTGGGGAAGCATAGCCCCCAGAGTGTGGGGAAGTTCTTACAGGTGGTCCCGTATCTCCTTCCAATTCAGCGGTAGGTTGTCATTGCTGTGAGGTGGCATCATCGGGTGTGTCAAGCCCGGGGTGGCTGTGTTCGCTAAGACCTGGGTCATTAGCAATGTTTGCTGTTGAAGCAGCTGAACGATGACACTGAAGTTGTCATGGTGCTTGCAGTCCGCCTGTTGATGGTGGGTTGCGGACAGCTTCTTCGCCTTTGCGGGTCGCTCAGATCCGGTCGAGCCTGGATGTCGGCCGGGTTTCCTTGTCGAGGGCACCGACTCGTTGGCGTGTGTCGCCTTCATGTTGGCGCGCAGATTTCTCTTCACGGGGCAGCCGCTGTAGCAAGCTGGGTGAGGGCCGGAACAGTTGGTGCAGGTGGGCATCCCGTCTCGCGGGACGCTGCACACGGTGACTCTGTGTTTTCCGGCGCACCTGACACACGGACCTGTCGTGGCAGTATTTATACCTTTCACCCATCCCCTCCGCGGCGCTCCGATAGTGGTGGTGTGGTTGTACGAACTGACGCTTCGATTAGTGATCTTCAGTCTGCATGCCACATGGTCACTTCTCTGCTGTTAGCGCAGCCGCTTCAGTGCTGGATTCCAAGCTTGGCTTAGTTGTAACCCGTTGTTTTTGATAATGATATTATTCCGTAGCCGGATCTCAATGGCTTCCTTGTATGCACAATCCTAAAAGTGTTTCTCAGAACTTCGGTGTCTCCATATTTAATAGTATGCCGAGTCTCTAGACAATGTTCAGCAGTTACTGATTTTGGCGGCTGCTGTATATTCATGTGACTTTTATGTTCTGTGCACCGTTCTTCAATTGTGCGAATGGTCTGTCTGATATATGCTTTTCTCCATGGTGTTGCGACCATTTTAGATAAGGATGGAGAAGACGTTACTGAGGATTTGAAACCATCGAGGAAATGTTTGAAACAGGCAGAGATTCTAAGTAACAGGATTAATGAGACCGTTAGGGACACTGATTCAGAAATGGGAGAACGAGCTTAATCACACAATCAGAAATGAGCAAATTACTGTAAAAAAAAATTATGTTCATCCTGACAATATCACGAACCAACTAAGAAAGCTGAAAAAACATAACAGCTCGTGTAGATAATCAGGGCCGGCGATAGGATTCTCAGGCCCCGGGTAAGCGATGTTAGACCCCCCGCCCCCCCCCCCCAAATATTTTTAATTTACACTTTTTTTTAGATAAACTCAGAAAATTATAATACAAAAACGTTCAAAATTATTGGTGCATATTTTAAAATTTGTGTTTGATTTCGATTTATTTAGGCACTCAGGCCGTCGGGCCCCCCTATGGTGGCTCGGGCCTCGGGTGCTTTTTCCCCGCTTAACCTCCCCTAACGCCGTCCCTGTAGATAATATTAATACGGAAATCTTAAAGATAGCAGAATGTGACACTGTAAATTATCTTGAAATACAGTATTATTTAAATTGAGTCTGGATACTTGCTGCTTACCAAAGGACTTGAAACGTGCTATAATACCAGTATATAAAAGAGGGCTGACAAATAGAATCAAAAATTGTTGGCCAAGCAGTCTGACAACAGTGGTACATAAATTAATGGACACATTAATATGCAACCACATCAGAAAGATATGTGAGGAGGGTAAGTGGTTTTCATGTTGTCAAAATTACTTTGGGCAAGGATATTCATGTGAATCTGGGTTAGTATGTAGTAAGCGAGATATTTCAGACAAAGTGGACAAAAGAGGCCAAATTCATAATGTAGAACTAGATCTTCCAAAGGCTTTTGAAAGAGTGAGCCATAAGATGGTAGTAAATAAGGTAGAAACTATTGGATGGGATAAGAAATTGATTTGCAGGCTTGGAGGATTCTTAAAAGGCAGAAAAAATGTTAGGGTAGGAAATACAGTATCAAAAACAGTGGAACTGAAAATGAGAGTGCCGCAGGGTAGCATTTTGGGACTATTGCTATACGCTATTCTAATGAATGACTGTGTTGATGGTTTACTATCAGAAGATAGGCTACTTGCTAAATAATAGTATCAAACCAGTAGAGGTCTGTGAACAGCTGCAGGATGATCTGGACAGCATATCTAGTTGGGTTGGTAAAGATGGGATGAAGGTAATTGCAAAGAAGGGTCAGCTTATTAACTATACAGATAAAAAAATCAGAGTTAGATTATGATTATAATATGGGAAAAGAATTGCTTGTTGAAGAGTTGAATTGTAAATATCTTTGCATAACATTTGATAACAAGCTCAACTAGGGAGGACATATTGGACAGGTATTAGGAAAAGGTTTCAAAATCGTGTACTTGGAGAGAGTGATTAGGACATGTACCAGAGAAGTAAAGGAATTGGGTTACAAAACTTTGGTCATGCTATTGCTTGAATATGGTGGTGTAAGAGGACCCACATTTTGAGTGTCAAATACAGGAGTTGGAAGGGGTGCAAAGAAGCGCTGCTAGATTAGTCTCTGGAAATTACCGCAGAACACAATCAGTAACCGATATGATAAAAGACCTGTGATGGGATTCATTAGAACACAGGAGGAGAGTGAAGAAAGTCATGGGAGGCTACAAGGCATATATTTGTGAAGAGGTGTGGAAAGATATTGATGTAAGAATTAGGAGTAATACATGGAAGGGAAAAGATGACCATGATTGTAAGCTTCCACTCAGTTTCAGGCACAATGGTGTAAGGAGGTCTTTTTTCGTAAGTAAGGGGACAGGCGTTGGAATAAGTTATCAAGAGAAAGAAAGAATAATTTACCAAATATTTGGATAGAATTTTAAGTTGAAAAATGTAGAAGGCAAAAGTAGGTAGGCGCAAGAAAGGCGAAAGTTGGTGTGCCATTGGAGCGTGCGCTCCATCGCAATTACAAGTTAAAGTAAATTAAAATTTATGTGCGGTAACAATTATTCAGTCATGTTATGAAAGAGAATCTCCAAAGAGCCAGGTCGATAGCTATCATAACGATGCTTACCCGTAGTTGGAAGTGGTCAGATTATATTCAGATGTACGTGCTGGATCTGGTAAAAAGAAATTGTGAATTTTCCTACTGGTGCGTTTGTGTGGCATATAATGTTTGTTCACTGACAGTCCTGAGAGGCTCATACCTTACTGTGGCAATCTTTACCCATATTAGGCCTAACAAAGCTGTCTGACACCAACCGGACAGAGCTCCGGCTATATGATGGCTCATATCATGAAGGGAAGAGTAGGCTAAACTTCGATAAGGTATATAATTTAATTACGATTGAACGCAAATCTCGGTGGCAATTTACCTACATACCCATTTCTCCCCATTCCTGTACCAACATATTTTGCCCTCTAATAATTTCATCCTTGCATTCTTTAAGCGTTTTTCGTTGATGATCAAGTACCTGGATTTGCCTGTAGGACTGTTACAGAAAGGATGGTTGTAGCTCCAGGGACTTGAACTTGCTCCAAGCTAACTGATGAATCACTGTTGAGAAGAGAAGAAATTCTGTATCGCCATTATGTGGATCTGCCAGTGCAGACAAATTCAAGGTGCTGTTTGATTTTCCGTCGAATCGGCACATTGCGTCGGAGTTTACGTTGGAAGAACCCTCACTATGTTCAGCACTGGTGCTTAGTTACGGAATAAACGACACTTGGTTCAGTTGTAGAAGACTGAGTTTGTAGTGGGGTTGTTGAAACGCTTTTGGAAGCGGCTTCAGTTTGCGGTAGGTTGTGAACTGATGTGCTGTGATATGCCGGAAGTGTTTGACGGTTTAGTAGAATATAGCTTTCTGTAGTCGGCTAGCCACGCAAATGATTGCTTATAGAAGAATGCTAGAGACTTCCATGTCCCATTCACGTGCTGTTATAGAGTAGCCCTCACGATTGTGTTGGAAGCATAGGTAAATAGTTCCGGAGGTGCTTCGGAGAGGATATGATCTAGGAGCGTCGAGCGGGATCGGCAGACCTTAAATGTATTTCCCACGTCCCATGTCCAGAGTTCAGGTTGAGTTCCACGGTAAGTTGAATATCACTGAGTGCAGAGGTGCCTGGTATTCTGATGCCAAAGTTAGAAAACGACATTGAAATTCACCATTCTCAAGAATAATTTAAGATCGCGAGCTGTGAAATGATGAATAATTTGCCAAAAACGTTGAAAGAATTTAACATTAAAATTTGTAAAGGGTAAATATAAGTGGATGCAGAAAAGGGGGAAGATGGGTGTTTAGGGAAATTGCCAAAGAAGCATGCGCCCCATTGCAATTTAATTTAATAAAAGGTGCTATAGGATTGGAGGCAAGAAACAATTACGAAGTCAGGGATGGGTTTTTGAAGGAATCATTCCGTCACTCGGCTATAGTGATGTAAAACCGAAATCTGGATGGCCCGAATGGGATTCGAAATTGAATATTTCTGAATGCGAGACCAGAACCTTACTGCTCACCCACCACGTTCAGTCAATAAGGGTGTCTTTCTTTGGCACCAGAAGCATCACTTCGAATTCCTTGTTGGCATCCTGGGGACAGTCCATGGCGAGACATTAACAAGGCATGAGACAGATGGTCCAGATTAATTGTGGATGAAATATACTGTGGAATTCTTTATTTCCCTCTTCTGCCAGGAGGGTGCGTCAGACTGGGGAAATCTCGTTAGATTTAGTGAAAAGCAGTGCCTGTTCGAAGGTTGTACAGGCACAGATAATCCAGTGACACTGTCCATGATACGCTTATTGCTACAGTCTGGGAGCAGGCGATAGTATGCGAAGAAATCTGATCCAATGATAGGGATTGCGGCATCATCTATTATAAATCCAGGAGAGATCACGCCACAGATAGAGGCTTAATTTCAAAGACAATGACAAACGGGTCAGTAATGGAACCATTTACTGCAACAAGTTTATAATTGGTATGTTGACAACGCTCCTTCACACAATGTTTGGGAAAACAGCATAAATTCGAGTCAATGTGGATAAAAAATTTACATGTGTGACACCAGCAGACATCTGGCGTACCAGTCTCCACTGAAGGTTCGCGTTGGTCGTAAACACGACTCTACAGTCCCGGAGGTAGAGGACGTGAGCGAAGAGATGTTTTCAATATTCCCAAAGGCTGCGAGAGTTTGTCAATACGTTTTGCTGATTGGTTCACTCGGTGGTAGCATACTCACTGACGTGCAGAGGCGGTGGAGAAACTTTTATAATTTTATCGGTCAACACAGGTGTTTTATCCAGTGAGATGTAAGCTTGAGTTTGCCGAATAACCTGTGCCTTTAATGGAAAGCACTGAATCCATAACTGCGTAAGAAGAATTTCCTACACTTGGTGACGCCTGCCAAAGATATCAAATGGCTTAAAAAATGAAGTGGGTTTCGGTCATCAAGCTCTTCCTCCATTAATAATTAAGTAACTCGATATTATTTCTACAAAGAGATATGCCAAATAAACTCGCTTTCCAAGTGAACATAAGAATTTTCAAAAGGTGGATTTATAATGATATCGCCCACTTCAGCTGCATAGCGGCTACCCAACTCGAAAATTATGTAGGCATACCGGATAGAGTCATGGCTGATTTCCGCAATATCAAACAAGGCCTCCACCGTGAAACTGCTCATTTGAATTGTTTTATATTTTATAATTATTAATGGCAAATATGTACAGTTATAGCAAGTAATTTTAACGGATGTGATTTTCCTAGAAGGACACAAACGAAGATGGACCCATAATGGGACATGTTGGGAAGACAGCTGTAGCATCCAAGTATATCTGAGGGTGGGCGACTGCAATGAGGTAAGGGATATTTCCGTCGAGCTAACAGACGTGTGGAGTGTAAGAGCTTGGGAGAGACTGTGTTAGCCTCTTCCAACCAAATGTCAACCTCTCCTACACATGGTGCACCCTGTTTGCAAGGACGAGGCTCTGACGACTGAAAGATTCCCGGTATAAGAAGTCACCCACTGCTTGTCAACGGCCTCCGAAAGGAGGGCGGAAAAGTGTGGACCGGTCCAGGGAACCCTCTTGCCTTTGGGATTAGAAACGGCTCCTAAAGGCGGATGAATCAGAAATTATCAAAGGCATGGGGATGCAGAATGCAACGGGAAACCACTGCATTAAAGACCCAAAGGGTATCCCGATGACATGTAATCCTCTCAAATTACATATATCATGATGGCTTCTTCCTCGGTAAAATAGTCCCCAATCGGAACTCCAGTTAGGGACTACTCAGGGAGGAGTCATCAGAGTGGATAGAAACATTATACTAGTCAGAGCGTGGAATGTTAGAAGTCTGAATAGGGCAGGTAGGTTAGAAAACGTAAAAAGGGAGATAGAACGACTTAAGATAGACGTTGTTGGAATTAGTGAGATTTAATGGAAAGATGCACAGGATTCCTAGTTTGGAGAACACTGGATAATTAGAACAAAAACTATCAATGGAGTCACTAGTGTAGGATTAGTAATGAATAAGAGAGTAGGGAAACATTTGAGTTATTATGAACAGTTTATTGACATGATTATTTTGATGAGGTTAGGAACTAAGCCCACCTCAACCACATTTGTACAAGAGTATATGCCAACGTCACTGGAGGACGACGAAGAAATAGAGAAAATATACGCCGAAATTCAAGAATATGTGTAGGGTGAGGAAAATCTAATAATCATGGGTGATTGGAATGCAATAGTTGGAGAAGGAAAAGACGGGAATACTGCAGGATCTTTTGGTCTAGGATAGAAAAATGAGCGAGGAAGCAGGTTGTTAGAATTTTGCGAAAGATATAAGCTAGTTGTGCAAACACCTTGTTTAAGAAACATTTAAGAAGGATATACACCTGGAAACGTCCAGGAGATACAGCCAGATATCAGCTAGAGTTTATCATGGTCAAAGAGAAATTCTGGAATCAAGTGTAATTTTAACTAAAAAAGGAATAAATAAATATTTAAAAAAAAAATATGGTAATAGAACTGCGCTGCAGTAGCGCAGCGAAGCCGAGCGACAGAAAGTGGAATGCTGATTACGCGCATCAGCTAGAAGCGTCCAGTCACGCGTAAGGCAAAGAGTAATGAACGGAGTTAAACGTGACCAAATGTAAGAAAGTCACATGGCGCCTTCGAGAACGAGGCCAACGACTCGAGTCACGTGCCGACCTACTAGTACATTCGGAAGTCACGAGTACTGGCGTGTGAGTTACGCTATAAAAGGAAGGCAGCAGAGTGCCTTCACCTCACAGTTTGGAAACACGCATACGCTGTCACCATTTTGGGTTAAGCAGCGACTAGGTCCCTGCAGAACGTCTTAAATCCCTAGGAGAAGAAGGAATCGAAAGATTATTCAAACTGATATAAAAAAGGAAACAGGATTAATTCCAACTGATTTTAATAAAAATATCGTCTTCACACTTCCAAAGAAAGCACAAGTCGACAAACGTGAGAATTATCGAACCATTAGTATGGCATCACATGTTTCAAAATTACTGACCAGGATAATGTACAGAAGAACGGAAAAGGTAGTAGAAGAGATGGTAGGTGAAGATAAGTTTGGGGCTTAGGAAAAATTGTGGTATGAGGGAAACAATTCTGGCCGTAAGATTTATACTTGTGGGGTGGATCAAGAAAAATAACGATATTTTTTGGCGTTTGTTAATTTAGAAAAAGCTTTTGATAATGTTAGGTGGGATAAGATGTTCAAAATTTTAAAGAAATTGGGTATAAAATATCGAGATAGAAGAATATTTTATAAACTTTGTAAGAATCTAGTAGCTAAAATAAAAGTAAAGTGCCATGAGGGACATGCATCAGTTAAAAAGGGTGTGAGACAAGGTCGTAGTCTTTCCCCGTTAATATTTAACTTGTATGTAGAAGAAAAAATAAAGGAAATAAAAGACAAATTATCATGTGGCATAAGTGTTCAGAGAGAAATAAATCAATATGCTACGATTTGCTGATGACATTGTCTTGTTAGCAGAACGGGCAGAGGATACTGAGATGTTACGGAATGGCATGAACAATATACTGAAGGAAGAATTTGAACTGAATATAAATCAACGCAAAAAAAAGGAAGCCCTATCATATGAGTTTGGACGTGTGTGAGTATACAAATTGGACAGTGAATCTTAATACAGCATTTTGGTTGCTATACACTAATTAGTATTTTTTACAATTTCATGAACGAATGACGAGTGTATCCTATTTTCTGCCTGGCTATTAGACATGCGCATAATAGTTCGAGACTGGGAGCGTTCAGTTTAGTTCGCAGCTTGTAACGATAGCGTTGCACACCCGAATGGGTAGGGAGTGCATCAACAGAACGAAAGGGAATGTAGCTGAAAGGCGAGGTGACAAGAAAGACGCTGGTTGGCCGGATCGGTCACGTGAGTAGGAATGGTGACGTGATTGGCCGAGTGACGGGAAGCGGAAGGAGACGCCAGATTGAAGAAGATAGTCTATCATGTGCTCGTGATGAAGTCGCGGTTGTACGAAACTGTTCTGATAAAAGGGGTCGATCACGTGCCATTCATGTTCTTGGTTATACTAATCACAAATGTTAAACATGTGTGCTGAGGCAACTGTGGTTCACACGCTAATCAGCAATCTGAATATTAAGCGTAGTCCGATACGAAAATGTTCAAGTCTAGTGCCGGCATTCTATGTATAAAAGTTTAATAAATGCAACTTTGAAGTTCGGCACTTGAGTGTTCTTAATAAACCTAACATTAAACCAACTATAAACAGGAGATAAACCGGTTATAAACCGTTATAAGCTCCTTAGCAAACTAGATCGATCTTTTAGTTCTTTAGCTTCCATCTCGAATTTCAGAAATACAGATCGTTCACTCGCTTTGCTACCGCTACTGCACGCGCTCTTTTGTTTGTTATGGTAGTTGTGGTTATCGGTGGTTATCTTTTAATTGTTAATGGGATCAAAGCGTTTTTTGTTTTCATATTCTCGGTTATATTTCCGTTTGAGGCTCCAGCAATAGTTATTAACGTTGAACAATCGCCTTTATTTTTTTTTTTAAATCTGTCTTTCAGTGAAATGTGTCTCAGGGAAATATGTTTCCTTCTATTGTGGCATCGTAATAAATAACCTAAAACTAATCACATTAACCCTATAGTCAAACTGATATACATTACCCCACTTCACATCATCGCATTGCAGAAGTCACATAATATTTCGATAGTCATTTTACATCACAAATATAAGGTAAGTTACCTGTTAGCAGTGTACTATTATTATAAACTATATAATCCAACATTCGCCACATCGCGCCAAAACTTAGTCTTGCCACTAACCATGGATAATACACTCCACTAACTGAACAGAACGATGAGAAGCGCATGTGGGGTGAGTGGTTAAGGCGCAGCCGCGCTCTTGCTCACTCTCGATATAACAAGTCGTTCTTCGGAAAAGGATCGAACGAACTAACGACCTTAGGAGCGAGAGATCTGGGAACTAATTCGCTTAGTTCGTCTGTAGGAACGCTCTTACGAACTTATTCGTTCACGAATTACACAAGATTATTGGTTAGGATAGGTTAGTATGAAAAAGCAAATCTAGAGAGGATCATCCGAGATCTCGTGACCCCGGAAGACGAGGAGATGGGCATAATGTGTGCAGTCACATAGGTGACTAATTCTACGCACGGTTATGGACGGGGTGATACCCAATTATTTGCACAGTCACAGAAATTACCAGTTTCAGTATCTAGTCATGTACGTGACTACGTTCTAGTTTAAGTGAAGTACATGTACTTCGCACAGTCTCTGCTGGGAGACGTGCTATAAAACTTTTCATTTGTTTTTACGTCGGATGACGATCCGAGCACGTGTGTTGGAAGAGCTGCGTGTTTTTGGTCTCTGATCATGCGTGAGACATAATTCATCGATGGTATCATGTCGATACAACTCTGCAAGATCATTTCCAACTGTCATTATTATCATTGTTATGCCAAACATAAAGCTAGCAAGGATGTCTTGCGTTACCATCCGGTAACGGCCACTGTGAATGAAGGATGGTTATTGTTTATCGCGTAGAAGATTACTACATCAGTCGACATACATCCTCCACCGCAAATTCAGTAATGATTATTCTTGAGTCCCTACAACGTGAGCTTATAAGTCAGTAATGGTGCTGTTATTCACATCAGATAGATCAATTTCTGACACACTCTGTAATATGATAATTGAGCTATAGCCAAACATGCTCCGATAAGTGTCTTGTATCCATTGTTTTTCACTGAACAGATTCTTATTCTTTATATTTAACTGTATTGAATAAATCTCTTGATTTACATTGATAAATGCTTTGAAAATTACTGTAATTTCAGTTTCGCTGCTTTATATGATTTATGACCTCACTTCCATCATGCAATTACGTCGCTCATTTGCTGCAACAATGGCATAACTAAAAACACGAGCTGTTATGAGTTGTAATCTTAGGAAGGACCGTTTTCATATATATTACAACTGATTCCATACATATTCCCTTATTTTATATTGTATCATTTCAATAAAACTTGCAGATAAGTCATTTTGTAGTGAATGCATATAGTTATTATTACGCATGAAACATTTGAACTAGACCTGCTGTAAAATTGACATTTTTGAGTTAGGTCACTGTTGCAGCAAATGGGCGAGTGATTAATTTATATCTTTCTATTGGAGTAATAAGTGTATATTTACAAGGAAGTTAGATTTCATCCAATCTTTTAAAGTATGACAAGATTTTGATTTAGAAATATCAGATTTAAGAAGATTACAAATCAGCAACATTCACAAGTAGAAAATTAACTGCAGTGGTAATTAATCTCTCTGGTTGTGCGATCGATTGGCTGTGTCTGTCGAGAGCTGCAAATCAAATTGCGATTTTGCATTTATCAGCTAAGTTTTTGTAGACTAAATTATTTTAAAATCTTTAATTATCATCTAAACCCTTAGAATTAATGCTAGCAAGAAGAATTATTTAAGATTACACCATAAATAACAGTTTTTAAAATTCGCGTCATTGTTAACGTTATTGCACGTTTTACTGAATTAAATTTAGCATAAGCTTGATAGTTAGATTACTATAATACTATAGCATAGGTAAAAATAGTAGTTTCAGATATTTTGTGGTGTCAAATTTCTCAAATACCGTAAAAAATCGTAAAATCACTAGTTTGAATTTCGATTGTTAAAGCTTTCTGTATTGTCCTATATTAAGGCTTTATTAGGTTTAAAATAACACAGTTTCTTAATTAATTAGTTCCGGAATAGTAATAAAATCAACTGGAAATATTAAACATAAGTATTGATATATAGCATTTAGTTACTCACATTAGGTTTATACATTATCGTTATCTTAAGTTCTAATAATTAACCTGTTCTGTCTGAAATTTAATAGTGTTTAATTGCCATCTAAAATATATGTATATATTTATTTAAAAAAAAACTTTCATAAGTAACAAATTAGTTGTTATCCATCCACATTAGCACTAAATAGTATCGAGCTTCCATCTTAAGTTTGTTTAGAAATCCATTAGCTTAAGTATTATTCATTGGTTCTTAAGTAGTTAAGTTACCTAGTCATTTTTCATAAAACTTCAATCAAATTAAATATATATAACAATTCAAGAATAAGTCGAGTAAAGCGCCTATCATATTTAGTAAAAAACGTTAAAAATATGGCATAAACTTTATAAGACTACTTTATCAAATAAATTTAAGGTTTGTTTAGAAGATAGTTGAAGTATTTTGGAACATCATGACTGGAAACTGTGGCGCCTGTCGTAGGTACGTTGCGAAGGGGATGGGTTGTAGTTGGTGTAAGAAGTGGTTTCACTGGGCATGTGGGGAAGAGGAAACGGGGGAAATAAATGAGGCTCTCCCCTGGTTTTGTTCACTTTGTCTTAGGGATGATAGGATTTGGGAGATGGGCGAAACGATTAGGGAGTTGCGTGAAAGGATCAGGGTTCTTGAGGCTCGTCCTTTGGAGGCTCAGACACTGCAGGTGTAGCCTGTGGTGGCCTCACCTGTGGAGGTTCAGCCTGTGGGGCTCAGCCTGTGGAGGCTCAACCTGTGGAAGTCCAGCCTGTGGAGGCTCAGACTGCACAGGCACAGCCTGTGGGGGCTGAGCTTGTCGAGGCTTAAGCTGAAGAGGCAGAAAGTAGAGATAGTGGGTTGGAGGAAGTTGATAAGTATGGGTGGGAGCTGGTAACAGGTCGTAGGAGAAACATGGTTAACAGGATGACCAAGCCAGACACTTCAGTAATTGTGGTAAAAAAATAGGTTTAACCTGTTGCCAGAGTCATGAGGAGAAGAGCCTCATGTAGATGTAGGAGTAGGTAAGATGCAGCAGACCTTTAGGAATAAGGGCGTGCAGGGCAAGAATAGGAAAAAAAAGGGTTCTGCTGCTAGAGGGAGAGGTGTAGGCCCTCTTCTGCAGGATCAGTTAGGTACAGGATACCAGGTCACAAGGTTTTTCAAACCTAGTGCAACATTAGGCCAGGTAATAGAGGATATAGATTCCCTTTGTAGGAGTTTCATTAAGGATTATAGAGTAGTGATAGTGGGAGGTGTGGAAAATAGTATTGATAGAAACGCGAGTTATAGTATAGAGAGTGACCTGAGGAAGGTGGTGAAGGAGGCACAGCATACCAGGGTGGAGCTCATGCAGGTCCTAGGTCGCCATGACCGGCCACAATTGAACAATGCTGTGAGGCGGGTTAATGTGGAAACGGAAGTGCTACTTGGGGAAGGCATTAGTTCTGTTTTGGGGTTGTGCCTGTTAATACCATTGGTAGGTGGGGTTTCACTAGGCATGGCCTACACCTAAACAGAAGGGGGAAGGGAGTACTTTCTGAGTTGTTAGCTAAAGCTTTGAGGGAGCCCATTTCCAGTGATGATGGGGTCAGGACTGTGCCTTTTTTAGGTTAGGGGCTGTTGGTGAAGGAATAAAAATAGATTATCAAAGTGATACTGATTGCAGATTCACGATGGGGAAAGTCACAGATGTTAAAGAAATAGATGAAGTGGCTGAAACAATAACTGACTGCGGTAAAAGTGGGAAAGAGGAGAAGTCCTTCGCTTCTCTGGTACATCACCCCTCTCTGTTAAATTATTTTTATGTAGTGAGAATCACAATTCACATACTAACACAAACGGCAGTAAAATGTAAAGAGCACATCGAAATGGGAGATTGCCTAAGCCCTGAAACAATGGTTAGAAGCACACGTTAATGGTGAGCATAATTCTATAACCATATATTTTAGACTCAAATCCACAGAGGAATGACACACGCACACACTTGTACATGAAATACAGCGAGGTCGACAGAACAACCAGCACCAAGATAGAGCCCCCACAGAAGAAGAAGACACACACACACACACACACACACACACACACACACCCTCTCGCCGCGCCCACCTGGGCAGGTTGACCCAAAATTTCTCTTTGATGAGCTGTTATTAACAAATGACTTTTGTCCAAACATTGCCAAGTGTTTAGTTCCAGCCGCCAGCTATACTGATGGCACATTAAAAATCAAGTACGTGTGGTGAGCACTGAGTTGTATTGTAAAGACATGCTATCGTCTGCCTGTCATGTAACACCTTAGTGTGGACGTCGTGTGTCGGGTCCCTTTCCTGCAGTTACTTGTATGTATGTGGTAACTTATGAAATTGTGGTATATGCATGGACATATGTGTGTGTACGTGTTCCTGTGTGGTTATGTGTGTAATTATGATGGTAGGAGTCTACTTGAGATTTCTCCTTCGGTGGCCACCTATGTAGATGTAATCGTTTGGGTGTGATGAACACCGAGGTTCGTGGCAAAGAAATGTAACATTTCACACATCCAGTAGCTATTCAGTCTGGACCTAGGGTGTTCAGTCCTTTTCCTCCAGTTACATGTATGTGTGTGGTGATGTATGGTAACTGTGTGTACGCATGGACATGTGAGTGTGTGTATGTGTGTCTTTCTATGTGGTTGTGTGTCTATCACGATAAGATTCTACTCGACTTTGAGATTTCACAATGACTGGCTACCTATGTGTGATGGAACATGTAATTAATTGGGTTTAATGAATAATCCGTATGGGATAAGTACTGAGGTGTACGGCAAAAAGATGTCATCCTTTGCACACACTCTAACGTCTGTCTGATGGTTGTTTGTGTGTGCTTGTGTGTGGTGACGTATGGATTAGTGTGTGAGACCTAGTATGAGTATGGGAGCTATGATATTTGTCTGATGACCATGTGCCTACTGATACTCATGGTACGTCGGACAAATATTACTGAACAGCAGAAAAGGCGTGGGATAGAGGTGGTGCTGATCATGTGGGCAGCTTTGTACATATTACCAACGATACTGAATGGCAGAGAGGTCTGTAGTGTGAGTTAAATGATACGATTTTGATGTGAGGAGTTTGTTACCTGAAACACATGTTAATGATGATTTTTTTTTTTTTGGTCAGTCTTGAGCCATGGGGGTCCTGTCCCACTTTTTCTTTGCCATGATTGGGCTGGTTGTTGTGTTGAGCTCGCTGTAGGCATGGATATATGTGTCTGTGTGCGTCTTTCTCTGTGTCTGTATGCGTAAGTATGGTGATACCTTCCTTAAACTCATTTATCTGGACGTATGAATTGCTGTTCCTCCCATATGTTTGTGCTTGTGTGGAGACGTATGGGTTTGTGGGTGAGACCTAGTATGAATATGGATGTTATGATATCCGTCTGATAGACAAGTGTCCATTGTAACTCATGGTACCTGGGTCACATGTTACTAAATGACAGAAAGGGTTGCGGTGTGGGAGAGATGTGGCTGTGATTTCAAACTTCACACATCCTGTAACTCTTCAGTTTGGATCTAGCATGTTCAGTCTCTTTCCTCCAGTTATGTGTGGTGATGAATGGAACTGTGTGAATGCATTGACATGTGAGTGTGTATGTGTTTATGTGTGTCTTTCTATGATTTTTGGCCAGTCATGGGTGTTCTGTTCCACTTTTTCGTTGCCATGATTGGGCTAGTTGTTGAGTCGAGATCGCTGTAGGCATGGAAATGTACGTGTGTATGCGTCTCTATCTCTGTGTGTTTTTTTGCGTAAATGTGGAGATACCTTCCTTTATCTCGTTTGTCTGGATGTATGATGTGCTGTTCCTGCACTTATGCTTGTGTGAGGTGACATATGGATTTGTGGGTGAGACCTAGTATGAATATGGGAGTTATGATATCTGTCTGATGACCAAGTGTCTATTGCTACTCGTGGTACATGGGAGCGCATGTTACTGAATGGCAGAAAAAGCTTAGGTGTGGGATAGACGTGTTGGTGCTGATGTGAACAGTTTTGTACCTAGCACACATGATACTGGATGGTAGTGAGGTCTGTAGTGTGAAATAAATGAGATGATGTTGATGTGAAGAGTATGGTGCCTGGAACATATTATGTTACTGATGATTTTTTGGTCAGTTATGAGCCATGGGGGTTCTACCCCACTTTTTCATTGCCATGATTGGGCTGGCTGTTGTGTCTAGCTCGCTGAAGGCATGGAAATGTGAGTGTTTGTGCGTCTCTCTCTGTGTCTGATTGCGTAAATATGGTGATACCATCTATAAACACGTCTGTCTGGACGAATGATTTTGCTGTCCCTCCACTTATGTTTGTTTGTGCTAGTGTATTGAGATATATGGATTTGTGGGTGAGATCTGATAGTCAAGTGTCTATTGCAACTCATGGTACCTGCGTCACTTTTTTACTGAATGGTAGAAAGGGTTGCGGCGTGGGAGAGACGTGTTGATGGTAAATATAATCAACTGGGGCGTGATGAACACTATTTATGGTATAAACACTTAGGTTTATGGTGAAAACATGCCATCTTTTGCACACCTTCTATCTCACCAGGCTGATGATATGTAAGGGGACTTCTGTTTTTCAGCCAGTCATGAGGCAAGAGAGTACTACACCACTTTTTTGTTTCCATGATTGGTACCGGTAGTTGTGCTGAACTCTCTGTAGTCTTGGACATGTGTATCTGCGTCTCTCTTTGTGCATGTAAGCGTAAGTATGGCGATACCTGACTTTAACTCGTCTGTCTGATGATTTTTGTAACGATAGTTCTGTCCAGTTAATCAGTTGTAACGACAATTCTGCCCCACATCATCGTTTCCGTGATGCTTGCTGTTAGTTCTGTTGACCTCCCTATATGCATGTACAAGTGTGTGTGTGCGCGCGCGCGCGCGCGCGCGTGTGTGTGTGTGTGTGTGTGTGTGTGTGTGTCTTCTTCTTCTGTGGGGCTCTATCTTGGTGCTGGTTGTTCTGTCGACCTCGCTGTATTTCATGTACAAGTGTGTGCGTGTGTCATTCCTTTGTGGATTTGAGTCTAAAATATATGGTTATAGAATTATGCTCACCATCAACGTGTGCTTCTAACCATTGTTTCAGGGCTTAGGCAATCTCCCATTTCGATGTGCTCTTTACAGTTTACTGCCGTTTGTGTTAGTATGTGAATTGTGATTCTCACTACATAAAAATAATTTAACAGAGAGGGGTGATGTACCAGAGAAGCGAAGGACTTGGGTACAAACCCACAGTCAGACCATTACTTGTGTGGTGTAGTATGGAGTCCACATTTTTTGTACCTTAAATGCAAGGTGCAAAGGAGGGCAGCTAGATTTATCTGTGGAAAATATTCAGTTAGTGACATAATAAAGGAGCAGGGGCTGGGATGTCATTGGAAGATAGGAAGAGTGTTGAGGGGCTGTAGGTGGCGGATAATGCTGTTAGAATGGATATTGGTGGAATAATTCTGAGTGGTGTATGGAGTCTAAGTTGACCATGACCACAATCTCGCACTAGACTTTAGGTGATGAGGCCTGAGTGGATAAAATATCTAAACACCCACATTGACCTAACAATTTACGACAATTCAAATGTGAGCACTATCTTAGGCGTAATAGAACCTATGGTGACGTTTTGGATACTTGTCGATGTGTGGGGATCTTCTATGAAAATGTGGGTTATGATGGATGTTTGATGACCAAGAAACTATCAGTTAGCTAAGAGCATTATGGTAACTTTATCGTGTTTACTTGAACAAAGCATGCAATTACAAACAAATGTCAGACTTGGTCCTGAATCCGAAGGTTGGCGTTAGATGGGAACATTTTAAGCCGAATGGCGAACTCCCCTGGGTCCTGATTTATTGAAAAATAATTTCCTGGAAAAGGGGAAAATTTTCCTGGAAAACTGCAGTAGAACCACCTTAAATGAACATTTTGGTACCTGGCTACTGATTAGCAGAAGACTGTATATGAGTTTTTTGTTTACTTTAACGCACGAACAGAAGGTAACTGATCAGGGGTTGGATTGGGAATCATTGGAAAATAGAAGGTGGTTTGAGGAAGTGCTGAGGGTACGTTGGCGATGAGGCTAGGGGTGGATCTTGGTGAAAGAATTAGGAATAGAATATCAGTAGAAGCTGGCACTGGATTTCTTCTATAAGGGAGTGGGTAAATTTTCTATATCTCCACCTTGGTCACAGGCGATGGTCTCAGGCATGTTCAGTGCTTAGCACTGCCTTAGCGTGACTCGATTTTTTATCACATAGGACTGGCGTTCTTCGATTCGACAGGGGTGAAATTAGTAAGATTAACAGACGTATTTCGTTCCTGGAACATACGTGCTGTGCTGTAAAATACAGTTAAAGGTGGGTATATCTCTCTGTTTCTAGTCAATCACTGATGTGTCACAAGGGATGGATTGGAATTTTAGACAAAGTACAGCTAAGGACACTCAATTTGTGATTGCTTACGAAAGCATAGCAGAACTGATACACAGATTGGTCTGGATAGACAGATGATATACGTTTGAGCTTGATGGCAAAAATTATGAGTGTGATTAAATATTTTATACCAATGGCAGTAGAGATAAGTTAGAGAAATAAGGCGTCGTACTGATGCTAATATGAATTCTTTCTTCCCTCACTGCATTCCATGAGCTTTGCCATGGTCAAACTGGAAACTTTGATTTTTTCTAGCTTTGATGTGGGGAAGGCTTTGTCACAAATATTTTCAAGTGGCCTCTTTTCCAAAGACAGGGTTGAGAAATAGGCATGAAAAAATTACAGCCTGATTGGTTTGACATCATGTAATCACTTCAGAACTGTCTGTAGGGAAAGAAACTGGTTTTCAAATCGACAACTTTGCTTTAGATTCATCGAGGTTATACTTACATCCATCAGTAAACCTCTTCAATGCCTCTTTGAGTTCAAAAAGTGTCTGTGTTTCATTACACATAATTTAATACATCCTTTAAAATACACGGAATGTAGGTGAAACTCGTGAGCTATATTATATTGTTCATAACGAATCCAACATGATGTGAAAAAGTGAGTTTGTTTCCCGTCTCTTCGTCGATGAATTAATTTTTAATGTCTGCCTGCTTCGATGAACGGAATTTATGGTTTTTCCTACCTTCGTCGGTGAATATCTGTCGGTTTCAATGAAAGGATTTCACCCATTGATGGGTTTTTGAGGCTACGAATTTTGAAAGGAATAGGCTTGAAAAAATTACAGCCTGATTGGTTTGATATCATGTATTCACTTCAGAAATGTCTGTAGGGAAAGAAACTGGTTTTCAAATCGACAACTTTGCTTTAGATTCATCGAGGTTATACTTACATACATCAGTAAACCCATTCAATGCCTCTTTGAGTTTTAAAAGTGTCTGTGTTTCATTACACATAATTTAATACATCCTTTAAAATACACGGACTGTAGGTGACACTCGTGAGTTATATTATATTGTTCATAATGAATCCATCATGATGTGAAAAAGTGAGTTTGTTTCCAGTCTCTTCGTCGGTGAATTAATTTTTAATGTCTGCCTGCTTCGATGAACGGAATTTATGTTAACAGCGAGGTCTTTAGAGACGGGAAAGGATGGGGGGCAAGGAATTCGGCCATGGTCTTTTAAAGGAAGCATCCTGGCATTTGCCTGGAATGATTTGGGAAACCATGGAGAACCCAAATCTGGATGCTCGGAACCGCCGTCCTCTCGAATGCGAGGCCAGAACGCTAAATAATTTCATGAAAACAGGTACAAATAAATTTATATCTTTCCAATTTATGACGGTTTTTTCCGTATCGAACGTTAAAAGGAAAAATTTATTCAATTATAACAAGGCAAGCTGGCGCCATACTCTCTAGGTGTGGAAACTAAAATTTTGATTTTCGTTTTGAAATTGACGAGTTGTTACGGCTTTTTCAATAATATCACAACACCCATACCCGCGGCCGGACTCTAATCGGTGACCTTCGGCACTCTAGCCCCAACGCTACCGATGTCTGTTCACGTAATATCCGTTGATGTGAACTTTTTTATTTTTTAGTAAAAAAATCGCAATGGTTCACGCTTAAGTATTTTTCACGACACAGAACCGAAGAAAATATTTTACTGTGTGTCGATAGTAGCCAAGATGTTTCGCAGCGCAAACAAGTGCTTGCTTAACAGGACGCTAGGAATACCCGCGCGGCACACATTTCGTCACGCTTAATGGATAAGCAAACATAGATAACAGTCGAGTGGAAATGTCTGTAGGTGTGTTGAAACAGTGTACACATTTCACAGAGCGCGCATTCCAGAACAGAAATAGCCATTGCCTCAAGGCTTGGATGGGCGGTGTGGAATGTCTGCGCCCAAAGAAATTAAGCCCTTGGGAGATGCTGCTCCCTAGCGGCCGGTCGAGGAACTAACGTATGCGCAAGCCCGCCCGGTGCTACCATCTGGGCGGCCGGTCAAGGAACTAACGATCCGCCATCTTGTGACGTCACGGAGGCAACGACCGTGGTGCCACCTGGCGGTGCGCTTGAAACCCCAAACTCCTCCTACAAGAGCTTTACACTGTAATAGTCACCGAGATAGGAGGAGGGCAAATTTGTCCTCCTACCTACCATTCGGGAGGACGAGGCTCAAATTCCGTCCGGCCATCTTGACGGGTTTTCCGTGGTTTTCCCCAGTCACTCAAGGCGAATGCTCGGATGGTTCCCTACAGGGGAACGTCCCCTTCCCTCCGCTTTAGGCTAGTCGGCTGGGAAGGGTGCTCGAGACCCAGGCTTACCCTGCGCGCACATTGAGCTGCGTGGCGCAGTAGGTGCAACGCAGAGCAGGGCAGGGCAGCAAAGACTGGCAGTTACTCGCGCATATTAGAGCGCAGTTTTGTGCGGCAGCTTACACAGCATTGTGTTGTGCGAAAACTCGATAATAGAGCGTAACGAAAAACATGTCGATGCAAAAACTCGATTTTTGATTTCTGTATTAGATTGGGATGCCGAGCTTGGAAAATTGTTATTACTTTAACAGAAGCTCAGTTAGATAAAACTATGCAAAAGTGAGTATATGAAAAGAAGAAACTCTCATCTGGCTTTTGCAGTGACAAGAGAATTCTCAAAAGATAATTTCCGGATGACTCGAGCGGAGATTCACGACATAATGTAACATGTTATTTTCCCTACAAAGCTCAAATATCTATTAGTATTTTCGTGGTTATTTATTTAATTATTTAACTTTTGACGGTACATGACATTTATAAGAATGTTTCTCTCTTTTATTTCATATTATATTTTTAAGAAAACTATATAACAGAACATAAACACTTGAAACTAAAAAAGCTGTGTCAACAAATTAAGTGTTTCTCGGGGACACTATTGAATGATGTAGTACAAATAATAAGAAAACAAATAGCCTAATGTGATAATAGCCTATATATATCAATCTTTTTAGAAGTTTTATTAGAAATGAATTCAAAAAAAGAAAAGTGAAAATTGTAAGTGGTCAGTTGTATGATAAATAAATGCTGAATTTACTCGCCACTTGTTGGGCTCATTGTCCAAATCTCTTGTTTAAATTTAATTTTTATGTATTTTTTATGACTGATATTGTGATTCGCAGGTTGGTTACGCACCAGATTAATCAATTTTTCTTATTCCATAGTTGAAAATGATTATAAGCAAAGCAAGATTATAAATAACGCAAGAAGTGTTTCGGCAAAAACCGGCACGAGTGAGCTGCGTGG
Organism: Vandiemenella viatica; assembly: GCA_031002005.1. Classification (NCBI taxonomy): domain Eukaryota; kingdom Metazoa; phylum Arthropoda; class Insecta; order Orthoptera; family Morabidae; genus Vandiemenella; species Vandiemenella viatica. The sequence continues at coordinate 21,706,207 of JARYHS010008075.1, read as the reverse complement.
CACAGTTTCTGTGTCGTGATCACAACGTCGCGCAGGCCACGTGCGGCGCAGTACTGCGCTGCCCTGCTCTGCGTCTCAATACGCGCTGTTCCGCCTCAAAACATAGAGACACAGAAACTGTGCTGCGCTGCGCTGCGTCGACTGCGCGTCAATGTGCGCCCGGGGACTGGGACTGGAGGAATGAAGATAGTACTGTTATAGTTAATCGTGAGACGTATTGTTTTCAAGCAGTAATTCCGTTGCAGTACATCCTGGACCATTAATTTCAAGCAAAAATTACGATGTAATACACCCTGTACCTGCATGACATCGATAGATATACTTCTGAAACTATTTTTAACGGTGTCTTGCGTTTGACTACTCAGTATTATGACGCAAATTCCTTGCGGAATCACGATTTTCAGCAATTTGCAAAATCATTCCTTATTCTGGCCTCCGTTACCACATTCTGCTCCTTGTTTTCGTCGTCTAAACGATTGGAATGTGTTTAATTGAAATATTTTTATTATTTTCTGTATTCCTTTCTTGATTTATATCCCAAATAAGAAAATTAAAAAAGTCTTACTCGTTTGGCTGATAAGAGCTCACGCTCTAGAGACAATACAGCGACGTTCTCCTGGCCTTCTGCCGGGTAAATAAAACTTAAAAAAAGAAGTCGACACTTCGGTGGATGAAGTCAGAGAACGAAATCGAAACGTTGCATCAAAATTGACGAGCTTCACTGGTGTGAAGCCCGAGATATTTTTAAACTAATTTATAATAATCTTTTTAATTGCTGTGAATTAATTTCCTTACATACTACTTCTAGATTATACGCATTTTTACTTTGAATTACTATTTTACCGTTTGAGATAAATTCGTAACATCCATCGGTAATCAATCCATGACGCGGTCTCTTTAAACTTGTATTTTGAAATTTCTTAATTTGCAGATTATTAGATTTTCTAGTCACTTTGAACGTAATGTCAATTGTCTGCTTAAACTGCTTAAACTGATATGTTTCATTGTAGAAGTTGCAGCATTGTATATTTCAGTACTTGTAAATTGTAATCGTGCAAGTTTGTCTATGAAGAGACATTAAAATGTTCTTACTGTTGGACGTAATAAATACTTGTATAATTTCCTTTTTAAAGTACTTAAAGGGAATCAGTTTTTCAACTTTAGGCGGTTTAGTTATTTGGAAACAAAATAGGATTTGCTTTCTTCATACTAATTAAATTTTTTGTCGTATTGTGAGTAGCACTTCATGATGTGCGCACGTGTGTGTAACTCTTAAAACTTACATAACGCTTTCAACTGTTCATTAATCGCGGATGACGGTAATGTTGTCCTGACGGAATGCGTCACATCTGCTTTCGTGGTGAATTGTTTACAAGAGTTCGATATGAAATTTATTTGATTGTCGCGAGATCGCGATTTTGGTCATATTCGTAAGTATGAATTTAATTCACAGTTTCTTTAAAGTGATTGAAAAAATAGTAATATTTGCACGATAAATAATTCGTTGCTTATTTTTGTGACAATAACCAAGTGATCAAAACAGTGTACTTTTTGCGTAATACGATGTCATAAATTGATGTTATCAGAGAATGCAGTTGTAATAAGTTTTTATCTCATTGGCTGTTTTGTCGTTTTAAAGAGTGAGCTAGTATTATTTAGACTTGCCATGAATTTATAAATTTTTGGGTAGCCATAGGGAAATATGATTGTATTGGAATAATAAAATTAGCTCTATTGAAATGGTTTTTCAGGATTGTATAGCTTACTTTCTGGGAATTGCCCTTTTGTTATGAACATTTGTACGCACGTTCCTTGAGCGATATGATTTAAGAAAAGGTGTACATTATAACCATCAAATATGTACTAAACAAGTAAAACTGTTCGAAATATCAGCAGTTCTGTATGAGTTATTATACAAGAAATATGGGTATAACTGTAGATCGCGATTCAGCAAGGAATTAGCCTCATAATACTGCAGTAGTCAAACGCATGACACTGCTAATAATAATTTCTGAAGTACATTTAACGATGTCATGCTGAATGATTCTTAAGACTTCTTAAGACAGCCGTCTTTGTACATACTTTATTGCTTTACGGGCCATGCCGCGTCGTTTATTTGATTACCTTAGCTTTCGGCTGCTATACTATGCTATGTCAACCTAAATAAAAAACAGTATCTCTGAAGAAGGCTGTAGTATAGCAGCCGAAAGCTAAGGTAAACAAATAAACGACGCGGCATAGCCCGTAAAGCAATAAAGGATGTCATGCTGGTCCAGGATTTATTACAACCTAACTCCTGCTTTAAAATAATGGTCCGTGCTGTATTACAGCGGGATTACTGTTTGAAAATAATACGTTTTGCAATTGACTGCAGCAGTTTCATGACATCATTAGTGAATGTTGTTGTAGCGGAATCGTGATCTTCAGTAGACCCCAATGTGTATTATTTCCTGTTTATGTTCCTTAAAAAATGTTTCTAATGTTTTATTTTTTGAGAAATAACTGTATTCTGCGTCCATGTGATATGTAGGGGAGAAATTTCGGCACACAAACGATTTTTAACCTACGGCATTGAAAAGTGATAGCTGGTATGTTGCATCATAGAATTGTTGAAATGTCAACATTGTTAATAATCTAATGGATTTTGTATTGCAGCAATCCTCTTATGATGAAACCAGGTACAAGAGTTTTCATCCTGGCCCAGGCTGCATTACAGCTTATCTACAACCTACAATAACATTCTTGACCTTTTATCCATAGTTGACATTTGTCCAGGCATTATATTATTGGGATTACTGGAGATCGCGATTCCGCCAGAAGTTTACATCAAAATACTGCAGTGGTCAAACGCAAGACTCCAATAGAAATTCTTTCCCAAGTATATTTAACGGTTTAATGCTGGTCCAGGCTGTATTACAACCTAATTTCTGCTTCAAAATAATGGTCCAGGCTGTATTATATCGCAATTAGTGCTTGAAAACAATACGTCTTGCGATTTACTACAGCAGTTTTCCAACGATATTACTGTATGTTGTTGTAGCGGAATCGCGATCTCCAGTAGACCCATATTATTAACCTCATATTCAGTTAACCAATTAATTTATGGAACAGTATGTCTGCTATCGTAGCTGTATGTTTATAAAAGGTTTATGTAGCAACACTTTCCCCTACATGTCATATGGATTAGTAATGAAGTTATTTTTTTTCAATAAATAAAACCTGAGAAACAGCTACGAGTAACATCAACAGGAAATAATACCTACTAGTCATTGCCCAGTGGTCGAAATTTGACCGTAGTTCATTAAGTTATTTAGTTTGGTTTGTAACCAAGTAATAATAATCATTGCTTATACATTTATTTTTTAAAAAAAATTGTATTATGTGTGAGCATAGATATATTATATACTGTATAATTTAATGTACTTGTAATACAAATTATATATAAATTTTAGTTTTTGGCACTTCTTCTCCATATAAACTTTAACTATGCCAGATCTCACACTCCTCCTTGCTCGCAATATTCTTAAAAAGGGATCTGAAGTTTTCACTTCACATATAAATATATAGATTTCTTGCAGAATAACTTGTGCTGAACTGCCCACAATTCAATTGATTTAACTTGTTTAGTATACATTCGATGGTTGTAAGGTACAATTTTTCTTAAATCACATAGCTCAAGGAATATGTGTATTTTTTTTACTTATGTTTTTACACGTTGTCGAGGTCATTAGAGGTGGGATGGGACTGGGAATAAGGAACGGTAAGGAATTTGGCATGACCTTTTAAAGGAAGCATCCTGGTATTTGCCTTGAGTGATTTGGGGAAACCATGGAAAACCCAAATCTGGATGCCCGGACGGGGTTTCGAACTGGTGCCCTCCTGAATGCGAGGCCAGAGCATTAACCACTCACCCACCACACTCGGTAGTATGTGTACAAATTTTTATATAAAAGGACACTTCCTTCTGAGATGGTTCAAATTATGGAGGAACCATTTATATTAATGTCTGCTCACATATAAAATGAGGCTCACATCCAGTATATACCAATGGGTTTGAGCAGGATAACTGATTGGGAGGCTCTACAGAGTTCCCCCGAACAACATATAGCAACAAGCCAAACAATGAATGTAGCATCTTTGCTGTAGAATGTCATGTTGAGCTGATGTCACTCTAGCATATTGAAAGTGAGCCACAAGTTGAAGTTCATCCTGTGCTGAAACTCAATAAGCAGCATTCATGCATTGGGAAACATGTACGCAGCAGTCTGATTCATCTCCTTACTCATGGGAAAGAGGTTTCTGCCTTGTTGGGTGCCTGGTCATGTGAGAACAGGAGGAAAATAGGCAGCAGATGAAGCAGCCAAGTTATCCCATGACAAGGTTGAGACAGAGGTTGTTCTTTTCCAAAATTCTTGGCAATGGCCAAAAAAATCTTAGAAGCTAAGCAGGATCAACGGCGGGAAGTCAAGTAGAATAAGAGAAAAGCTCCAGGTGTGGTCACATCTACCAAGCAGCAGTTTAACAACTCCTTTCAGCAAGTCATGAGGTATGAAGTTCCCCTCACTTGCATTCTCATGGGGAAGAGCCATATGTTGCACAGTTTACTGATACGACCAACTGGGGTATGATGCTTGTGACATACATTTAACAGTACATCACACTTTAATAGAATGTGTTTCATTTACTGTATTAAGGACAGATTTTAAACTAACCTAAGATCTGATTCCTAAAACTTCCACTGAGAGTGGTGGGTGAGCGGTT
>JARYHS010008075.1:21505202-21700446 GCA_031002005.1 Vandiemenella viatica | reverse complement strand
AAACTACCACAGTTCACTGGTTAATATTATTTTATCGTATGCCAAGTACAACAAAGACATGTACAATCAAATAACTATATCTATAGATTCAAACCATCTTCTGACAGCTGTTCCAGCTTGATGCTGTGTGGGAGGGCCTCCAGATAATCTTCTTGCTGACAGTCCATCACAATGTGGTAAGCAGTTTGTATACCACCACATTCACACAACACATCTTTATGGGGAGACCCAATTTAAGCAATGTTGCATTGCACACTCCATGACCTGTGCGAAATCTGTTCAAGACACCAAAGATGCAAGGCAAGTCAGACCTTCGAACACAGGTTGTCGGATGTTTTATAAGCTCACATTGTGTGGGCTGTTGGCTTCCCACTCCTTTCTCCACTCTTTATATAAGTTAAAGTTATTATGTCAGAGACTGGCTGCTTCCATGTAGGCAGGTCTCCTTGATTTTAACGTGTGTGAGGAAGGTGAAGAAGGTCATCATAGAGAGGATCATGTTGTTTTCCTCCACTCCTTCCAAATCTCTAAGCAATATCGATTTTCTCCTCAAATATGGTGGAGGAATGTTGGAAAGTACAGGCAGCCAGGATACTGGGGTAGACCTAATGACACCACTCACTGTTCTCATAGCAGCATTAAGCTGGGTGTCAACTTTGGCAGTATGAGCAATGTAGAGCAACAGTATTCTGCTGGGAGAATGCCAAACCAAGGACTGCTCCTTGAAGAACTTGAGTGCCTGAACTCCATGACGTACCAGCCAGTTTCTTTACAAGGTTCAAATGGGTCTTCACTTTCTCTGCAGTGTTAGATAAATGCTGAAAAGTGAGGGCTCAATCCAAGGTAACTCCCAGATATTTGGGGTGGTCTTTGTGTTCTACTCTTCCAAGGGGTCCAAAGGTTAGTCTTATTCTGACATAGGCGAGCTGGTTTGAAAGGTGAAAGCAACAAGACTCTGTCTTTCTTAGATTGGTTTTAGTCTCCACTTAGAGAAGAATGTGTAGAGCTGATTTAGACTCTCAGAGAGTTTATCTTCACAAATCTGGAAGTTTCTATCCTGGAAAGTAATTGCCAGGTCATCATCATACTGAAATTTCCTGCAATTTAGTTGAGGTATGTCTGCAATATCATATATATTATTTCTATAAGGTATTTTTTTGTCACAAGCCTGTATCTTCCTTCATACTCAACCGAAATCAGTGAATGAGGTGTCATTTTAAAGCTTATGGTCCCCACTTTGGGCACATCACATTATAAGAAAGGAATTTTCGGAATTCGACCCTTAAAGGGCAAAAATGTCAATATTTATAAAATGCTGTTTTCTGTGTTACAAGTCATTTATCTCCCTGGATATCGATCTGAAATCGTTTAGTGAAGTATCATTTTAAAGATTAAGATTTCCGCTTTAGTGACGTCATATATTAAGACAGAAATTTTTCGGAATTCGACCCTTAAAGGGCAAAAGGATCAATATTTTTGCAATTAGTTATTGTGTCACGAGCGATTTATCTCCCTTAATATCTAACCGATATAGATAAATGAGGCATCATATTAAAGACTAAGGTCTCCGCCGTGGTAACACTATATTTTAAGAAAGGAATTTTTCGTAATTCGACCCTTAAAGGGCAAAATGTTAATTTTTCTAAAATTCGTTTTTTGTATCTCGAGCTATTTATCTCCCTGGATATCTAACAAAAATCTATAAATGAAGTAGGATTATAAGGAGTAATGTCTCAGCTTTGTGAAATCATGTTTTAAAAATAATGTATTTGGAATTCAGCCCTTAAAGGGAAAAAGTATAAATTTTTCTAAAACGCATTTTTGTGTCACGAGCAATTTATCTCCCTTAATATCTAACCGATATAGATAAATTATGTATCATATTAAATAATAAGGTCTCCGCCATGGTAACATTATATTTTAAGAGAGGAATTTTTCGTATTTCGACCCTTAAAGGGCAAAAATGTTAATTTTTCTAAAATTCGTTTTTTGTATCTCGAGCCATTTATCTCCCTGGACATCTAACAAAAATCTATAAATGAAGTAGGATTATAAGGAGTAATGTCTCAGCTTTGTGAAATCATATTTTAAGAAATAATTGTTTTGGAATTCAACCATTAAAAGAAAAAAGTATAAATTTTTCTATAACGAATTTTTATGTCACGAGCGATTATCTCCCTTATTATCTAACAGATATAGATAAATGAGGTATCATATTAAATAATATGGTCTCCACCATGGTAACATTATATTTTAAGAAAGGAGATTTTCGTAATTTGACCCTTAATGGGCAAAAATGTTAATTTTCTAAAATTCTTTTTTTGTGTCTTAAGCAATTTATCTCATTGGATATCTAACCAAAATCGAAAAATCAAATAATATTATGTGGAGTAATGTCTCAGATTTGGTGACATTATATTTAAGAAAGAATGATTTTGGAATTCAACCCTTAAATGGAAAAAGTATAAATATTTCTATAACGCATTTTTGTGTCATGTGCCATTTATCTCACTTGATATCCAACCGATATAGATAAATGAGGTATCATACTAAAGATTAAGGTCTCCGCCGTGGTAACATTATAATTTAAGATAGGAATTTTTCGTAATTCGACCCGTAAAGGGCAAAAATGACAATTTTTCTAAAATGTGTTTATTGTGTCTCTAGCCATTTTTCTCCCTGGATATAAAACCAAAATCGATAAATGAAGTAGGAGTGTGAAGAGTAATGACTCAGCTTTGGTGACATCATATTCAACCTCACTTTTCACCGAATTTTTTTTCGCGAAATTTTCGCATGGGTCGTCTAGTATAAATTAAAAACACAGGTACCAGCACCAAACCCTGAGACAGTCCATTGTTGAGAACACGCCAGCGACTCTTTTAGGCCCCACAGTGGACCTGGATTTTGCGATTACTCAGCATGTTGTTTAAGAGTTCAGCTATTTTTTTTTTTTTTATTCTACAGCATTTAGGAATTTGAGAAGGAGACCCTCACACCAGACAGTATCATAGGCTGCTAATAGGTTGACAAAGACAGCTCGAGTTTTAAGTTTCTTTTGAAATGCAGTATCAATGTGGTCACGAGTGTGAGAACCTGCTTGGCACAGCTACGCTTTGGCCTGAACCCAGCCTGATAAGGGGAATGCTTTAATTATGGTGTGAATCCGAGCCAGAACCATTCTTTCAAGCAGCTTATATGCTGTGCTGAGGACAGAAATTGGCCTATAGTGTTCTGTTGCAGTTCCTTCTTTACCTGGTATTACTATGGCAATCACCTTAGCTTTTTTAAAGGCAGGAGACAACATTGACATATGTAATATTTCATTGAAAAGCGCAAGCAACCGTTTCCTTGTGATTGGGCCTGTATTAACAAGGAATTCTGGGTACAGGCCATCATGGCCAGCGGCTTTGTGGAGTCTAGTATACTTCAATGCGGCATCCAATTCAGACAAAGTGAAGGGGTTTGAATATTCTGTATTTTGTTTAATGAGCTTCTTGACTTCATGGTGTTCATAGATCATTACCATGAATTATTTGGGGTAGATTTATGGAGTAATAAGAAAAAAAATTTGTGGGTTGGCTGATTACTGCAGTGGGTGAATGACAGATGAAGATGAGACTTTTGGTGAGAAATTAAAGTCATTCTCAAATTTCAGAGGTGAGAATAGAATGGTCATTATTAGTGGAGATTTAAATTTACCAGGTGTAAATTGGGTAGGAAATAAGATTAATAAAAAAAGGGAAGAGATTTGCAAATACGCTAAACAGGGAAGGAGGATTTATACAAGTGGTAGAGCAGAATACTAGGGGATAAAATATTTTGGATATATTCCTAATAAAGCCTCATGATAACCTTGTGGGAAGTAACCAAAGCAATAAGTGATCATGAAACTGTTCTGATGGATATTAGAGGATTAAGTAAACCAGCAGCCAAAATTGAAGGGAGAAATAGGTACACAAATTTGGAATCTGAAGAGATATTCCAGAGAACATTTCAGCAAATGGAAGGAAGGCATAAGTACAATGTAAGAAGAGTTCAGGAGATAATAAGAAAGGGGAAGAAAAATTTATTCCAAAACAGAAAATAAACAGATGTAGAGAACCAGTGTACTATATAGAGAGGAGAGGAGGTTAAAGAGGTTGAGAAGACAAAAACATAAGAGAGTTAAGAGACAGCAGGGTAGTAGCAGGCCCGCCGTAAGTGGGCGTGCAAGGCGTGCACCGCACGCGGTGGCACATCAAGGGGGGCGGCAAAACGAGTGATCGACAGTCGCCGCCCCGCCATAGTTGCCACTCCATTGTCACCGCAACGAGATTTTCAGCGTATATGTAGCAGGCAACCTTTTTTTTAAAGCTCATCAGCTGCTTCGGTCGGTCGGCGACACTCGGGATGGCAACAATGGGGCGGCAATCTCACAGTTGTTTTACCCGGTTCGAAAATTTCCTAGATCCACCACTGGCTGTAGTTAGACAGGGGCGGCATAATCGGGATTGCACGCGGGCGCTCTAACAGCTAGCGGCGGGCCTGGGTAGTAGGGAATATTAAAACAACTAAACAAGTACTTAATAATAGCTAAGAAGGTGTCTAAAGATGGATTTTTAAAGAGTACTGCCATTGCAGGGTGACCATTGACTGACACATCTAGAAATTTCTATGGCTATGTTAGAAAACTGATGGGAAGGGAGGGTGTTGTGACACTTATAGTCAAGGATGGAGAAGAAGTTACTGAGGTTTTGAAAGTAACTGGTTTAATGATAGCATTAGGGGCAACGAATCAGAAACAGGAAGGTCTAACTCAGAGAATGTACTTAACAACACAACTGTGAACAGACCAAACAATTTTGAAATTCATCCTGAGGATATTATGAAGGAAATACGAAACAAAAATAGGAAAAAAAGAACATGAAGGTGCTGGTATCGATAATATTACTACAGATATCATAAAGATAGCCAGATGTGACATTGTACCATATCATGAAACATTATTAAATTCAGTCTGGATAATTCTGTTTACCTCAAAAGTGCGATAGTAGTGCCGATACATAAAGGAGGGGTGAGACATAGAGTCAAAAATTAGGGCCCGATCAGTTTGACATCAGTGGTAGGTAAATTAATGGAGAGATTGATATGCACTTCAGAAATGTATGTGAAGGTGCATAAGTGGTTTTCAAGTAGGCAACATGGTTGTAGTCAAGGATATTCATGTAAAACTCAGTAGGTAAGATGTTTCAGATTAAATACACAAGGCAGGCCAAATTGATTATGTAGCACTAAATCATTCAAAGGCTTTTGTCAGAGTGTGCCATAAAATGGTAGTAAATCAGGTAAAAACTATTGGAGTGGATGAGAAAGTGATTTACTGGGTAGAAGAATTTGTAAAAGATAGAAAACAGAAAGTTAGGGCAGGAAATGCAGTACCAAAGGAAGTGGAAGTAAAAAATGGGTGTGTCACAGGATAGTGTATTGGGACCATTGCTATTCATTATTCTAGAGAATAATTGTGTTGATTGTTTACAATCAGTAATTAGACTGGTTGCAAATGATATAATGCTATATAAAATGATCAAAATGATAGAGAACTGTAAACAGTTGCAGGGTGATCTAGACATGATATCCAGTTGGGTTGATAAACTTGGGATGAAGAAAATTAAAGGAGGAGTCAGCTTATTAGATATACAAATTAAAAACTAAAGGTTGATTACGATTGTAAGGTGGAGAAAGAATTGCTTGTTGAAGAATTGAAATTTAAATATCTTTTCATTACATTTTATAACAAGCCTAATTCAGAATACATTGGTCAGGTAGTAGGAAAAGGTTTCAGAATTCTGAACTTGTTGAAGAGAGTAATGAGGGGATGTACAGGGAAGTAAAGGAATTGGTTTACAAAACATTGGTCAGACCATTGATTGAATATGGTAGTGTAGTATGGGACCCACATTTTGCGTATCAAACACAGTAGTTGGAGAGGGTGCAAAAAAGGGCTGCTAGATTTGTTTCTGGAAATTACCTTAGAATGCAATCAATAACAGAAAGGGATTTATTGGAAGAGCTGGAATGGAACCTATTGGAAGACAGAAGGAGGGTGACGAGGGTCATGGCAGTGTAAAATTTGTATATAGGTAATGAGGCATGCAAAGTTATTGGTGTAAGAATTAAAAGTAATGCACGGAAGGTAAATGATGTTCATGACCAGAAGCTGGCACTTGATTTCAGGCACAAGGATGTAGGAAGATTATATTTTTTGGGTAGTGGTGTCAGGGATTGGATTAAGTTACCAAGAGAAATGATGAATAATTTACCAAAAATGTTGAAAGAAACTAAAGCTAAAACTGGCAGAGGGAAAATGTAGGTGGTTGCAGGAAAGGGGAAAGGTGGGTTTTTAGCGTGTTCTCCATTGCAATCCAATTAAATATTAAATAGCTGAAAAATTCAATTTTGAGACATATGAATGAGTATTTTTCGTAGCAGCTTGGGACCCATTCAGTGCCTATTCACCATATATCAAGGTGTCACTCCTCATCTTTTTTTTTTAAAAAAAAATAATATTAATCTTTCAAAATTTTTAGTTTTTGGCCTTCTGCTCCTTTGAGAGGTTTTTGAGGGTCGAAACTGAATGCCTACAAACCATGACACCACTGGCTAGACCTGTGTGATGTTCTGAAACCACAGCAGGGTAAGCCATTTTTCCACTACATCTGCATACATGCTGTTTATTATCAACAGAATCAAACTTTCTCTAAACACTTAAGTAAACCATTCAACATCTGTATTTGGATTTTACATTACATCAGGTTACATGATACAGCCAATGAAATCAGGTTAATGCAACACATTGCGTAGGGGTCAGAAAGTGTGACCCAACTTCAAGCAATTGGTTTACAATTGTTCAGGTGGGTCGGGGGGGGGGGGGAGGGCGACTTTCTCTGTAACCACTGCTTGGATCTGGCCTGCAGACTCCTATCTGACAGCGACAGCTACCCACACAATTTGACGGTCTTCATGTGTTGTAGTCCTTCTGAATGGACCTGTGGTCTCTAGAACCTTATTTCATTCACAAGTCTGTTTATTGATATTGCACTACAGCCGATCCTTCATGGAATTTCACTATATGATGCACCCATTTCAAACTTAACACATCTCCTACTCTCTCACAGACATTTTGGTGTAGAGGGTCAACACTCTTTGCCTTGGCACACTTTTTTTTTTTGCTGTTGTCAGTCTTTCATCTGGTTTGATGCAATCCTCCAATCCTTTCCTATCCTGTGCTAACCTCTTCATTTCTACATACCCCTTACAGCCCACGTCCTCAATTATCTGTTTCATATATTCTAATCTCTGTCTTCCTCTACAGTTCTTACCTTCGACTGTTCTCCTCCACTAACAAATTAACCAATCCAGCATGTCTCAAAATATGACCTACCAGGCTGTCTCTTCTTTCCGTAAGCTTCTTCAACAAACTTCTTTTCTCACCCATCATTTCCAAAACTTGTTCATTTCTTACTTTGTCTGTCCACTTACTTTTCAGCATTCTTCTGTAGCACCACATTTCAAATGCTTCAATTTTTCTTTATTTCCGGTATTCCTAAAGTCCATGTTTCGCTACAATAAAGTGCTGTGCTACACACAAAGAGTTTTAAAAAGTTCTTTCTAATTCCTAGATCAACGTCTGAAACTAAAATATTTCTCTTTTTCATGAAGGCTCTTTTTGCTAGTGCTATTCTGCTTTTAACATCATTCCTGCTTCGGCCATCGGTTGTAATTTTACTTCCCAAGTAACAGAATTCACTTATTTCTCCTATTGCATCCGATCCTATTTTTATATTTAATCTACTAGTATTGGTATCATTTCTGCTACATTCATCACTTTTTGTCTTGCTTGATTTATATTCAGTCCAAAATCTTCCTTCAGTATTCGGTTCATGCCATTCAGTAACTTCTCAATATCCTCAGCCCTCTCTGCTAACAAGACAATGTCATCAGCAAATCGTAGCATACTGATTTTTTCTCCCTGAAAACTTATGCCACATGGAAATTTTTCTTTGACTTTCTTAATTGCTTCTTCTACATACAAGTGAATATTAATGGGGATAGACTACAACCTTGTCTCACCCCCTTTTTAACTGATGCATGTCTCTCGTGATTCTCTACTTTTATTATAGCCACTTGATTCTTATATAGTTTATAGAGTATTCTTCTATCTCGATACTTTAGACCTGACTTCTTTAAAATTTTGAACATCTTGTCCCACTTAACATTATCAAATGCTTTTTCTAAATCAACAAATGCCATAATAGTATCTTTGTTTTTCTTGATCCGCCCTTTAAGTATTAATCTTAAAGAGAGAATTGCTTCCCTTGTACCACGATTTTTCCTAAAACCCAAACTGATCTTCACCTACTATCTCTTCTACTACCCTTTCCATCCTTCTGTATATTATTGTGGTCAGTAATTTTGAAGCATGTGATGTTAGACTAATGGTGCGATAATTCTCACATTTGTCGGATTGTGCTTTCTTTGGAAGTGTGAAGATGATATTTTTATTAAAATCCAGTTGGAATTTCTCCTGTTTCATAACTTTTTGATATCAGCTTGAATAATCTTTCGACTCCTTCCTCTCCTAGGGATTTAAGAAGTTCTGCAGGGATCTCATCAATTCCAACTGCCTTATTTGCTTTCAAGTCATTCAGAGCTTTATTAAATTCTGTCCTCAAAACAGGATCTCCTAAGTCATCAATGTCGACATCACCTTCCTTTTCCATTACACTATTGTTCAAGTTGTCACGAACATACAGTTTCTCAATGTATTCTTTCCATCGGTTAGCTCAATCCTCTGAGCTTAAAAGAGGTTTCCCATCGGTAACTTTAATGTACATACCTCTTTTCTTCATTTCTCCAAAATTCTGTTTGATCTTTCTGTAGGCAACATCTACTTTACATACGACCATTTCCTTTTCTACTTCTTCACACTTTTCTTGTAGCCATTTTTCTTTTGCTATTTTGCATTTCCTATTTATTTGATTTCTAAATTGCCTGTACTGCTCTCTTCCTGCTTCATCCTGAGAATTTTTGTACCTTCTCCTCTGATTCATCAGCTCCAAAATTTCTTCTGTGATCCAAGGTTTTTGGGCAGCTTGTTCCCTAAAGCCTAATGTTTCTTTACCAGCTTTCATTATTTCGGTCTTCAATGCATTCCATTCATCCTCAGTTGAGCTCCTTTCAGAGTTAATTCTTAGACCTAAGTCTACCATTTCTGCAAATTTTTCTCTCATGCTACATTGTTTCAGTTTATTAACTTCCAGTCTGTTCTGCTTATACTGCTTCCTTATTCGCTTAAATTTCAGCCTGCACTTCGTTATTATCAAATTATGGTCAGAGTCTATGTCTGCTCCTGGGTGCACTTTACAGAATAAATCTTGCATCTCTGTTTGACCATGATATAATCTAGCTGATATCTGCCTGTATCCCCAGGACGTTTCCAGGTGTATATTCTTCTTTGCATGGTTCTTAAACAGTGTGTTTGCCACTACTAGCTTATATCTTTCACAAAATTCTAACAACCTGCTTCCTCGCTCATTTCTTTCTCCTAGACCAAAACTTCCTACAGTATTCCCCTCTTTTCCTTCTCCCACTATTGCATTACAATCACCCATGATTATTAGATTTTCCTACCCCTTCACATATTGGATTAATTCTTCAATTTCGGTATATATTTTTTCTATTTCTTCATCATCTTCCTGTGACGTTGGCATATACACTTGTACTAATGTGGTTGGGACGGGCTTAGTTTCTAACCTCATCAAAATAATCCTGTCACTAAACTGTTCATAATAACTCACCCGTTTCCCTACTTTCTTGTTCATTACAAATCCTACACCAGTGACTCCATTGACAGCTTGTGTGCTAATTATCCTGTGTTCCCCAGACCAGAAATCCTGTTCATCCTTCCATTTAATCTCACTAATCCAAACAATATCTAACTTAAGTTGTTCCATCTCCCTTTTTAAGTTTTCTAACCCACCTGCCCTATTCAGACTTCTAACATTCCACGCTCCGACTCGTAGAATGTTTCTATCCATTCTGATGACTCCTCCCTGAGCAGTCCCCACCCGGAGATCCGATTGGGGGACTATTTTACCTCCGGAATATTTTACCCAGGAAGAAGCCATCATGATATATGTAATTTGAGAGGATTACATGTCCTCGGGATACCCTTTGGGTCTTTAATGCAGTGGTTTCCAGTTGCCTTCTGCATCCCCATGCCGTTGATCATTTCTGATTCATCCGCCTTTAGGGGCGGTTTCCAACCCTAAGGGCAAGAGGGAGCCCTGAACCGCTCCCCGCTCTTCCGCCCTCCTTTCAGAGGCCGTTGGCAAGCAATGGGTGATTCCTTATACTGAGAATCTTTCAGTCGCCAGGGCCTCGTCCGTGCAAACAGGGTGCACCACGTGAAGGAGAGGTTGACATTTGGTTGGAAAAGGCTAGTATAGCCTCTCCCAAACCCTGTAACAATTTTTTATTCATCCTCTATGTCACTACCACATTCACTAGTATCAGTACTACCAACACTAGTTCGGCCGGAGTCGGAATTTTCTGTTTCTTACTCTGTCTGCTCTAGATCCATAACTTCAGAAATAGTTACATTTTCTTTTACTGAATGTATTGTACGCAAAACCTTTTGAGATTGCAATTTTAAATTGTGAGCAAAGTACACACTGTGCATAAAGACTGCACCGATAGTTCTGTATTAAGGTAATTTAAGTTTGAATTTAAATCTATTTTCACACAAAATAGGAGCTTTATTTCTTTTCAATCGTAGGTTTACGCCAACGGTAGCAAGGAAATGATTCATAATTACTGACGATTTAATGACTCAGTATCACTATACGCTGCGAGTTTAACAAATATAAATAAAGCACAATAAGTAATAAAAAGAGGCAAAAAACTGTAGATAAATATAAAATTCCTAATTTTTTGAAAAGATCCGTAGGTTTACAGATAAATTCGCAGCGCTGGCAGCACTAGTTCAAATAGCGAGTATGAATCCAAACAACGAGGAACGGGGATTCCTTCTCGCGCAACCTAGCCTTTTCGGGAAGTCCCCGTTCATAAAAGAAAACTTCAGTCAATGTTGCCAATATTTTTGTAATTTTTTTCCTACTGAACCAGAAAATTATAGTAGATTTAAAAATTAAGATAAGTACTTAGTCTAAACTCTAAAACAGTCATATTAAATGATAAATGCCTTAAAAATTTGAAATTTTGTAGTTATGAGAAAAAAACGTCCCAGAAAAAAAACATGTCCCAGAAAATAACATGTTTTTTTTTCTCAGTTTTTTTTTTTCAAGTCAGAAAAAAACCCTTTTTTATAACACTATGTCGGACCGTAACATGGTCAGAGTCTGCAAAATGAAAAGGTTTTGATAACCTTATCCACGGTCAAAGTAATAAACTATTTTAGTGGTGGTGATGGGGATCATGTGTGCTATGTGTTAATAAAACCCGTGTAAACTTTAGAGCAGGGGTGGTCAACCCAAATGATCTTGTGGGCCACTTTGGAAATGTATCATAATTCCGCTGGCTGCATATAAAATTATATATCCCCAAGAATATTATTTTAAAATCAAAGTTAATCTTTTCTCATGATTTCGGCCGCTAATTTTTGAATATATGGAAGCAAAAATAATATATTTTTTAATACATGGGTTTTCATATTATAAAATAAATATATTTTGTAAAAGTGTGATGAATCTCGTGGGCCGCAAAAATGTTCAAAGCGGGTAGCATGCAGGACGCGGGTTGGCCACCCATGCTTTAGAGCGATATGTGTTGTTATTTCTTGACAAAGTCAAACCTGCAAGCCTCAACAATCAGAAACAGTAACAGCATAGCATCTGTGACAGACTCCATTATCTCTCGCAATCAAGCAACTGCACGTTTTTATCACCACAATTGGAAGGTTTTGGCGATAGTATGCTGGACCATATCATTTTATCGCCACATCATGCACTTTGAGTGTTAAATTTCACGTCTACATATATTATTTACGAATTTTAATTTTTAATTCCTTCAGCGTTTTTGATCACCTGGTAATTTATTCCAATCCCTGTCACCCTTAACCACAAAAAAAAAAAAAAAAAAAAAAAAAAAAAATCCCACTCCCTTATGCATAAAACTGAGTTGCAGCTTGTGCCAGTGTTTTGTAACCAAATTCCAACTTTTGTGCTACATCCTCCCATCACCCCCTCCAGTAAATGCAGGATTTTATAACCTTTTCCTGCCATCTGCCCCGTTGTGTTTATTATCAAACGTTATACCAAGATATTTACATTTCAAGCAATTCTGTCCCCACCTCATAATCATAGATAATCTTTAGTTTTTTATCTGTGCACCTAATATACTGACCCTTGTTACCATTCATCTTCATTCCATGCTGACCTAACCTTTTAGATTTTCTATGCAGGTCAGCCTGCAGCTCTTCAGTCTTTTCTTGTTTTGATCCTATATTGTATGCCATTGTCATCTGCAGATAATCTAAATTCTGTTTGTAAACCATCAACACAATCATTCATTAGAATGATGAATAGCAGTGGTCCCAATACACTATATTCACATATTTACTTCCATCTCTTTTGATAACACATTTCCTACTCTATCACTTTGCTACTTGACTTTTAAGAGTTCCTCCTCCCATCAAGTTATTTTTTCATCCACTCCAATAGTTTTCAACTTATTTAAAACCATTTTGTGGCTTACTGTGTCAGATGCCTTAGAAAGATCTAGTGCTACACTATCAACTGCCCCCCTCCCCCTCCTTGCCCAGTTCATCTGAAATATCCTGCATATAGCTCACCATCTGAGATTCACATACATATTCTTACCTAAAGCCATGTCATTGATTTGTAAACCAGTTTCTTTCCTCCAGATGCAGTTGCATATCAGTTTCAAACTAATTGATCTGCAATTTTCAATCCTATTTGTGTCCCATCCTTTATGAACTGGTACTACTATTGTCCTTTTGCAGTCCTCTGGTAAGCTGCAAGATGCCAGACTCATTTTAAATAAAATTAAAATGTGCGGTACAACATTGTATTCCACAATCTTTTATACATCTGTTGTAATATTATCTAAACCAGCCCATTTGCATTTTTTTTAACTTTCTGAGTACCTTCATAATTTCCTGAGAATCTATTTTTCATTTCATAGCTTCCTCATTCCTACTTACATTTAGATTTTCCTCTGATTTATTCCTGCTACCACAGGATGATAGTCACTAGTGGTGTCATTAAACCAGTTACTCCATATATCTGCCATTTTCAAAACCTCAGTAACTTCAACTCCAATCATATCAACAGTTGTCTGAATAGCTTCCCCACCCCTAACTTTTCTAACATAGTCATAGAAATTTTTGGATGCATGGTTCAGTAGTTCCCCTACACCCATAATATTCTTCATAAACCCATCTTTAGCATCTCTCTTTGCTGTTATTAACCACTTGTTTAGTTCTTTTAAGCATTTCACACTGCCTTCCTGTCTTTTAATCTGCAGTGTTCTTGTCTCAATAACTACTTTAACCTCTTCACCTCACTATTGTAGTATGCGGGTCCTGTACTTCTCCTTATTTTCTGTTATGCAATAAATATTTCCTCACCCATTTTTATCATCTCCTTAAACTCATCCTACTTCACCTCCACTGTACTTGTGTCATCCTTTCATTTTCTAAACCTATCCCTGAAATATCTTTTCAATTCTAAAATTTGTTCCTTTTTTAAAATTGTACCTATTTTCCCTTCAGTTCTGGCCACTGGTTTACTGAATCACTACTACATTGCAATCACTTATTTCTTAAGTTACTTAACACACCACAAGGTTTTCATTGGGCTTTATTAGAAAGTTATCCAGCATATTTGGTCCCCTCATGCTCTGCTCTACCACTTGTATAAAACCTCTTCCCCTTACTAAGGTATTTTCAAATGTCTGTTTCCTTGTGTTATTTATCTTTTTGCCCACCCAGTTGACACCTGGTAAATTTGGATCCCCACCAATAATGACCATTCTGTACTCACCTCTAATTGATAATATGAATTTAGTTTCTTTCCAAGAACCTCATCATCATCATTCATTTTGCCACCACAGTAAATAGTCAACTGATTTTTTTTAGTTTTATTGCCCCGGAAATCCACCCCTAGTAACTAATGGTCATGATCTCTGAACTCTAAAGAACTGTAGTAATCTTTGTTAACTAATATGAATATCTCTCCACCAATTACTCCTCTGTCTCTGTGGTACACTCTGTAACCATCAAGGAAAACCTCATTGTCTAGTACTCCTTCTCTTAACCAAGACTCTACCCCCATAATCACTTGTATTCATGTATCTCTATTAAGTTTCGAAATCCTGTTACTTCGTTTATCATACTTCCACAGTTCACCAATAACACTCTTAACATTGACTTTGTGATATTTTTATCTTTTTCGTTCCAGTTGTTTTAAAACTAAGTTGCTGTGAATTTATGTCCATACATATAAATTTTATATTCTAGGCATTTTTACTTTGAATTATTATTTTATTTTTTGAGATAAATTCCTGACAATATTAAAGAATTCCTCCTAATTTTAAGTTGAATACAATGTAGACTAGTTTTCATTTTACCTAAAAATTAATATAATTTTTTTTTAAGTCGATGTTTAAGGGTTCGAATTCTGAGACTTAACCTCCTAGTTGATGTTTAAGGGTTCGCATTCTGAGACTTAACCTCCTACTCTACTATTACATTTGTTCAATGACTTGATCTTTGTAGATGACATCTGAGACCTTCATATTTTCTGTAAGTCATCATGGAATAATTCATTCAATATTATTTAATTCTGTCCAAAGTGGGCAGAACAGTGATTCTCTATTATGAAGTGAAGGAGATTGTAAAAGATGTCCAATAAGAATTTGAAGCTAAGCTTCAACTGTTGACAGAACGTGGCCCTTCTGCCAAGCTCTGGGTTGTTTATTTTGAAATGGAGACTTTGATGAAGCACTTCATTGAAGCAGCAGCTGGGATCTACACCTCCAAACTGTATAGGCCCTCTGAAATGCTCTTTTTCTTTCATGCCAGTGACCATAATCTGTATGCCAAATACAGCCAACTTTACCTCCAAGACGTGTATAACTTGAAAACTGCAGTGCCATTTTCAGAATATGAGCATTTCATCATCAGAGGATGTTGTTTGATCCGTAGGATTGAGAAACTGTAATGTCACCTGGAGAGATATGGCTATTGAACAAATTCTAACGAAGTTGATGAAGTCAAGTGGTGGTCCCACCCATGGCTGTGGAGTAAGTGCAAGGATTGTGACAAGA
This sequence comes from Vandiemenella viatica, assembly GCA_031002005.1. Classification (NCBI taxonomy): domain Eukaryota; kingdom Metazoa; phylum Arthropoda; class Insecta; order Orthoptera; family Morabidae; genus Vandiemenella; species Vandiemenella viatica. The sequence continues at coordinate 21,685,095 of JARYHS010008075.1, read as the reverse complement.
TGGGTACAAGGGATGACAGCACTGTATAATGCGTGTCAAAAGATTAAGCACTTTACAGGTGTGGAACTAGAAACATCAGAACAACATATTGACAGCAGAGTTGCTAGGCAAAAACAAGAACCACTGATGCGGATAAGTTGCTGAATCGATTCCATGAGCATTCTTCTTTTCCATAAACCACTGACCAAATGTTATGAAGTACAAGTGTTGTGGTAGATGAGAGGAACAACTGCCTATTGTCCAAGGAGATGGGCTTAAAAGGTACACAATGCATTGTTGTGGTGATTTTCATGATGAAAATCAAATGATACGAAAGAGTGCAACCACTTGCGATCGTAAACAGCACTGTTCAGATAGAAGAGACGGCTGTAGTCATCAGTCCAATCATACTTTTCTAATGAATGATCATCGTGAAACATTCAGATGAAGAGCTGTGAGAGTTTTTGCATTATGAACTCAGCCCTTACCCTCTCTCTGTCTCTCTCTCTCCCTCTCTTTAATGAACATGGGTTGAGGAAAGGAACAAACTCTACCTTGTACAAGCTTTTATTCCAACTGAACAGGCGGGCTTGAACAATACAAAATATTTCATCGGTTGAGGGTTTTTGCAACATCGGGTCAAATGGCATCACGGTCAGCCATATACAGAAATTTGCAGTAGTTATGTCTTATATATTAAGTCAAACTGCAAATGAAATTCTATTGTCATTTTTGATGGCTACCTCGACAATGCTCTTGAAAGTACCAAATGCATAGAATGATTGAGAATAGCCCAAAGAAAATAATCTGCTTTCATATCATTTGGTGAATCAATTGTACCTGCTGTCTCACAGCAGAGTTTAGTTGCAAACTCCAAAAACAAGAACCAGTTGATACAAAAAGCAATGGGAAATTTTATGATGCAAAAATTGATTAATAGGAAGCAGTGGAGGATGCCCTTATCCTAATTATCACAGCAGCTCTTAACTTGACCTCTTCAACTGAATCCGTGACAGTGGTTGGGGAAGATATCAACCTTTCTGTGATTTTGATTGGCCTGTGTAGCCATGATGTAAAGAATGTCTTATTTATAAAACCATGAAAAGAAAAGGTATCTCAAACAATTTACACTCCTCATCTTGCTGACAAAACACTATCAGACCATATAATGTACCTGCACATGATAAGTAGTTGTGAAACCACCTCTGCTTTGTACAGTCAGGGTAAATCAGAATTTCTCAAAGTACTGCAGAAGAATGACGACTTGATACCAGTCATTAATGCTTTCAAAGACAATCGTGCACACTAGGAAGAGATTGCCGGTTCTCATAGCTCTGTATGGGAAAGGATCAGAGGCTAACCTGAATGATTGGAGATACAGCCAGTACGTATCATCCTCTTATATGGTCTGGAGACTGCATGCACCTGGATAGCTATTGAATAGAGAAGGGTCACATTTCAGTCATCACTTGTGAATCAACAGCCACCGTAAAGTTGCAATCATTCTTTCATGTTGCTTTTTATTTATTTACAACAATTAGATGCAGAAATTCATGTAAGGAGAAGGGTTTCCAATGTTTATGCTATGTTACCTGTATCAATTATAAGAACTAGGTTAAAGCAAACCTAAGAATTTTTTTGGCAGAAGATAAACAATGAAGTTTATTAAAAACATAGAGAAAGTTTACTGTTTATTTGCTTTTTACATATTTTACCTACCATTTTAGTTAATGGTCTTTGTTCACGTATACGAGTTATTAGGTTATTTAAAGTGGATATCAAGCCAAAAATGTTGCCGAATTGAGAATTCTGACACATTTCATTTCTTCGAAGTTGTTCAGCTATTTAATAATCTGGAATCTGTATAATTTCTCCAGCTTTTACAGAAACTATGACCAAGATTACATTATGAATATTTTACCAGATTCAATTTAAAAAAATGTGATGTTTCAGGGCAGTGATTAAAAAAAACTATTAAAATGCAAGGAGGTGATGTGTTGTTCTTTACTTGCTGCGAGTCTGAGTCAATATGTGTTTTGTTTACTTGCCATTATCTGTTGTGGAAGAAGCAGTGAAAAAGCGAGAGATAAAGTGGGAGTTTACTATGTAGAAAGGTACTTTTTATCATAACCAATGATGTGGTTATCAGTATGCATTTGTCACTAGCCATGAATGCTACCCGTGTAATCGGCTTTATTCTAGTCATTGTATAAAAGCCTCATTACTCCCACCAAGATTCATGCAACATTCACCGAGACTTTACTTTCAAATGCCGCAGTGGTTATCTGGTCAAACCACACTCTACGAGCAACAGAGAGACCCGAATGAGTTGGAATGGGGGGGGGGGGGGAAGCAGAGAGTGATCTTGTACCAGTCCAAACCACTTCAGACCTGTACAAGGCTCAATACTCTGACACATTTCTTGTAAATGTATAAAAGGCTCCCAACAAAATTTTGGAGGCAGAAAGGCAGGATCATATTGCTCCCAGGTCTTCACATCATGTGAAGGACTTTGTGAATACTTGATGCCTGCCCCTGGATGATTGCATTGACATGGAAGACGAGTAGGCTGAACTAAGACACCGAGAACTGACTGTAAGCACCTTAGAATTTGGTTAAATTCTACTTTTCTTGGCTATAAGGCATAGGGGAGGGCTTAAGCCTTCCAGAAATTGCAAAATCATTAACTTTGTCACTACAGGATATGAGAGAAGCGATTCATACAGAAGCCAATACTGTAGTTCATCTCGGAACACACGGTGATTTAAAATCAATAAAGTAATTCAGCACATTATACAAGCCCTAAATAAACAGTTAATAATAGTAAAAAGCTTGCAAACTTACCTAAATAATTGAAATCCTTAGTTATTCAACTTGTAAACAATCAATTTTGGTTACATGATCATATCACTATTTTGAAACACTTTTCGATGCAGTAAAGTATTTTTATAATAATAATGAACCGAAAGAAAGTGAAATTCACTAGAAATCAATAGTTTCTGGCAGAATAAATAAAGAAAACACAATTTTAAAACTTCGCTGAACACAGTTGCATTGTTAACACACCATAATAACAAGTTTTCAGTAATTTTTGGAGCTAACAAATAAATGTTAAGTAATAATAAAGAACACTGCATAACATATAAAAGTTTTAAAACATTCCACACAGTTGAATAAACACTAAATCAGGTTAAACAAAATTATGATGTGAAGGAAAATGTGGCAACTTTCGAATTAAATTGTGACCACCTCAGTAAACAAAATCACTTTTACAGTGGATAATAAAATTAAAGGAAAATTCTGAAGCTAACACACTTTTGAAATAAACTGGAAATAAGAAAATATTAGTTTCGCACAAACACAGGTTGCATCATTCACCACCTCTGAATTTCAAAGGTCAATAACTTTTAAAGTACTCAACGTATCGAAAATCTAAATAGCTCCTCAGAGAGGGCAGAAATGAGAGAACAATTCTGGTAAGGGTTTAAGTAAAATATTATAAAATTTTCTACATAGGTCGTAGAATCTACTGGAAGTAGAGAAACTAGTCAAAATAACAGTACCATTTTTCTAGCACAATTAAAGTTTTATGGTGATTTGAGAAACTTTAGAGCCGTAGTCCCCATAACAGGAAACATTCCTGGGGAGTCACTCTATACGCTGTGAATTTTCGAGGGCTCTCAGTTAAAATATTTTAATTTAGCCATTTTTGACGTGCGTGGTGAAAGTGCTAATCCATTTAAGACCTTGCGGGTCATATGCTTTACCAGTTGCCAGGGAGTGATTGGATTGGTAGGACGTGTCATTTAGAATCACGCAGCAAAGCGCGAGGCTTGCTGGGTATCAGAACCGGGAAGTAAGACTTGAAGCATGGCAGAACAGCCATAATGGTTTATGAACGGTGGTGTGCATGTGAACATCCATAATGAAACTATTTTCAGTTTGGGGTTCGTTCGGTCTGTTCTGGCTTCATAATCTGCAACTTTCGTGTGAAGAATCGTCTGATTTCCTATGACAACTGTAACGTGTGAAATTAAGTGAACTTTGAAGAATATAGTAATCTTGTTATTGGATCAGTGCAGTTTTTCATTTTTGTAATAATTACATTTCTCTCTTAAGGTCAATTAGGATTGTGGCGACTGATATCATTTTACAGTTGGATCTATCCAAGGTACACCACGGTTAATTGTTTGAACAATTTTAATTCTTATCAGACAAAGTGCAAGTGGAGTTTAATTGAGGTGTTCGACTGATATCCTAATCCCAATATCAGGCACAACCCTTACAACACTTAACTGGAATGGAACGTATGTCTAATCCCACAATCTATTTCTGTGTCTATCTCTATCTCGTGGAGATGCCAAGTTAATGTTTTCTCATCACCTCTTTCATTTTCCAGATAAGCATGCCCTGACGCTCAACAAAGAAAAAAACCAAACCTGTGCCAGGACCCTCCCGCCTTCAAAAACATCTCAGCCAGTACCATCTAAACGGCAACGGCTCATATAATGTACATAATAATAATAATACAAAATTTAATTCAATATAAAAATATGTAACAATTTTCAAAGATTTTTGTAGGAATTTTTTTAAAAAAGAAATTATTTGAATTTGTACAATTTTGGACTCTATTAAAAAAATTGAACATTATATAATTTTAAAAAATTACCTATCTACTATATAATTTCGTAAGCTCACCCACTCACCTCTATAGCTATTGGCTGGAGAACGGTGTCACGTGTCAGCCTTTGCTCACAAAACAGCGACCAGAGATACCATTAGAAGGAATTCGTGGTTATGGTTACAATTTAATAACTAAGCAAGTGCTACCAAATTAATTGGCATAGTACATTCAATAAATTTGCTTTTCATTTGTTTCATAGTTAATTTAATAAATTTTGCGGCTGAAAAAACTTGGATCTGCTTTTCAGTAACATGTTACTAATTAAAGCAACTTAAAAAACTTAAACAAATTTAATTATTCATAGTCTCTGCTATAACCACGAATGCCAATTGTCATTTCGGCTTAGGATGATTACAACTTTCATTAATGTTGTTTCTTTACCAAAGTTTATGCTTTACGGTTTATTTGCTTTTTAGGAATTTTACTGACCACTTTCGTTTGTGGTCTTTATTCATGTTTGCTGTATGTGAGTTATTAGGTTATTTTAAGTGGACATCAGACCAAATGTGTCACCAAATTGACTATTCCGGCAACTTATTTCTCCGGAGTTGCTCAACTGTTTCTGCTTTCGAAGCAAAAAGATTTTTTTTTTTTTTTTTAATTTTGCAGAGTGAACTTTAAGGGTGATATACAAGTTAAGTTTGTATTTAAGCAAGTTCGAGTGCATGACCTTGGAAACAGTTACACGATAGCGCGATCGTTCCTGTCCGTGTTTAATACCTACCTCTATTAATGCTTCTGAGTTCTTCAAGCTCAAGAAATTTTATTCATCCTAAGGGTGAAACACAGGTCAAGCTTATATTAGGCCAGATCAGATCAACCTGTCATAATCTTTCATCATAAAAACTGGAACTGTGATAGACCCGTGATGATATGCAAAAAACAGTCACGGGCTTACACTAGTACCTTTATAAATGCAATCTAAATAAGGTATTTGCAGAGAACTAGGGTGAATTCACTTACATTTTTAATAATAAATTTGCGTTTTGGAGTGTAATAAGTGGGTTTTTGCAGAAATAGACAAAATACGCCATTTTTCAACTAGTGCTTGATCCTGAACGGCTCATCCGAGAAAAAAAAACCTAAATAGTGAAATTTGTAGAAAATTTTATGTACTTTCATTTTGAATATAGAGGTTATTTACAAAAATTTGTTAGTTTCAAATTTATAAGCAAAAAACTGCCAAAAATCACCTTTAATAGTTTTTGCTAATGTAGCATCACGAAATTTTGTTAACAAATCTCAGATTCTGATTCAGCACCCCAAGAAACATATACAATGAAGTAATCAAAACTACCACACAACTTTCCAGGAAAAAACACTATTTGACCGGACTAAAAATGTGGTATCAGAAGAGTACCACAGGGAAGCTAATTAGAGCTATGGTTTTTCATTATTCCAGTAATTGATTCTTTTATTGGAAGTATGGTTGTTACTAGATGGCACATTATTGTACAATATACAGTGGAAAGGGGTGGTGGAGGAGGAGGAGGGATTGCTTGTTGAAGGCATTAAATACTTACTTTCTTGCTTGTGGTTTTATCTTTTGTTTGTTTGTTTTTTACAGTCATGTGACTGTGATGACCACGGATGAATGTGCAAGTTCAGACACATTTATGTATTTTCCTCAGTAAAGTGACAGCCCAAAATACCGTGTTTGTGGAGTGCTTTTTGTTGTTGCTGCCCTTTTGCCTTCAACTTTGATGAGTGATCCCATGAGTTACCTTTGTTTTACATCTTCTTATACATCTTTTTTGCAGCGTCTTGGTGGTCTTCCTTTGTTGTATCAATTCCAAAACTTTTTTGACCATCTGGTATCTCTCATTCAATTAAGACATCTTGCTTTTATAATGTCTATAATTGTGCTTTATAAAATTGATGAAACATGAACACAATTGTACAATAGTTTTGTTTAAAACCTTAATAATACTTATGGAAAAGGAAGCAACTATTGGGCAATATTAATAACAAAGGATGGGGAAAATATCCCACCACTTACCAAAGCTGAGGGCTTCGGCAAGTGAATAGCATAAGAGGAACACAAAAATACAATATTTCAGTATAAAACCTTATTCAAGCACTAAATAAAGAGCCATTTGATTCCAGAGGTGTGCACATGATTACCCCGTGACTGGCTAGGCAGCGTAATCAAGGGTGAGGGGGAGGGAGGTGAACTGTTAGGAAGTGAACTATCAATATGTCGGGAATATCTAAGATAATATATACATACCACAGTCGGCGGTAATATGAATATATATAAGAAGGGGTACCTAGTATACCACAAAAAAGAAATTTGTTAAAAAATTATTACTATTTAAAATTATATATATTTACTAGTTGACCTGACAGACGTCCTGTCCAAATTTCAATAAAATTGTTTGTGATATTTTGTGAAAAGCTGTTAAAAATGTGTTAACAAAGTTAAAAATACATAGTTCTGAATGATGATTGTGTTTATTAATGATTGTGCCCTTGATTATTCAATTTGAGGAGGAGTACATTCAGAAGTATGCCAACAGGAAATTTTACATTCGAGATGACTTCTATCGGCAGTACACCACTGAAACGGTGGAAATACCTGATGTGCCTCGAATGTTATCAACTTGGAACCATGCAGTTTTGTTCCAAAATTTAAGTCACAAATAAATTAAGTCAGAATGCTATCCAAATGATTTATTTTCTTTCATTAAATTTGAAATCTCAATGAATCTCAAGGTGTTTTAATCACATTTTGATCATCTCACCACCTAACCAATTTGATTGTTTCGTAAATCTTGCACTGTTCAGTCTAATGCCTTCAAAGACCTTTTAGGTGTCATTGTACATTAATCTCGGACCAATTTGCAGTGATGCAGAACTTTGCCATCGCACAGTTCTTCGCATGTTGGAGTTTCACTGATTTGCATATTCAACAGCAACTTGAATGCTGAATGTGCTGTTTGACTGCCTTCCAAAAATGTAGCTGCAAATCCGGATGAAGCAAGTACAATTGCTATTTCATTCTGAAAGTGAATTGTTTGCCAAAATCAATTAGATCAAAAAAGCTTTTCCAGTTCCACGAGGAGTGTCCCAAGATGAAAGTCCCTCTAGTTCCATCATTCACATCTTTCATGAGCATATTTTTGTTGTTGATTAAACAGTGGAACATTCTTTCGAACTGATTCCCTCAATGCAGCACAATAATATTGTTTTTCGCATTTCAACTTTTGATTAAATGTGTGGTGTCGGAAGGTTGGGTGCTGTCTTGACTAATTGAGGTAATACCTCTTTCAATATCATTAAGCATATTGAAATCAACAGAATAGAAACAAAATTACTATATTTGTTGGACAGATTGTGAAACAACACAAAGATAAAAGCAAATGTAGTTTTATTTTAATTTAACATAGAATTCGTTTTCCAGTTTTTCTCCAGATCTTGCAGCCTTTTTTATTTTTATTTCTTTAAATGACTCATTTAATTGTGTTATTTTCATCCCGGGAGCATAAAGAACAAAACAAAAAATAATTACACGTAATTAGTGATGTAAAAAAGTTTTTTTTCTGACTTGAAAAAAAGACACGAAAAAAAACTATGAAAAAAATGTTTTTTTTTTTTTCTGGGACACGTTTTTTTTTCATAACTACTAAATCTCAAATTTGTAAAGCATTTATCGTTTAATATGACTGTTTTAGAGTTTATATTAAGTACTTATCTAATTTGTAAATCTACTGTACTTTTCTGGTTCAGTAGAAAAGAAAATTACGAAAACATTGGCAACATTGAAGTTTTCTTTTACGAACGGGGACTTCCCGAAGAGGCTTGGTTGCACGAGAAGGAATCCCCGTTCCCCGTTGTTTGGATTGATACTTGCTATTTGAACTAGTGCTGCCAACCCTACAGAAATTATCTGTAGACCTACGAAACTTTTTTAAAAATTAGGAATTTTAAATTTATCTGTGGTTGTTTTTTTTGCCTCTTTTTATTACTTATTGTGCTCTCCTAATATTTGTATACTTGTTAGACTCTCAGCGTATAATGATACTGAGTCATTAAATTGTCAGTAATTATGAATCGTTTCCTTGCAACCGTTGGCGTAAACCAACGTTTGAAAAAGAACTAAATCTCCCATTTTGTATGATAATAAATTCAAACTTAAAAGACCGTAATAAGAGAATTATCAGCTCAGTCTTTATGCACAGTGTGTATTTTGCCCACAATTTAAAATTGCAATCTCAAAATCTTTCGCGTACAATAAAAGAACAACCAGTAAAAGAAAATGTAACTATTTCTGAAGTTATGGATCTAGAGGAGCCAGAAGAAGAAACAGAAAATTCTGACTCCGACCGAACTAGTGTTGGTGGTGCTGGTACTAGTGAATGTGGTACTGGCATAGAGGATGAATATAATTATATTACCTATATATATACAGTTATGAATCATTATGTAAGACATTATATGATTCAGTAGGGTTTAAAATACACATGTAAAATTTAAGTTCCGTAAATAAAACTATAATTTATCAAATTTATTGTTTTCTGAAAAAAAAAAACCAGGGTGCTAGGATTTTTTTTTTCATGTTGAAAAAAAACTTTTTTTTCCAATTTGCAACACTACGTGTAACCATCATCGACTCATGAGTTATGGTCTTGAATTCATACAAAAAGGCAATAGAAAAAGCACTTTCAGTTTTTCAAAATTTTTCAGTTTTCCCCTAATTTTTCTTTCCTTAAAAATCTTATTCATTCTAGTATTAATTTTTTTAAATTGTTTCATAGAAAAACTTTCAGTTTTACCAAATTTACTGGGCAACTTTTTCAGTTTTTCCTTTTCAAAAAACCCTATTCAGATCATTGTGATGATTTTAAAAAAATTTGTCATATCAGTACATACAAAAAGAGTACTTTCAGTTTTCCAGGAAACTTTTCCACTTTTTCTTTCTCTAAACACCTTATTCGAACTATTACAAATAGCTATAAATTTTTTTTAGGCAAATTAGTCCTTAGAAAGAAAGTACTTTCAGTATTTCCCGAATTCTCCAATTTTGCTAGCAACTTTTCCAATTTTTCTTTCCCTAAAAATCTCATTCGAACTATCAGAAACAACCTTTTTTTTTAGAATATATATCCAAATTGGTTCTTAGAAAAAAAAAGTTTTTTTCAAAATTTTCCAGTTTTCTGGACAACTTTTCCATTTTTTTTTTTTAAAATATATTAGAAAAATTTTTCCTTAGAAAAAATTACTTTTAATTTATTCTGAATTTTCCAGGCTTTCTCTGAATACCTTCTTCACACCATTGTGAACATTTTGTAAAAAAATGGCCACATTGGTCCATAAGAAATGGTACTTTCAGTTTTTCCTGAATTTTCTAACTTTCATGGCAACTTTACCATTTTTTTAAAACCTTATTTAGACTATTACGAACATTTTAACAAAAAATTTAGCAAAATCTGTCCATTCATTTTCAGGTGAAGTGATTACCACTGAATAGCATTTCATTTTTATTTATATAGATATATAATGAAAAATTATATATATGCAAATAAAAATAATAAGTGATGGGTTAAGTGGTAGGATTTTATCGGTAATTGAGGCCAAGGAGGTGTCTGATATCTAGGATATTCTGACAGTAAACCAGTCATTGAGGTTGTTGGAATCATGGCTATTTGGCATCTGATATAAGTTGTTGGTTTGGACTGTTTGTCTGTGCTTTTGTTTGTGAAATGCGGACAGAGATTAGGGATCATCCAAGCATTTGCTAGGTTATCTCAACCCAGTGTAGTGGTGCTTTTTAACGCATGCAACCACTGATCGATTAGCACCATATAACATTGAAATATATTTTTCACTGTGATTTAAGTATATTTCAAAATGGGCTTCCCAGAACCTTTTTGATGAGGGGATAGAGGGGATAAGAGTACTTTGGAGCTTAACAGGACCAATATTCTGCAGGTTAAATAAAAAAAATAAAAAATAAAGCTTGGTTATTTTCTGAACAGATCTTGTTGACATCAAGTTTTTCTAAAGAGTATCTAAATGGCTATTGTCAAGTATTCCAAACCTTGGTAGTTTTGTTGTCGTTAACAACTTTTGACATTTTACTTACTAATTGAGTGTGTGCAACGTGTGTTTATGGGAGAGTTATTTCCCCCTAAAGTCCTGGCAGTCTTCAAAACTTCTTTCTATTTGATGCTTAATGTTGATTTTGTCTGAAGTTCATTTAATGTAAATGAGTTTCTTATGGTTGTCTTTATTATTAAACATTTATTCTCACAGCTGTTGTATCATATATTATGCTGTACATTATAATTGCAGAGCACTTTGATTTGAAATGACACAGATTTGACAGATGATTTTAATAAAGTTCACTCTGATAATTGGACTAAGTAAGAAATAGAAATATGCATATTGGGCAAACATGAATAGGGAAAGTAAAAAAAGTAAACCCATCGCTTACCATCATTGGAAGATGTGTGTGGTGGCACACACACAAACACACACACATATGAGAGATAGAGATATGAAGATTTCATAGGTGCACAGCTGTTGATACTGCCACGTGCCCCTCTAACGTGTCTAGTGGTATTCAAAAATTGGCAAAATATAAAGCTCTTCTGAAATGCACCAGTAACATCATTTTTTCCACTGGTCAAACACTTTATGGAGTGCCAGTTGCTTTGGAGCATTTGATACTGCCAGTGATTCACATTATGACTCCTCTGCCATCTCAAAGCAGTGACTGCTTAACTTCAACTTCATAAGGAAGAGCAGCCTAAAGTCACAGGATGCCAAATCAAGTGGGGTAGGATTAACAGTCATGAAATTATTTGCCATGAACTGTAGGCTGGTGCAATGTTGTGATACAGGAGAAAACTTTTGTTGCTTCAAAGCTCCAGTTTTCTATTAATACTATGCAATATAATGCCATATTCACAGCCTGTGTTGTAAATTCTGAACAAATTATTCCCATCATATTGAGGGGAGGTGGGGGCAGGGGAACAATGAGCTTGCTCTCCACATTTATTTTCATCTGTTGGTATTTATTGAGTCTCACAGTTCTTTCACAGAGACAATTATTGCTTTGCTCTGGCCTATCATTGAACATCTAACTTTAAGCTCCAGTAATGAGTCTTCACAAAAATGTTGTATTGTTGGAAGCAAGTTCTTTCCGTTTATTGCAAATATCAATGTGCCTCTGCTATGTTTGGCCAGCCTTAAATTGAAAACCACTCAAATTTGTGAATCACTTGGAGTTCTTCTCAAATGCTTTCTGAATCATTTGTGTTTCACTAGCCTGAGTCTAAAAAAAATTTCACAGATACCCACTTCTTTTTTTGTGTTCATTGTAAAACTTGATATGACTTTGCATACAGAACAAACTGAATGTTGAAATATGTCATACAACATTGTTAGGGACATACCTTCCCACACACATCATTGCAAGTCAGTAATATTTTATGTTGTTATTAAATAACATCAGTCTGGAAATTTTTAGATGCCAGCTCATAATTAAGGGGCTTAGGTAATTGTGTAACTATTTTCATCTTCTTTCTTGTGGGTTGTTGTAGCCTTCCTGCTTCCAACTTTGGTAAGAGATAGATTTACTTTTCCATGTTTGTTTAGATAATACGATAACACATTTTCCTTTTAATTTTTGTTTATATATATATATATATTCATCTTATGAGTGTTTAAGTATTGTGTAGAAAGACAGTGATTTAAATCTTGGAAAATGGTCCCCTTGTTCTTTCTTCTTTTTATTTCTACCCTTTGTTTTCAGTACTTTAAAATACTAAAATTAATATATTCGTTGTTTTTTTTTTATAGTTGCTGTCAGGAGCGAAACAAAGCATTGAGAACCATCATGACTGAAAGAGAACTATCTTACAATATTTTCAGTGGAACAAAAGATCGTTTTAATGGCATAACTGTTGATTCAGAAGTTGAAAGCTGTGATAAAGATGATTTCATAGAAAGGCTGAAAGGTGAAGATTTTGGTTCTAACATGATGTTTCAACAAAAGTGGGAAACTGATAGTGATACAATTTTTTACGTTTGTCTTGCAATAGTACTTATATCAAAATGTGTCAGTGTTTTTGTTACAATCATTAATTTTGAAATTGCAATAGTTTAGTATAGATTTTTTTTTAATCATTGAAGAGGGGTAAATGTAAACTATATTTTCTTATTTTTAATTTTTATTATTATTATTATTTTTAAAAAAATGCCTGTCACATTTCATTTTTGTTTTCTCTGATGCCTTATGGCATTAAATCACAAAAGGAAAAATGGTGAAATGCTAATGGATCAAGAAAATGGGAAGTAAATAAGATGAGGTTAAATTGAATATGACATTGATCAGTATGTAAAGTGACAAAATGATGAGTATTTTGGGAAGTTGCAATTACTTTCATCCTGACTTTTTATTGTTGATAACACAGCAATAACAACCACAAACTTGGATTCAAAATTGTGTCATGAAACTACAAACCCTAAAGCTGTGCTGTTTCAGAATTGAAATTTTGCCCAGTTGCAATTCTATCTGTGTGTTTCATTGTATGTGGAGCTTGGTGACGTCTTCACACCTTCACTGTCTTCCTTCTTGTGTTAAGATCATGGAAGGGTATGTAGAGCATATCTGTTGTGCCAGTTTGTGAGTGACAGTTTTTTGATAATTTGTAAATGCAGCTTACCAGTGCTATTGACCTAAAACTCTTGAGACTGTCATGTGATGGGGCATGATGATTATCTATATATCCTTAAGATATTGTAAATTGCTATGCAATATCTAAAGAGAGAAAATATGCACTATTTAGATTTGTTCAGTGTGGATGCCATCTTGCCCAGCTGTTTTGCCAATCATAATAACCCCAAGGGCAATCTTAAGCTCTGTTTTAGTTATTTCAGTCTGTAGATTGTAATTCAGTTTATGGCAACTTGCCTCTTGTTTTTACATTAATAAACAATCATGAAATTTAAGAATAACTTTAGGTTCTTCTAGGCTGTTTCTAATTGATGTTCAGATTACTTACTTACTTTCTGTGTCCGGGTGTTCAGTGGTGTAATAGGGTATATGCATGTATTATTTTTATCGTTTTGAATACTTAGGCCGTTATTCTTACCTGCTATACTAATGCTATGTTTTCTTATCCGTCTAGTGCAGCTAACAAATGAAAAACTTTGTTATGGTATATGCATTTCGGTTTATTAGACCATCATCCGTGCCCTAAAATAAGTTATGTACAAGTTATGATGTTTAACATAATTTTTAGCTAAATGAAGGTATAAATTTGTTATTAACTGTTATTTTTAGCTTATTTTACTTACAGTTTTTGTATATTACATTAATGTATTATATCAGTTTATACTCTTGAGGTTTTTCACCCATTGTACAATTATGCATAAAAAACATATTTACACACATTACTTTTTCGAAGGTAGCTTCTGAAACAAGCTTATGTTATTGTTTTTCCTCTTGAGGTTTTTTACCCACTGTACACTTTTGTATAAAAAGCATATTTACACACGTTACTTTTTGAAAGTAGCTTTTGAAACAAACTTTGTTATTGTTTATGGTTGATTCTCAAAGATGCTAACTATCTATGGCATATATATTACCAACCTAATATGCTTAATGTAGTTAAGTTTTATCTTTGCTATAGCAGTGTGTTTGAACGCGAGTTCATTTTTAATGCCCTAAATAGTGACTGGTTTGTGAGATGGATGTATTCATTGATCACATTTTCCCCTTCATTTAGTGCCTTTTTTATATGAAAATTTCCTTGAACTGTCAGCATGTTTTTCAGTGTGGATATCATCTTGCCCAGCTGTTTTGCCAATCATAATAATCCCAAGGGCAATCTTAAGCTCTGTTTTAGTTATTTCAGTCTGTAGATTGTAATTCAGTTTATGGCAGCTTGTAAGACGCAAAAGCTGCATACCTGGGCTGTAGTATCGCTTTAGTGCCTTAACCAATAGTTCACGTGGATTCAAAGTTCTGTGGAAATTTTACAAAATAATTTTAATTTGACCATGTAGCCCTTTTGGATCTCAACTGAAATGCTTAGAGGTCACCACTAAATTTGTTCAAACCACAAACTTAGAAAAGGTTTACAGTCTACTATGAAATCACAAGTCCACTTTGCTCAGAAAATTTGGAGTTTAGTAAAAAAAAATCACAAGTTCAAAAATAGCATTATACAGTTGAGTAGGCGATCGAACAAGCGTTTCCAAAACATTGCAGATTGTGGAGAGAAAATTTACCGAACACCCCTTTGAAAATTTAAAGTTCTAAGTAGGCTTCATCCTCGCAGACTAACACACTGATGTTTCCACATGGCTGCCTATACGCGCCAACTTTCAACCGGTTAACCACTACTCTGACATGAACTGACACAGATCTACTCACATAGCGTTCCCGATGTAAAGAAAAGATGAAATCAAATGAAAGAAAAGACCCAGTCACATGTAAGCACGAGTTTATATAGCAAGTGGCCAAACCAGTGACGTCACAGCTGTATCACAACTTTTTGCTTCCGTGAGACTAAAAGTGTGTGTAATTTATTTGACGATCCAGATTATTAAAAATGTTTAAACATTGACAATGTCTAGACTTATCTACTAGAAGTCCAACGGCAGTTTAGTGAGAAATTTAGAGTAATTAGTTTTAAAGTTTTATTTAATTCCGCGTGGTGATACAAAGCTCTGAAGTAGGGGATTAACCCAAACGTTTGAATTTTTACAGCAACAATCAACGACAATCTATCTTCAAAAACTTAATTACCAGACAAATGCTAAAACTTTTCACCAAAACCATTATATGTTCATAATCGTCTTAATTAGGGCTATCTATGATATAAATTTCACATTAATATTCCTTTTAATTAAAAAGCTAATTATTTTCTCTTAATTAAAATTGCTAATTAAACTTTTCTGAATTACTTAATTTTATTACCAAAATATCGGGGACAATGCTGACTATAGCTTGTGATAAAAGTTCAGCTGTCGCTTTACTCAATTTAAAGATATTTCAAATCTTAGATTTTTACTTTTATGATCGCGTGTTTCAAAGCTTGAACAAACTGGAATATCTCTTAAAATAAATGTTTCCTAATATGATAAATACACCTTAAAATAATTTATATGGTGATTTGTCACTGTAGGAAAGATTACAAGAAAATTCCTTCAAGTTGACAACTACTCTTTTCGAAATTTCTAAGTCCAGCATAAGCAACTTTACAATCGATCTATAGAATATTTTACTACTAGAGAAAATAGAATTTGCCAAAATTCTATGGTGCTTACAAGCTTGCCTCTTGTTTTCACATTAATAAACAACCATGAGATTTAGGAATAACTTTAGGTTCTTCTAGGCTGTTTCTAATTGATGTTCAGATTACTTATTTAATTACTTTCTGTGTTCGGGTGTGTTTGTGTTTGTTTTCAATTAAATGTTCTGCGTATGTAGAATGATTAGATAATCTTAATGCCCTGATGTGCTCTTTATATCTAATTTCGAATTTTCTGGCTGTTTGTCCAATGTAGATAGCCTTACGCTGTGGGCAGGTCAGTTTATATATTCCTGACTGTTTGGTATTTACTTTCAGCTGTATTACTATTAAATTTTTTTTGGATGGTGTTGTTAGTTCTGAAAGTTATACTTAATTCCCATTTTTCTGAGAATGTTGCTGATTCTGTATGTGTTAGTGTTCAAGTAGGTCATTGTGTGCCATAGTCTGTTTTCTTGTTGTCTCATTGGTTAGTGTGGTTTGGGTATTTGTTTGATGCGCTGCATGTGTTTGAAGGCCATATTTGTTTTTTAATTTTGTAATTAATCTTCTGTACCATGTTGGTGTTATAGTCATTACTATGAGCATAATATTATTGAGCTCTGCTGTATAATTTTCTTTGGAGAGGGACATCTCATTCATTCTGTGTAACATGTATCTGATCGCTGCTTGTTTGTGGTTGATGGGGTGATTGGAAGTAGGATTTATAATAGTGTCTATTGTGGTTGGTTTTCTGTAGATGTTGAAACTATGTTTATTATGTATCTTTTTTATTGTTATGTCTAGGAAGTGTATCTGGTTTTTTGTTTCTCTTTCGATGGTGAAGTTGATGTTTTTGTGTATATTGTTAATATCACTGTGAAATTCATCAATTCGTTGGTGTGGTTCATCCAACAATTCATTACTTATTCAAACTTCAATCATAACTGTAATCAGGAAAATGCTTCAAGGTAATAAAACTAAGGAAGGATAGGGAAATATGACCCAACACTTACCACTGATAAAGCTGGGTATGATGAACAAATACAAGAATTGCACAATATTTCAGCAGTTAGCCTTATTCTTTGCGCATTTCTTGTTTGTGTTTTTATGTTCATCATTCCCAACTGCCTTCATCTGTGGTAAGTGTTGGGTCGTACTTCCCTATCCTTCCTTAGTTTACAAAAGTTTCATCCGTATATATTTCAAATCATTTCTTATTAAAGCTTAATCCAAAGCATGTACTAACCTTTTAAAATCCCACAAAGGAGACCATGAGCCGATATTTTGAAGGGTAATATGCCTATGGTACTATTGTTTCTTTAAATGCATTTTCCCTATTTTGCTCAACTTTCCTCAACTATATTTTTTTGTTTTGATTTGTGTTCTTTATGAGTAGTCATTATTTTTAAGAATTTCTTGTGTGAGCTTATCACCCAGCAGTTCCATTTCTTTTGAGATAGAATCTGACTTGTATTTTTTCCTGTTTTATACAGCTTAGTGAGGTGTTCTTCAACTTAACCACTCTCTCTTGGAATGATTTTCCTCAGTAAATTATGAATTCATGATATGGCCTACAAATTGGTTGTAGAGATTACACAGCTTTGTCTGATTAAGTCAAGAAAGCTTCTCAGTTAGCTTTCTGGAAATTAAACCTTCAATAGATAGAAAAATTTCTTCAAACTGACAGCTTTGGAGATCATAAACATTATAGGTATCTGCTGCATGTACGTGTTGGATTTAGAACATTTTTCATGCAGTTTGGTACAAAACCCTGGCTAACAAAGTAAAAACTGCAATGTAACCTCTTTATTATATCCTGTAGTTGAATGAGAGAGTAATCTTTCTGTCAAATATGAGAAGACTACATTTAGATCTGCTTCATGAGTAATTTCTTTCCCCCTTGTCATTTGTTTCAAAATGATGGCTGTAGAAATCTCCAGTAACTATTCTGTGTGAAGTATAAATATCATTGTTAGTCTATTAAAGACTAGGATGTTATAGTTAATCTGTTCAATTCCACTGTGATCAATTTTACATGCACTTTGCCCTGTGTCTATGGTCATATGGCCTGTGCGGGTCTCCCATATACTAGGTATGTGGTAATCTTTGACTTTGATTTCCAATTTGGGATGAATTAATTTGAGATCATACAATTTTTTTTATAAGATTGAAGGTTTTTAAGTTTTATTTAATATCTAAAGTACTGCATTTAATGCATAAAATATGATGCACTTACATTTAACTAAAGGTATTGAAGTGTGATTGAATAACCTATTTATCAAGATTAAACAAGCGAAATCTTTGAAATTTTGTAGAAAAACTAAAATTAATGTCTTTTGAAATGAAGTAATGCAATGAAATTGGAAGAGACTTCTTGGTGCATTTGGCACTTGTTAACTTAGTAATTACTTAATGGTCACTATGATCAAGGTTATGCAATTTTTTTCATGATAATTTTATTAATGGCCTTCTTTTCATACAGATTCACTGAAACATTGGTCAAAGGAAAATGTACGTGCAGTTTGGTTTAAAGTGGCATTACAGCAAGCAGAGTGGATTCCAATATTAGCCAAGGTATAGAGCATTTGATAATCTTTTATTTGCAGCCTAAAGAAACACATGCTGTCTATGTTACATAATTCCATTTCTTTTATTTATCTTTAAATTTTTGTATTCCCTGAGGGTGTTAAGGTTGTATTTTGTATGAGTTTTTTGTGTGAGAACTTTTGTAACAAAGGAACTGATAGCTTTTGGATGTCAATGATCAGTTGTATATTGGTGTCAAGGAAAACTGCCATGGATGTAAGTCTAAGGGAAGATTAAAAGAGAGAAAATTATATTAAAAAAATAGGGCATTGAAAGAACCTTCCAAAACCTGAATCCAAGGGGTAGTTGCATTATCGATGGTAAAGTAATATACGAGCATGGTGGGTGAGTGATAATGCTTGTGCCATCATTTGGGAGGACTTTGGTTCAAATCTTCATCCGGCCATCCTAATTTCGATATTCTATGGATTCCTGAAATCATTTGAGGTGAGTATTGGAACAATTCCTTCAAAATGCCACGACCAAATTCTTTCCCGTTCCTTGCCTTCATTATTTACTGCTTCAAATGAATTGGATCTTAAATAGGAGTAAAGATGTTAGAAAAAAAAAAAAAAAAAAAAAAAAAAAATTAAATGTGTAATTCGACAAAAAAATAGGAATTTGGAGGCACATGTGAATGGACATTGCCAAAGACGGGTACGGTTAAGAAATGGAGGCAGAGACTGAGCATGAGGAAAAATAGGGCTAATGTTTTACGGATGGATCTGGAAAATGTATTGATGTATTGGAAGGGGGATGGGTCTTCCACCTGCTGAATATTAAGTCGCAACAAGATTCCCCGTGTCCAAGATGTTTTGCAATTTATTTTGTCTTGCTCATAATTGCTGTTATTGTGCACTTTTGATCACCCACCTTGAGTAACAATATTTGAGAATGTTTTAGGATGGCTTTCCACTTGTTGCAATGGACTGTCCATATAAAGCTGTTGGATATGTGCAGTCCTGTTGGTATATACCACATTGTGCATTTTTAAATTGTGTTTTTGGAGTGGGTAGCAGGGGGAAGATTTGTATTTAAGGTTTTGTATTTTTTTATAGTAAAGTGAAAGAATCCATGATTTGTGCCTCTCCACTATGTTGCTGCAGTTGTTTTGAATCAAAGGTCTGAAGAGTTTGGGTGTCTACTAAAACTCTTAAGGAAACTGTTTGCATTTTATTTATAAGGTGCCTGGTTTCAGGATGGGATTGGATGAATTTGTAGTCCTGCTGCTTCTTGTTTATGGATTCTAAGACGGAGAGAATTTGTGTAAGGGGCATTGGATTGTGGTTAACAGAATCTGGTTGGTTGGGTGTATAGGAAACTGAGTGTAAAATTACTTACAGCTAAGCTTACTTACCTCAACGCTTAACATTTTTAATATATAGGACTTTTTTGCATATCACCTATTGAAGGGTTGCAGGTAAAGAAGGGTTTAGTACAGAATAGGTGTCATCAAAGATAATTACGTAAATATAACATTAACATGCTACCCCGTTTACTAAACAAACCACAGTCTGTCGAAACCCAACAATATTATAAATCAAGTTACAAATATTAATACAGCTATTCAGGATACTTATATGTAATATATGTAACATAAATCAATATTGATAATAGTGAATTAACAAAAAAACTATAGGAGGTTTAATGATAATGTTACATCAGTAATTGAATAAAAAATCTCACTTCACAATTGGTAGAATTTTCATTTTTTTAAAAAGTTTAAATACGCACCAGAAAAGCATTAATGGTCGAACAAATCATTGTAAGCCGGTAGTTGGCTTAAACTAGTTGACCTTGAATGGTGGCTATTTGATGTGCCAGTCTCTGTACAGGTTGCTAAAGATTACTACTTTCTAGGCAACCCCCATATGAAATAAAGTCCCCTCGTGCATATCTGCCTGCCTGTAGAACCAAGCTAAACTTGAAAACCTATGGACAAAAAGTTGTGTAGGTTTCACTTTTATGTAGGTGCAATTCTTTAGTAAGGTTTATGTATATTAAACATTGATCTGTTATCTATGTGAACTGAGTAATAACAATTTTAGCATTTCAGATCTGAGTGACGTTGGAACATTAATACTGTTTAAGAAAGCACTGCCTAAATCATTATAGACATGAAAGTACAATGATTGTGGAAATTGTAGAGTGAAAAAGTATGAACAAAAAAATCCCTGGTTGCATGTATTTACCTGTAATCTCAAAGTATGTTTACGATTTTATTAGTGTTGAAGAATAAGTGTGAAACTGGGTGTAATTTTTTTCCAGTGATTATTTAATCTTTATCAAATTAGACTGTTTGATTATATCTGTTCTTAAATTTTTATATATATATAAAATATCCCTTGCAGCAAGTAATTGATGCACAAATTTGGGGGTTAGCACATGGAACAGCCAGCCCAGGGAGATAGATGTGCATGCATAATGCATCTGCCAGTTCACATGGATTATATAAATTGGGGAGGAACCAGATGCCTGCCCATCGTGACATGTTAATATGTCTCTCTGTGACTGAGCTCGCTAAATAAAAAAATTTGAATGTGCTTTTTTCAGCTTGACTTCTATTCATGAGCTTTTTTTAAAAAATGTTTTTAATTAAATAACGCTATCACACATTCTTTTTTTTCACCTCCGATTCGGTCACTAAGGACTATGTTTACACTGGCCGCAACAGTTGGCCAGCGCGAATCATGAAAAAGGGGGGGGGGGAGAAATAGAAATCTTGCCTGAAGTAACCAATCTATTGGAAGAAAGCCTTGTGTTGCCATCTGTCTGTCTATGAAATGTGTAGTTTATGAGATGGAGATTGGAGAACATCCCAGCATTAACCTAGAAAGCCTAGATTATTGTGACAAACTGCCTAAAAACAGCAATCAGGACGGCCGGTATTTGGGTACCTGGACTTATGCAACACAGTGTGTGGTACCTCAGCGCACTAAGCCACACTGGTGAGTCTTTAATCTTATTTTACTTATGTGTAAAAGAAAAAAAAAAAGAAAAAAAAAATGCTTAAAGCAATTGATTGGGTAACTCACTTGGTTAAGAACATGGCTAGGGAACGAGAGGTGCCTGGGTCTAATACCGTTCTTGACACGGGGCTTAAAAGTGACTTTCACTTCTGATGCACTTTGCTTTTTAATTCGAAGTACACCAGGACACTCCTTGGTTTGGATCACATGTTAATCTTAGGTCACCTAATGCAGTAGAATTGCCGTGTTAAGTTAGGTGGCTACAACAGGCGAATTGCTCAGCCAGTAAGAAACTCTGTCACTAGGTATTAAGATTGCTTGAAATTATTATTAATTTGAGAGAGTTAATTGTTTTAGTAGTTACAAATTACTCTTTCATTTATTGTACATTTCTGTTCTGAAGATATGTATACTATTTGTTAAGGTGTGGTTTTCATAACAGCAATTTATGTTTAATTGTCAATTTTATCAATGGTCACGTAAGGAAGAAGAGCAAACATAGTCAATGGTTCTTTGAAAGATATTACATGTTGGTGCATGTCACAAAAATTCGAAAACTAACTTCCGAGTATTTTTATTTTTAGAGGTTTGTGGTGTTTTGCTGATATGTTATTTCGTTGGAAATGGAGAAATTTATAGATATTTGTATCTAATAAATTCCAAACTCTTGTACAAAACTAGGCGTGATTCACTTACATATACATAAATGAAAGAAACTGTGAGAATTGGGTTACTATTATTACTATTTGCTGAGTTCAAGAAAATCAGTTATGTAGTCTTCTGAAGGTACATTCAGACCATTAGTGTATCCGTGCTGCCTAAATTTTCTGAGAAAATTTCAAGTACATCAGGATGCTGGACGTATTTATTTAGATTAGAGCAGTACTGGAGTTCATGGATATACTACATTTGTTTTTCATGTCACCAGTGTCTTGACTGGTTTCATTCAGTCCTCCATTCTACAAATCTTCAACAGACCTGTTCGTATCAACATACCTCATACAACAGTTATAGATCTACGAATTTTCTGAGCTTGGGGGGGGGGGGGAAATTGAGATTCCTGCCTCTTCAAAAATGAAATTGCTTCCCCCCCCCCCCCCTTGGAGGTTGCAGCCCAGGTCAGTAGAGCAATGTTTGAATCTTTATCTTCTATGAAGTTTTTGCTTGCAACTGTTTCCTCCATTAACAAATTAACCAATTCTACATTTCTTAAAACATGATCCACCATATTGTGAGATCTTCCACAAAGTTCTATATTTTCCCATAATTTCCGAAATGCATTTATTTTGAACTTGATCTGTGCACTTAATTTTCAGCTTCCTTCTATAGCATTACATTTCAAATGCTTCAATTTTCCTTCTTCCTAGTGTTTCTAAAGTCTGTGATTTGCACTTGATGATAAGTATTGGAGTTTAAAGTGGAATAGTTCTTTTATGGGCTAAGGAATGGTAGGGAGATGTGTGAAAAAATTTGGGCGTAATGATTGCAGAAACACCACATGGTATTAAGTCTGTTACATGGAGAGTAGGATGTTGGTATTGAGTGATGTTTAATGAGTAATGTGTGTGATAAATTCTGATAATGGTGTGAGGAGTCTGAGGAAATGATATGAGATATTTGTCAGATCTTTCCCCTTGCCATCGCAGGTTGTAGACAGTGTTGAAAATACTGATCCACAAGTGCAGTACTGTGTTTGATCTGCATCCAGTGCTGTGACCCAATGGAAACTTATGGCTGTATTTTGAAGTAGATAAGCAAAGGGATCCTTGGATCCTAAAATGAAATAGTGAATATATTGGGTTAGTAATTTGAGAATCTGCTTGCCAGAGGATGTATGCTAAACCATTTAGCTGATGATGATACATTTGATGCTAGTCACTTGAAAAAGAACCATATCTTGTCACTCCATTATTATTGCACTACATCACGTCAGCTGCTAATGTAATAATGTATGGGGATATTAGAGTTTTTGGATGGCTTGGGATTTGTTAGTATTTTGATGCTGGTATGATGAGGCTAAAGCAAATTCTTGAAGAGCATTCTTAAATCCCTAACAATAGTCACTCCATCAACTTTACATGGACTTATTCCTACACATATCATGTAAGGACAAAGACCGATACCGGGGTGAAGTATCGCCTTAGTGCCTTAACTTACACTCTTGATGTAGACTCACAGTTCTCTATAAAACCTGCGGAATAATTTTGATTTGACCATGTTGCCTGGATAGTTCAACTTGAATGCTTTAGGTCGCCACAATATTTGTTGACCCACAAATATTGAAAAGGGTATTAGTTAACTACGAAATGACAACAGTTCAGTTTTCAAAAATTCTTCAAATTTATTCAAATAAAACCAAAAGTTCAAAATAGCATTCTAAAAGTTGATTAGGCTCATCGAACATACGTTTCCAAAAAGTTTGCAAGTTGTGGAGAGATGTTAAGCCCGACCGAACCCCTGATGTAAGCTTTTACCAGTTCATGTGACCGTTAAGCCCAGCCCAAAAGCCGAAGTCCCAAAATGGCCGACTCGGTAGTGCCAACCCTGACTATCAGCTACCAACCGCACCGGCGATCACACAAACTTACACGCACATATTAGTACAGCTCCAGAACTAGAAAAGATGGCCGGTCCTCTGAGCAATCAGTTATATAGACTCTCTGACGTCACAGCCGAAACACAGCTTTCTGCTAACACTTAGAAAATTTAGGTCTGAAATATCTCGGTAACCAAACAAATATAAGAAACTTTAAGGCTGTCAGTACTTGGACTTTTCCAGTAGAGAAATAATGGATATACAGTGAGTAACTTTAAGCATCTGGTTTTAAAGATCTGAGCGGAAGAGCGAACTATTTTCTACCCCGGGGAATTACTATTGTTCTCGAAGTTTCCAAATTTCGTCATTTCCATTAAACCACAATTTATCCAAATAATATTATTATCAGTGTGTTCTCCCAAAATTCCTGAGTTCTTTGGTGTAACTTTTATTAAGATTGATGCACGGGTAGTGTAATTACAGCGTGTACAAGAATTACCAAAAATGCTATGTGTGATTTAATTTAATAACTTTATTTCTATTACTTTTATCGGAAATATAAAATTATCAAAATATTCTCTGTATTGAATTACGTATTCTGAAAGTTGTTTCATCTCTGTATCTAACTTTGATTCCTAAACTGGGCACGTGCCTACATTGAAAAATAAATTTTAAAATCTTTATAGAATCGGTTCTGCTGCGTGGAATTGCTTTAAATTAATATATGTGATATTAGATTTTTAGGTCTTCCTGGAAATCTACTTTTTATTTCGAAAACTTTCTAGGATACTGTGATAAAAAATGTTAAAAGTGAAGTGCATCTGATGATGTGTTAAAAAATTGATTTAAGTTATTTACACGTCGAGAAACTACGGAATTTTAGTGAATTTATATTTTAATTGCGTTATTACTTCTTTAAAACTACTTTATTCTGTTCGAAAGTGTGTAAAAACAGTGAAATACCAAATATTAGAAGTTTATTGTGTGGTGAATTGAATTATTATGGATTATCATGTTTCAGGTTAGTAAAAGGTTTTTATATTATTATAGGAAGTTAATTTAGTTGGTTTATTAAATGTTAAGCTACTTTATTGCTCTTAAATCGGTTTAAAAATGACAAAATGCTCCACATTCCCTTCCTTATAGCCTGACCATCCAAGCAGAGATGTCTGCTTCAGTGAAAAATCTCTGTTGAGATACATCTTAACCCTGTCCCAAGCTTTTATCTCCCTCTGCTTCCCCCTTGAGCTTGTACAAAAAACAAGTCTCTTATGCTACAATCCATCCTTTCCACACCTACTCCAATGCCGTACCTATTAAAACTGGCCGCAGAACAATTTTCATCTCCCAGTTCTTGCCCCAGCTTCCCCAAAATACAAATCCTTATCCACATATACCTGTCCACCTTCCCATGCATACGCTACAGCAGGCTATCCAATCTCAGGAATATCTTGATTCACAAATACTCACCTTGTAATTCCCTCAAATCATCACATGGACCATTCCCATGTAACAGATCCTGCTGAAACATTTGCAGCATGCATACGGCTACCACCAGCTACTCCAGTGTGACCACAACAGAAACTTTTTCCATCACTAAACATGCCACAGGCACCACAACACACCTCATATATCAACTCCCCTGCCTCCACTGAACTAGTTCATATATTGGCCTCACCACTGACTCAATTGCCATCAGAATGAATGGCCACAGGCATACAGTTTATACTGGCAACTTATCCCATCCAGTGATAGTATATGCCTGTGTCCACAAGTTGAGCAGTTTAAACAACTGTTTTACAGTGACAAGTGTTATAGTTTCTCTGAAACTAATACAGGGCGTTCGCCGGGAAACGCAACCCACTGTTAGCGCTACAAGGAAGAAACTGCTCCCGGCGAGCGAGCGCTCAGTTTCCGGCATTGTTCGACCGTCGGCCGCGGACTATTTCATAATAATTACGCTTCATAAACTTCATAAACTTGTGTGCTAAGCATTTAAATGTGACGTAATTCATTAGCTTACCTTATAAAAGATGCTGGAAGTGTTGACCCTCTTGTGTAATGCACATTTCACATCTTCTGAACATATTTCGAGACACACGCTGCCCTAACTGACTTAATGATTTTTTGGGTGACTGTTCTAGGGGGGGGCATCCATAAATTACGTGAGGTGTTTTTCCGGATTTCTGGACCCCCCCTCCCCCCTGGTGAGATTTGGTGAGATCTGGCCCTCCCCCCCCCCCCTCTGGTGAGATCTGGTCCGTGAGAACCCCCCATAGAAATCTCCCTGGAAACTTTTTTTTTAGGACACATCCTAACTTTTTTGACGAAATACCCTCCTAAAATCGACTTTGCCACAAATTTGAGACCTTTCTTTTTTTTTTTTTGGCTCTACTGTCCCCAAATTTTTCGCAAAATCTCACGTGAGATTTCCGTAGACTCCCCCCTCCCCTTTGGTGAGATCTGGTGAGATTTCGCCGGACCCCCCCCCTCCCCTATTTCACCTCACGTAATTTATGGACGCCCCCTAGTCGAAAAGCGATATCGTTAATTTTCTCCTCTGTGAGAATACGGTTGACCGACAGTCTCTTTTTGTTAAAAAATGAACCCATTTCTCTTACTTTTTTAACCAGACGCAGAATTGTTGATTTAGCTGGCAGTAAAGCGCCAGGAAATTCGCGACGAAATTTACTGCGACACTTTTTAAACGACTTCTTCTTCACATATGTATCGTAGAGAAATATTCTTTGTTGCAAACTGTAACGTACCATAATTATACTCACACTCAAACACGGTACAGATTAATAAGAGTATGAAGCCCCAAACCAGCCAAACCGCAAAGAAACGTTTATTCACAACACTGATTAATAAGAGACTGAAGTCACAAACTATCTACAATGCAAAGAAACCGTTCTTAACAATGTAAGGGTCACTGCAATGCACTGTTGGGGCAGCGGAGGTGTTAAACAGTGCGGTGATTCACGGTGGCGGTTGGCGGAAACTGCTGGCTCCACTGACCGAGCAAGTTGCCGACGGCAACAGACTGGGAGGGTAGCGTTTTCCGGCGAACGCCCTGTATTTCCTTCAACTCCATAGATGAGAACTAGTTTACCAATATATCCATGAGACCAGACATCCTCCTGTCCATGTTCTCCAATAAGACCCTTCTAATATACACTGCTCTTCATTATTTATTCTCATTTTATAAATCTTAAATTTAATATTTTCTACTTAAAGTTTTCTATCAATATTTGTATGATCTTGCATTACTTTGAATATGTTCCCACTTCAAATGGTAAAATTTCTCTAGAAGTACCACTTATCGATTCGGTATATTCTTGCCTCCCATATGTCACTACCCCATCTGCCCATGCCATGCTAGTTGGGCTCTCCATTCACTAAGCAGGTGTTGGTGTGATCACAACTTACCTTGTAAAATGTCACATCTACTTGCAAAAATAAGGTTCAACACTGAATAATTTTGTTACATGTGTTTGTCTTTTTATTGTATTCATTGTTCCCAGCCACCATCATCTGTGGTAAGTGTTGGGCTGAATTTCCCCTATCCTCCTCAACTTCATTGTCTTAAAACATTTTACTGCTCATTATTGTTGTGACCTGTAATTAATGTTATCAACTTTACTCGTAATTTATCTGAAATTTAACACTTTTTCTGTTGCATAGTTATCCTTTCTTTAAACAAATTGAGAGGTAATAAATCATATTTATAGTGAAACTAGCTGTACCTATGAATTCGTCCATGCAGAATTTAAGATTTGTGCCATTAATTCACAGATAAACTATCAAATAAATTTTGGATACTGCGTTCATGTAAGATGTTGAAGTATAGACCTCTCTCGTAAATCGATTATGTTAATTGCATCTCTCAGTGGAATATAAAAGTTAGACTACAGTACCATGTCCAAATGAAATGTAATTAAAAACCTTACAATCCACCTCAGTAATATGTAGTTTGAATATGTTAAGTGTTTTGTCAATGATGATACTGTATAGTCACACATATGATTTTATGTATGAAGAAGATAGTAAATTATTATGTAAAGCCACTTCACTCATCTTCAGTGTTTGCACAATCTCATTCCCAAACCTCTTAACACTAACCACCCATCAAACTGCTTATTAAAATTTTTTGCTTATGCAATGAAGTCTTCATGGGTGTACCACCGGATTGTATTGTTGAAACACGATATTTCGACCACTAGTTCCGCCATCTTCTTCTAGTTGTTGAAATATTGTTTTTTCATAACACAATCCGGCTGTACACCCGTGAAGACTTCATTGCAGTCGTACGCCGGGAAAGTCTTCGTTCTTACACGATTTTGAATATGTTTTCGATGTTAGAATTTGTACAAAACTCAAGTGTAATTATAATGAGGAAAATTATTTATTTAACAATGATTTATTTTAATGCAGATTAATGAACAGTGGTGTTTTCTCTATGTTGTGCATAAACAAATAGATTAGATGGCTTGCCAACATGGATTTTCTAAATTGCATTAATTATCCTTGTGATTTGTTGATTGTCATTGCAAATGCCAAACAAAGATGGAATTGCAAGTGTTAAATTGAAACGGTATATCATTTAGTATCATTGGTATTCTTGGTAACAACACATTTTCTACTTTGAATTTAATATCTAAAATTGTTGTCTTAACAATATTGGTCATTATATTTTCACAACAAATTATTTTAATTGTTTCATTACAAAGATGTGGTGCAATAATATTACGAAGAAAAATTATTGGAAAATCAATTTTCAGTTTCAATATATATGCTAGTAGGTCAGGCAAATCAAATTGATGGGATAATGAACACCTTCATCTTCATTTACATAGTATCAGTTGATTTGAAAATAAAAATGCCCCGTGTTTTTACATTGGTAGCATCAACATTATTTTAGGCAGCCAATATTGCATGTTTATTTAACCATTGGTGATTTTGGTGCTGATGTCCAGTATTACTAAATGTAGAGAATTTCACTAATTTTATAATTTATTAATACTTATAATGTGAATTCTGTTGAAAAATGAATAGAATGCACAACATGATTTACTTAAAATATAACTGTAGTGAACAGCAGCTTCCCACACTTATTTTCTCATGTCAAATTCAAACCAAAGATAATTAACAACTTTGCTTCATAGTTCGTCACAACACAAAAATTATCATCTACTTGAATGAGTGAGCACTACTACCATGTTTAGTTGTATTAAATACTACTTATGTTGTTTAATTAAGTATGACCTTTTATTTTAATACACTTACTACATTTAACAAAACTGTAGTAGTGTAAATATCTGTGAACAATACTTCTTGAATACAGAGTTATCTGTGGAATTGTGATCAACCTAACCTGATAGTAAATGCACGAATTATACTTCAGTGCCACCTATAAGAATGAATTTAAAAAAAACCACCTCAATAACAATTCATGTGAATATAACCAGAATTTGTCGGTGGTTTGTCCATGATGATCGGTTTATGCACACCTATCATTTTACATATAAAGATATAATAGATTCAAACTTAATTATATTACTCATCAGTTTCGAGAGTAGTATAAAACTTATTTTCCACCCCTAATACATCAGTTCGTAATTCATTTGCCCTTGGTAAATTTTGTATTCATATATTTCAGATGAATGAGTTCTGAAGAAATACATTTTGAAACTGAAACGTAAGGAATTTGTTGGTTGATGGCCACTAAAGGTTCATGTAGCATTGTTTAAAGCAATCCTGTTTCTGTTATATCAATTAATCATTTCATTTTTGGAATGGAGGGCAGTGGTGAATCCAGGATTTTGGTTTGGGGGGGGGGGTGGGCCCTTGACTCCAGCCTTGACTGCCGCCCTTATAAAAACAGTAGAACCAGACTATACCAGTTTTGCTTGACTGTGATAAAATCAAATACATTACTACGGCTTGGTGTTGTACAACTGATGGAATTTTACATATATCTTCTTATTTAAGCTGCAAAAGGAGATTTTATTGGTTAGCCACATTTACTAGAATATATACTGGATTCTTATTTCAAATATTGTAAGAGTATTGTTTGGAAAGTAGCCACCATTTGACAGTAATCAAACAAACTGCATAGAAAAAATATTTTCACCATATTTCAGTGTAGTAACTATGTCATTTTGAGCATTTGTCATAACATTTTACTAATCTACTTATTCCTTCTTAACTTATTTACAACAATGTAAACAGGCAATACACTCTTGATAAAAATTCTTCTTTATAACATTTGTTAGTCTGGGTATCTAGCACACTTTCATGGCATTTTGAAGTTCGTCGTTGTCATCAAAGTGCTGAGACATAAGCATCTTCTTCATGTGGCTGAAGAGATGAAAATCGCTTGGCACTAAGTCTGGGCTGATCAATATCACCCAATGTTAATTGATTAAAAAGTTCTTGAGTTTTTTTGAGCACTGTGAGGACAGGTGTAGTGGATCTCTGTAAGCATTTTTGGCACCCATTGAGCAGAGAACTGCCAAATTCACAAAAATGTATGAGTGTATTGTTTGAGGAGTTCAAAGACAAATCTTCAATTTTCACAAATTTTTTCATCAATTTTCTTGACAGATCATTACTCACAACAGAAGGCATAACATTCTTCTTCAAATCAGGATTGTTTGTTCTTTCACTTTTAAAAAAAATTGCCTCCATTGCTGCACAATACCTTCTCTCAAAACGTTTTAGTCATATACAGTACACAGTTGATGATGAATGTCTGGTGCTGAAATGTTTTTTAACTGCTTAACGTCTCTTAACAGCGAGTTCTTTAGAGACGGGAAAGTGTGGCATAACATGGAGAAGTTATAAAAAGGAGTTGGTTGCTAGGGAAACAGCAGCGTAACAAGAACCAGCGGGCGAGCAAGAAGGTTTAGTGTGAACGTTTGGGGTTGAAGATATATAGTTGCTGCTTATAGAGGACCTTCGTAATCTTCGGATACGAATTAGTAAAGTCTAAATGAAATAAAGATCGATGAATTAAATGAAAGGTTATAGTCACTCAAGTATTTAAGGATTAAGTTTGTTTTGAAGTTTTGACGCAAGACTTGGGAAGAATATTTATTAGAATAACAACACGACAATAACACATTAAAATACGATAAATGACAATAATCCTAATAAAATACGACAAAAGGATGGGGGACAAGGAATGGGAAGGAATACAGCCATGGCCTTTTGAAGGAAGCATCCCAGCATTCACCTGGAGTGATTCAGGGAAACCATGGAAAACCCAAATCTGGATGCCTGGATGGGGATTCAAACCGCCACCCTCCCGAATGCGAGGCCAGAACGCTGACCATTACACCACCACGCTCGGTGAAATGTTTTGTGCCCAAAGAAATATTACAACATGTACCTCACATTTTGTGGAATTTTCTATTACAGTTCTCATGTTTCGAGGTTATAAAAAGCAAATGGTCGAATGAATGAGGCTCACATTGTCACATTTGGTTGCTTATTGATTCAAAGAGTGCGCTGCTGTGGAATGGCTGATGTTTCTCAAAAAAATGATGGATATACTGCTAAATGTTACTCATAATACATGCTGTTTTTACTGCCTGTACTACTGTTTCTTTCATGTGCTTGATAAATAGCCAGCTATCTTTAGATTTGCTTTCATCTTTTCATGAATTATTGTTCCTGCCTGAATCACTTAGATTCAAGGAAAGAATTGAGAAATTTATAATGGGATGATGATGTAGTTTTCCTTCTCTTCCACTCATCCAAAAATAATCAAACTTTTTAAAAATTTTAATGGATTCAGCATGAATTATTTTCTTTAAATATCTGCTGTGTTCAGTTCATTTAAACCCTGGAGTAGTCCGTGTTGTTTTTATTCATTTATTATTTTGATGGCGTAATCGAGTTATATACTCCTTTGTAAATAATATTAATGCACCATAAACATATCACTTTGGCACAGTGAAGATTTTCACACAGCATTTTTATAGGCTACCATGTGTCCCATTCATTAATAATTCTGATTTATTGCACAGAACTATTATTAGAAGGCATGCTTGTCCCTCTCTCATTCTTAGATGCAAGATACTGAATAAGGTCTTAGTAATAGAGTGAACAACAGAGCAGAGTTGAGCAAATGCATAGCATTCCCTAATGGCATATTCAACAAACCTTTGGCCAGCTAGATGGCTTTCAGAGAGTCTGTTGTCGGGTTATGAAATGCAGGTTATTCTTTTTGGCACTTTGCTTACCACTTGAACTGTTCTGACTATATTGTGCACCAGTCTTTGTTGCAGTGGGAACATTAGAATACACCCGCTCGAAAAAAATAGTATGTTGACTACTGCGGGCCATTAGTAAGGAGGATAATTTCATTGTATGGCAGGCTGTAAGCCCTCCGCAGACATTGCTGCTCATTTGCAAGAGACATGTCATCATAGCTATGTCCACCAGTACCGTATGGAGGTTGTTAGCAGAGCAGGATCTCTCATAATGTGTCTGTCACATCCACTAATATAAGCTGACATGTTTGAACATCTGCCAGGAATAGGCAGCATGTCAGCTTGTGGATTGGTAGCAAATGATTTTAGCGATGAATTACTGTTTTTTTCTGGATGCAGATGACCATCAAATTGGAATCTGGAGACATTCTGGCCAATGTATTGATGCACAGTCCAGTGTAGGGTAGCATGCTACCCTAAGGATAAGTGATATGGCATGGAGCGTCTTTTTTCTATGATTTCTGCTTCAAAATGATAATGAGTGAAGGAACCCTGACGGCAGGGTGATATATGAAATTTGGTGATTGTGTGTGCTTACCTTCCAGTAGTACCTTGATAATCCCAGCTTTTATCAGGATAAGCCTGGCTTCACACAGCATCAGTATCTCTGGCCTGTTTTCTTGAAAATGCTTCCTTAGCCAGCAAGGGTATCTTAGATCTCTTGCTAGCAGAGAATGTTAGAGACTAGATTGGATTGCAACTTTGGCCAACAACAGAGTTGGAAGATCAGTTGCACTAGTCGTGGCAGATCTTCCCGATTGGAACATCCAACGTCTATACACATATATCCGCAGTTGTATCTTAACTTCTCACTTTGCCTGGGAACGTCCAACACTGTAGTAAGGTCTCCCTGCAAGTGTATACTATCATGCAATAAATGCTTTGAGTGATTCAGTATTTTGATGATTTGTTTTATACTACTATGTCCCCTTCCTGTATGTACTTCTTCCTCGTGCAATTTTTCCATTGTAGTGCACATTCTTATTTGGTAATTAGTGTATGTACTTCAACTGTTCTCGGGCTTCCAACCATGTAAAAAAAGTCACACTTGTGGTTTTTGCGTTACTGGAAGCCCAAGAACAGTTTATTTATTTACAATGCCATTTTTATTGTTGTTAGAAACCTTCAGTTCTGTGTGACCAAAGTTATATGATCCATTGTTGGATGAATTCAAAATGATGGAAGCAACTAAGTTTATGTGTAGCAGTCCATCCATTTGTCTTTTCACATTTACAGTCTTTCTTATTCTCCAGACAATGATGAGCTGTCTGTAAGAACTTTTTATAAGAATTAAATTTATAGAGAATGAAATAATTATGTGAAAGTATTTGTAACCTGTCTACACTTTTGTTTGAAAGATTCAGTTGCACTGTTTGGGATAGAATAAAAATGTGTTATTTCTAAGTAATTCATTATCTTTAAGAATACAACTTTTATTGATTCCTTTAAAGTAATGTTTGTATTCTTGATGTAACCCACGTGTAATGCGGGAATGTTAAAGATCATTAAAATCATAAGCCTATCTCATTGACTTATATATTTTACTTATTTTTAGAGCATATCATGTATTCAAATGTAATATAAATGACAAGGAAAGTGAAAACAACTCATCAGTCACCAAAGTTTAAGGCTGCAACAAGAGAAAAACTTATATAACGTACACTCAAATACACAATATTTCAGTTTTACACTTTATTCATGTTATAGAGTTCGGAAGGTATTCACACGTCAAATTTTAAAACATGACTGAGTGAATTATCGATATGTCGAGAGAGACTGAGATGTTAAAAATAAATACATATAGTGGTGGTAGAATTAATAATTTAACCAAAGGGTATGAATGTTGAAACAAGAAATAAATAATAAACAAATAGATTTTGAAGAAATTTGTAACTAGTTAAATGATATCAATGATAATGCTAATAATAATTAGTAATGGGTCAAAAGGTAGACTTTCATTGGTGGTTGAGGCCAGGTGGGTGTCTGGTATCCAGGATATTTTGGTATGCAAGTTCGCATCTTCAAAGTTCTGAAGCGGTGGTGGTTTTGGGGAAAACTGTAATTGTTCTCATGGTGTAACATTCATTGATGTTGTTAGAATTGTGGTAGTTAGCATGTTCTGGTATTGGAAGGTGTAAATTGCAGGTGTGGACTGTTTGTCTGTGGCAAAGAGAAATCGAGACCAGAGGCAATTTTTTTGAGATTAGGGAATGAAAACGAAGGCTTTATTGAGAGAAAATTTAAAATCCAACAGGAGCAGGTCTCGAGGAACTATTCCGGCCATCCTGATCTGGGATTTCCATGGTTTTTCCAAATAGCTCCAGGTTTTTCAAAACAGTTCTTGTGTGCCTCCTGCCATATCCTATATATCCCTTCCAGGACATAAACAATTACACATTAGGATAGGTGAAACACACCCTCTTCCAGTGAATTGAAGATTAATAGTAATAATGTAATACTATAATTTGTATCGTCTTTCCATTTTTATAAGTAAAAAAATAATCGTAACTGGAATAAATCTTGCTTATCTCTCAGAGATGTACGAAAAAGCTCTTTTCTACATTCAAGTTTTATATTTGAGCATCCAGGGCAAAGAACTTCATATGCCATTGTATTCTAGTCAAGTGATTTGTGGAAAAAGTTATTTATGATTACTTACTGTTTTACATACTGTAAATTGGGTATATAAACATTTTTAATTTTTCCAGAATGGTTTCACTTTTCATCACTCACAGAAAACCTGTGTTTCTATGGTGAAATGGCTGCCAGTAACTGAGGCTTATGGAATTCCGGAATATGCACATACAATGATTGGAGTAGGTGCCATTGTTGTGAATGGTTCAGAGGAAATATTGGTTATTAGAGAGCGTTTTGGTGGTTTTTATCATTGGAAGTTACCTGGTGGCTATGTTGAACCGGGTAGGTAATATTTGAGTGTGTTGGAATATAAATTTTAAATAAACCATTTCTTATTCCCACAAATGTATTTAATCTCAGTTTATTATTATTGAAAAGGAAAGGAGAGGTAAACTGTACCCACCACTTACCAAAGTTGAGGGGATAAGGGGAATAGCAACAAAAAACACTCCACTTACTGCTGCCTCGCTGAAGATTCCACACCAGCTGTCAACAAAAAAATACAGGAATATGTACAATTCAATGGGCACCTCCAAGGTCTCACCCCACAGTCAATCTCTCTTCTTACTCCACGTATGCCTACCCTTTACCTCCTTCCCAAATCCATAAGCCTGACAATCCGGGACACCCTATTGTTGTGGCTTATGGATCTCCTAATGAACGAATCCCTGCATTGGACCTAGAGTCAGCTCCTCTCCCACATCAAGCTCACACAACACTTCCTTTTCAGTCTTTCCACTATGCCAACACCACTTCCTTCCAACTCCATCCTGTTACCATTGATGTAACATCACTGTACACACAGATTCCACATTGCCATGGCCTTAGTGCCTTGGAACATTTTCTGGATAAGCGCCCTCCAAACAGCCGTCCCAGCACATCTTTCCTCACCACCTTGGGTGAACTGATACTTAACAACAACAACTCCTTTGAAGGCAATATCTACCACCATACCCATGACACTGCCATGGGCAATCGCGTGGTCCCTTTTATGCTAATCTCTTCATGGGCCCCCTCCTTTTGCTTCAGTCCATAGATGACATTTTTATCATTTGAACACATGGAGAAAACACCCTCCTAAATTTTCTGGACAATCTAAATACCTTTAATAACTCACTGAATTTCACAAGGACCTACTCCTACACCCAGGCCACATTCTTGGATGTGGATCTGTCCCTCTCCAATTGCCACCTCAGCTCCTCTGTCCACACAAAACCCAACAACTCACAGCAGTACCTCCATTTTGACAGTTGCCATCCGTATCATACCAAACGTTTCCTCCCCTACAGTCTTCGTATTCGATGCAGTCGTATATGCTCCGACCAGAAATCCCTAATGGAGTATTCAAACATCTCACAAGGAACTATCCCCCAGCTTTGGTTCACAAGCAATTTTCACAAGCCACATTGCAACCTATTCAACCTACTGACTGCTCCAAACCCCCAGAAAACAACCATAGTCCAGTCCTGGTTACACAATACTTTCCTGGCCCTCCCAGAACTTGTTTCAGCAGGCCTCCCAACCTCAGCTAACTCCTAGTCCACAAACACAGTCTTCCTCCTCCCATCAGACAGCCCCAAGGATCTTTCCCATGCAACAGACCCCACTGTAAGATGTGCAACATACGCCATGCCTCCACTATTTTCACCAACCCTTCCCATATAGGTTTGACTACCAATCCATTTGCCATAAGAATGAATGGCCACCTACAGACAGTTTTCACTCGGAATCCGAAACATCCAGTAGCTATCCATGCCACCTCCCATGACACCGATAATTTTTAATTCTTGTTTCATGGTTCTCCCAAACAACAGCAGCTCCTCTGAAAGCAGAAGGTGGGAGCATGCTTACCAATACAAACTAGGCACAAGCCAACCTCCTGGTCTCAATTTGAGATAATACCCATTCAGTACTTTTCCTTCCCTCTATCCTCTCCAAGCCCACTGTATATATTAAACCACCACATACCAGAGGTGTTGTCTAACTGCATAGATTCTTTTATTTTTGTTATTATTATTATTATTCCGATTTTATTTTATTTACTTATTTACTTGTACTTTCTCAAATTTATGTTATGAACATTTTAATGTATTATTCTGCGCTTTTTGCAACATTTTGCATTGCTCAGGTACTAGCTCCAATTCACTGCCCCTCTCTCCCTGTCCTCTGTTTGAATTTACCCCCACCATGTTCCTGACTAAGTCATTCTGTGAAATGGTCACCTACTCCACCCTCCCTCCATAATTTTCTACTGTTGACAAAGGCCAAGTCCCAAAATATTAATTGTTTTTCCTGTTCTTGTGCTTTTTTTTTTTTGCGTGTTCACACCGTGAAACCCGCCACGGGTTGGGATGTGACCACATCTTTCCCCCTGCCACATGTCTTGCCTCTCACATGATTAAGGTTCATGTCGAAATATTGTGCATTTGTGTGTGTGTGTGTGTGTTTTTGTGTGTTTGTCTTGCCCTCCTGCCTTCATCTGTGGTAAGTGGCAGGTATCTGCTTTTCCCCCTTGTCCTATCATATTTTCTTAAAAGATTTTAGGAAACCAAAGTTGGAATAAAGGGTTAAATCAAGATTTTGACCATTTTTATAGGATAATAAGACATAGGTATGATGTACATTTGTACTAGTTATTGATGCAGAAATTTATAACATTTGAGATTTCATTTTCAATAACGGAAAACTTTAGAGGCATATTATGAAAACTCAACTTAGTTTATTAACAGTTGAAATATGTTATATAATGAAGGCAGCTAGAACTTAGCAATAAACAAGTAGATTACTTTGAGTAGACTGAGAAATCATATTAAAACAGAAGAGTGACAAAGAACAGAGGTAAATTAATAAAGGGAAAAGATAGAAAATAGTTAAATACTTGTGAATCTTGGAAATTTGAAGCACAAAATAATACATTGACAAAGACATTACAGTGTAAAGATACTATACGTAAATATAAATAAGGTTCAACTAGGAAGTATCGCATTACACGTATTCATCCTTTACGTGTTTCTCTTTCCCATTCTGTAATTTATGGTATCCTTCCTCTATTTCATAATATAAGTAACCCCGTTATGGAATGGAGGTGACAGTGGCCACTAAACTTGTAATTGAACGGAAACCTAGTAACTGATCCTACGTAGAAGTTACTGAATGTTGACCTACCAAGGAAGTACTGGAGTCAGTTATGTCACTTCAGGACAGGCCATAGTAAGTATGTGCTGTTCAATGTTGCACCAGTGGGGCTCAAAAGATGACCCCTGTTGTGACTGGTGTGGAGCGAATGGTTGAGAACATTGTGGAAAATTGTTCCACCAGATTTTTACTGGGTGGTCTGTCTGCTCTTCATGCTGGTACTGGAGGCATAGCTTAATGGATAGACTCACTGGACATCACCCAGTAGCCGTGATAATTGTTTTTGATGTTAATGTTGTTAATCATATAGAATGACAATATGAAAAGTTTTGTATGTATATAATAAAAGAACTGGCAGCTCTACAATAGAGCTTCTAAAACAGCATCCATTTTTTTATGGCCGAGACTTTATTTATGTAGAGAAGCAATTTGTTTAATGTGTGTTTCACATCCAGGTAATATATACAAATTCAAAATAAAATCAAATAAAATCTTATAAAGCCTCAATTAAAAGAGGAATAAACTAATTAAACAAAGATTAAGAATTAAATGATAAAATAACAAGGGTGAGCTGGAGTGCGTACCAATGTTGACAGTTAGTGTACAGACTAACAAACTGTTTGTATGACCACCCCCATATTCCACATTATGTGTAAATGTAACTCAGCAGAGGAAGGCACTAGAAGAAAATAAGCGAGTTGCATGGAGATCATGCTTTAGTCTATAATGGTTAAAGATTATTTAAACTGTATTCTGGCCATCAATTGAATCCATCAAAAAATCTGATATTAGAGAAATAAATATTTATATTCTTGAGTTGAATAATCATGTCAAGGTCTCACTGCCGAACCTGCGTAAATTAGGATGACTTGAGTTTCTCATTCATGGTCTAGCACTGGAACATAATATATGAAATGGTTGACTATGAAATGCACGAGGTATGAGGTAGAGAGTAATTGTCTGATTCCCCATTCTATGCACTTATTTTTCTTAAGACTGTCGAAGAATTTAAGCCTGAAAATGGTACGTGTATGTGTGTGTGTGTATATATATATATACAGCCACATGCGTCCAGCCATCTCACTTCTACTGAGGAAGAGTCACGCTCGAAAATTCTATTCTTTGTGTGTTCGTGTACCAACGCCGCAGGAATCCCCTTCTTTGGTAAGCGATGGTTTTTTATCCTATCCTAATATTCAATATATATATATATACAGGGTGCTTCAAAAAAATGTATACACACTTTGAACTTCCATAGAAAATTTATTTACCGTTCTACAAAGTTAAATTTCAGGAAAATAGAAAGCTAAAAGTCCAATGTAAATCAAACATAAACAACAAATGTTAATACTGTTCAAATTGGTGACCTGCATCATCAATACAATTCTGAGTACGAGTCACCACAGATTCTGTACATCGTATCAAAACGTCCAATGAGATTTCTCTACACACTGCTTGAATCTCATTCCAAAGA
The DNA here is from genome assembly GCA_031002005.1 of Vandiemenella viatica. Classification (NCBI taxonomy): domain Eukaryota; kingdom Metazoa; phylum Arthropoda; class Insecta; order Orthoptera; family Morabidae; genus Vandiemenella; species Vandiemenella viatica. Next base: position 21,645,567 of record JARYHS010008075.1, on the reverse strand, counting down.
ATGTCTAGGTTACGTGGTTTACGTTTGTACACCTCATCTTTTACTGTGCCCCACAAGAAGAAATCCAGTGGTGTAAGGTCTGGAGAGCGTGCTGGAAACTCGATTGGCCCCCTGCGTCCTATCCACCGGCCTGACAAATTTTGATCCAGGTAAGCTCGTACGTCCCTGTGATAGTGCGGCGGAGCACCATCTTGTTGAAAATAAAAATCATCATTACCGTATAATGCACGAATGGCAGGAAATATGGAATCAGCAAGCATTGTTAGGTAATTAATACCAGTTACAGTGCCTTCAAATCGAAAAGGTCCAATGAGTCCCCTTGAAGACAAACCGCACCACACATTTACACCTGGCAAATTTACAGCTTTTTCAATTGTAATGTGAGGATTTTCTTCACCCCAGTAAACACATTTGTGCCTATTGACAGTTCCATTAAGTTTGAATTGGGCTTCATCCGACCAAATGATGCTACCCATAAATCCCGGTTCACGTATCACCATCTCCTGAATCCATTCACAAAATTGCAACCTTCTATCTGGATCGTCGTCACTTAGCTGTTGCACCAGCCTTGGAACGTAAACACGATACTTGCCTCTCTTCAGAATGCGTAGCACGCTGCTAGCACTTACATCACTTTCACGTGCCCCTTGCCTTGAAGATTTGTTAGGAGAGCGTTGAAACAGTTCCAAGACTGCCATTGATGACTCATCACTTGTAGCTGTTCGAGGCCGACCTGAATGACCTTTATGCACATCACACACTGTTCCATGAACTTCGAACTTGTCTCGTATGCGTGTAATTGTTAATCTTGAAGGTGGTTCTGTATCATACTCCCTTCTCCACTGTCTTTGAACTTCATTTACATTCTCAAACTTCCAGTACCACTTAGTAACCTGCTTACGTTCTTCAAAACTCAAACGTACATCCCCCATGTTGATGTTACAAATTCCAACTGATAATATAACATAGAGGGACGATTATGCTGGCACCTGGCGAAGAAATATAACACTAGCCTTGTAGAGCGGGAAAACAACAATAGTTTAAAGTGTGTATACATTTTTTTGAAGCACCCGGTATATATATTCGCAGCAAAAGTTGTAAAGATTAATTACCAATTTTACTTACCTAGGTTACCTCATTATTTATCACCAACCATAAAATCTCTATTCCTCTTTATACATTTTGTGGGAACAGTCCAACACACTTTAAAACATCAAATAAGATGGGATACACTATCAGAATTTAAAATGATAGTTTTACAGCCATAACTGTTGTATGAAAGTGAAAAATGGATGTCAATAACAACTCGGTCAGAACATATAGAGACATCTGAAATGAGATTTCTCTGTTTTGTGGCAGGCTATTTGTTGGCGAACCATTAACGAAATAGAGAAGAACTAAATATCCAGAACATTAGGGATATATCTCAAATTACAGGAGGAAATAGATCGAACAACTGGATTGATACAGCATGGCAATATCAGCCAAAAGGAAGGTGGTGACAGGTAAGTCCATCGAAACAGTCGAAAAACAAAGTTATGAACCTGGAACTGATCTAATAGCCCAATCTTTGATGATAAAAGGATTGGGACAAAATAAACAATCTGAGAGACAGATTTATTCAAATTCTCTAACTATAGGTAATTTCCATTAAGATTTTGGCATCAAGCTGCACGGTTACATAAGAAGGGAGAATTTCTGTAAGACTGCAACACGATAGTTTCAAAATTATCAAATTTACGTTCACCACAGGAGTTAAAATGTTTGATGTCTTGTCAGACTTTTTATACTCGAGTAATTAATTTTAAAATAATCCTGAGAAATCGATAATTATTTCAACCAATTTTTCAAAGCATAAGTTTTTCTTTTCCTCTATACACAAAGCAATTTATTAGCCATTTTAAGAGCCAATTTTTGTACCTTCCTTAAAACAATAAACATAAAAGGTAAAAATCCAATTGTCAATCTTTAATAACTGTGGATGATATTATTATATTTTAGAGAAATATAGTTCCTGAGCTTTAACTCTGTACTAGTATCACAGTGACAAAATGAGCTGCAACATTTTACAAGATAATTTCACACATGATTATTGTTATAATGAGAAGGAAAAGGCTGTAGCTCAGTGACAAACTCAAAAAGACAAACATATTTTGTACTGGTTCTGTATGAAATCTTATTCATACATAGAGACAAGGTAGGTGGCAAGAGTATCAGATGCACACACACCTGTTCTTTCAATTTGTTTACAGAGCTGGCCATTGTGGAAAGGATGCGGATAGGGGAAGTATACGATACAGATAATCAATAACAATGTGAAAGTATTACTATCTGCAGTTGAGTTAACTAGCAATAAAAATTAATAATATACATTGATGAGACAAAAAATTACAATCACTTGCTTAATAGCATGTTGTTCAACCTTTGGAATACAGTAGTGATATGGCATGGCGTGAGTTTGATAAGTCCTTGGTACCTAAATGTCAACCCTCTGATGCTCCTAAACCACCGTTTGGATCTTTCCCTTGTAAGAGACCCCATTGCAAAATGTGCAGTATGAATCCACCTACCGCTACCTATTGGAACCCTACTACTGGTGAAATCTACCCCATGCAACTTGTACAACAACCCATCTTATCTACCAGCTCATCTACCTCCACTGTCAAAGTTCCTACTTTGGCCTTACCTCAAACTCATTATCCATCAGAATGAATGGTCAGACAAACAGTTTACTCCCAAAACCTAGACCTCCCTGTTGCTCACTATGCTAGTACTTACAACACCCACAGCCTTAATAACTGCTTCACAGTCAGAGCTATTAGGGATACTTCCAGATACTATCTCCCAATCTGAACTCCGCAGGTGGTAATTGGTATATCAACATATTGTGCAGACTAGACATCACCCAGGCCTTAATTTCAGATATCTTCCATCCTTACCCTGTACACCCATCACTGGCCAGAACAATAGACATTTATATTTATAGTCCTTATTTCAAAATTTTTCGGTTATTTTTATTTACTTATTATTATTTATTTATTTTATTATTATTATTACAATTATTATTATTATTATTACTATTATTATTATTAGCACCAAAGCCCATCAAAAATAATGGGTTTGAACAGAGTGTTATGGTAATTTATTTCTCTGCAGTTTGTTAACTAGAACTGTTATAAAATAAAGCTCATTGTTATTTATCATCCTTTGTGAAGTAAAACAAAAGTTTTAGTTATTAACTTGGTCCAGGATGCATTTCAGCCTAACCCCACCTCTGCTAATATTGTCACTAGGAAAGCAAAGCTTCAGTCACATGCGAATTAATACATTCCCTGTATAGCATGTCAGTGTCATCATACATTGCAATATAAACTTGATCCCAAATCTTCACAGGTTCTTACACCTTTCTTTCTTTTACCTGTGATGAAGATCAACGTTTTAATGGCTGACACAGCTTACATCGGCTGAAATAATGGCCCCAGTGAAAATGCTAAAAATAAATCTTAACAACTTATGCTATGCCTCGTGATATTTCATTGAGGTTTAGGACACATAGATCACGATCAATTTGGAACTTTTTTAATTCATACCATGTAATGATTTCAGTTTAAAAAAATGCCAATTTAAATGGAATATATACTTTTCTTTGAGTGTTCTGACAATTAATTTCTTAGCAATTGCTTAAATGAATAGTATTGTTTATAAAATAAAATTCAATTTAATTCCTCGTGCCTTGCGCTGTAACAAAAAGTTTCCACTTCCATCCGGGTCCAGGTTGCATTTCAACCTAACCACATACTACTCTAAACTTGCCACTAGAAAAACAATACTTCAATCTCACGCATAGTAATACATGTACTTTATTGCATTTTAGTGGCAATAATGTATCGCTATATAAATTTGGGCTCTAAAGGACTCGTAAAGGAATTTTTCTTTTGGTCTGAAAATTGTTACATACCTTCAATAGATTATATTGTTTAATGTGTGTTGCTCTTAGAGCTGTAAAATATATACATACCTCACAAACTTCACTCAAAAAGTGCCATATCACCAGCGACTGTGAGAAGCTATGTAGCAAAGTACATGGTGTCGGGGTTTTAACACTTTGTAGTATTTATTACAAAAATAAAACGTAAAATTATAATTAATGCATTAAATAAAAGAGCAACTTAAACAGTTATACCTACAAGCTTACAAGTGTTCAATGTGAGCACCTCTCGTCACACGGCTTACATCAAGTCGATAGCTCTTTTCTTCCCAAACTTTGATTAGTGTTTGTGGTGTAATTGTTGCAACAGCTGCCTCAATCCTGTTTCTAAGGTCGCGTGCATCAGCTGGTAGTGTAGGCACATAGACATGATCCTTTATGAACCCCCACAGGGAGAAGTCACTTGGCATCAGATTGGGAGAACGTGGAGGCCATGTGAAACAAGCTCTGTCTTTGGGCCCTGTGTGGCCAATCCAGCGGTCGGATACAGTGACGTTCAACCAATTGCATACGTCGTTATGCCAGTGAGGTGGTACACCATCTTGCTGTCAAATGAAGTTATTTGGTTTGTCTTCTACCAACGGGGGAAATAGCCAATAGTTGAAGAGCATCAAGGTAAGAAGTACCAGTTACAGTTGTTTCGCCAAAGAAAAAAGACCCATAAACTTTCCACTGATATATGGCGCAAAAAACATTCAGTTTAGGAGAGTCTCGGTGCAATTGCACCATCTCGTGAGGATTTTCTGAACCCCAGACGCGCACTTTGAGTGTTCACATGTCCACTAAGGTGAAATGTCGATTCATCACTGAAAACAACAAGCTCCAGAAAATCTTCATCATCGTGCAACAACATTTCATGTGCAAATTTGGCACATAAACCATGGTCTGTAGGCTTTAGAGCCTGTAACAACTGCAAACGATAAGGACGTAGTTCTCAGCGTTTCCGTAAAATGTTCCAAACAGTCAGCAAACCGGGATTGCCAATTCATGACTAGCCTCCCGAACGGATTTCTTCGGGCTATGCATGAAAGATTTTCTGACTCGCACAACACACTCTTCACTAACCCATGGTCGTCCCGTACTATTTCATTTGCAAAGGCAGCCAGTATTTTCAAACTGATGATACCATCTACGGATGTTATTATCGCTTGGAGGATCACATCTGAACTTAATTCAGAACGCACGTTGCACAGTAACTACAGATTCCGTCTTTGCAAACTGCAGAACACAAAATGCTTTCTGTTCAGTAGTCGCCATTTTTGCTACTAGAGTTTTCAGATGGATGACGGAGGAAATATTGCGCGCACATGTACCAACAAACAAAACTGTTTGAGTTGCTCTTTCATTTCATGCATTAATTATAATTTTATGTTTTATTTAATAAATACTACAAAGCGTTAAAACCCCGATATTCATTTAGATTTGTACACGTTCTTTGAATGATATTATTCGGGAATATGTTGCTATCACAGCCATCTTTATATATAAAAATGAATTGCTGTTCGTTTGTCTCGCTAAAACTTGGAAATGGCTGGACTGATTTGCCTTATTTTGATCTTGAAATATTTGTCAAAGTTCAGGGAAGGTTTAAACGGTGAGAAAAAAATGGAAAAATTGTGAGGAAAATTACGAAAATGACGATTTAATCTTATACGAGGGGAGTTTTTTTTCAACCTCCGATTGAACAGCATAGAGACCAGACGAGTCGCAGGTGGGCGGTGTGCGCAGTAGACGATTGCGCATCTCCCCTACGACACACTCTGTTTTTGGCGCGTTTGTGACTTCATTCTGTACCAAGCTACAGTCAAAGAAACATGGCTGCGTTCATCAACTCTCCCGCCAAGTGTGAGTTACGAAGTGTTATTCGTTTTCTGCAAGCAGAAGGGAACAGTGCAGCAGAAATCCATCGAAGAATGAGCCAAGTGTATGGAAAGAGTTTTATGAGTGAAGGAGTCGTGCATGAGTGGTGCAGAAAATTTAAAGAAGGCCGAACTGATGTGCACGATGAAGGAGGTCAAGGACGCAAATCTGTCGCTACAGATGACCTTGTTCAACGGGTTGACAAAGTGGTAAGAGAAAACCGTAGGTTCACAATAAATTAATTATTAATGAAATTTCCAGAGGTCTCCAGATCTTCTCTGTACTCCATCGTAACAGACAATTTACACTACAAAAAAATCTGTGCTCGCTGGGTCCCTAAAATGTTGACCGACAACCACAAAATTCACCGAATGGCGTCATCTTTAAAGTTCCTTGCCTGTTATAACACAGATGGAGAAGATTTTTTGAAATCAATTGTGACTGGAGATGAGACATGGATTCGGTATGAGACACCTGAAACGAAACAACAATCCCAACAATGGATGCACACAAATTCACCGAACAAACCAAAAAAATTCAAAGAGACCTTCAACAACCGAAAGGTTATGGCTACCGTGTTTTGGGACCAAAAAGGTGTATTGCTTGTGGAGTTTATGCTGCCGGGGACCATGATTATTGCAGCTGTTTACTGTGAAACTTTAAAACGTTTACGGAGGGCGATTCAGAACAAAAGAAGAGGTATGCTGACTTCTGGCATTGTTCTGCTCCACGACAATGCTCGCCCCCACAGTGCTGGTGTCACCCAGCGACTTCTTGAACAATTTCAATGGGAGATTTTTGATCACCCGCCATACAGTCCCGACCTAGCACCAAGTGACTTTCATCTTTTTGCTGAATTGAAGAAGTGGCTAGGAGGGCAGCGGTTCCGGATCAACGAGGAGCTTCAAGACAATGTGATTACTCATTTAAACTCATTGGCGGCAACATTTTATGAAGAGGGTATTGGACAGCTTGTCCACAGGTATGATAAATGCCTTAATCTTCAAGGTGATTACGTTGAAAAGTAACCATAAGTGTACCATAATAGTTGTTAATAAAATATTTTTTCCATGTCCATTTGTCTTTTATTTATGGCCTATCGGAGGTTGAAAAAAAAAAAAAAAACATCCCTCGTATATAAAAATCGTATGTTTGTCTGTCCTATATGCGCTCCTAAACCGTAAGTCTGATTACGGTGAAACTTTGGTGAGTTGTCGAGTGCGCGTCGGAGGAGGTACCTAAAAAATAAAATTTCCAAAAAAATCACCCCCTATAATTTAAAAAAAACAGATTTTTTCTGATTTCTATGGAAATTTGCACCTGTATACTGTAAAACAAACGGAAAAATACAGCATGCATATGGTTTCTAAAAATGCATCCCATCTCCCCATTCCCACCCCTTAATTTTTACACAAACTCACACTTTTCATCCGATTTCGATGGAACTTTGAACACATATACTTTTTAAAAAAATAGAAAAATACAGTAGACATTAGTTTTACAAAATCCCAATCCCTATCCCCTTTTCCACCACAAAACCCCCTCTTCCCCTTACAGCCCATAATTTTTTAAAAAAAAAAAAAAAAAAAAAAAACACAGATTTTATCCGATTTTGATGGAACTTTGTACACATATAGTTTAAAACAAACAGAAAAATACTGCCTACATATTGTTTCAAAAAACACAACCCCTCTCCCCTTTGCCACCCCCTTAATTTTTACACAAACCCACACTTTTTATCCGATTTTGATGGAACTTTGCACACGTGTACTTTTAAAAAAATACTGTAGACCTTAGTTTTACAAAAACCCAATCCCTCTCCCCTTTTCCACCCCTTCATTACTATCATTGTTCTTTATAGAAAGCTACAGTTCCTATCTGATTTTGAAGGAAGTTTGCGCACATATATTTTAAAAACAAACCCCTCCCATAATATTTCCAGTGTTCTTTATTGAAACCCACAGTTTTATCTGATTTTGATGGAATTTTGCATTTGTATACTTCGAAACAAGGAGAAAAATGCTGTTAAGTTTTGGTTTTGAACAACCAACTGCTCTCCCCTTTACTCTAACCCCCTAATTTTAGTCAATATTTCATATACATTCCCCCGGTTTTTATCCAATATTGATGGAACTTCACACACACATACTTCAAAACAAGGAGTAAAATACGGCCTACATTTGGTTCCCAAATCCCAACCTCTCATCCTCTTTATTCCCTCCTCTCTTAATTTTCAATGTTCCTTACACTACCTTTATTCAATGTGGATGGAACTTTGCACATGTATAAATTAAAGCAAAGAGAAAAATGCTGTCTATCTTATGGTTTACAGAAACCACCCACTTTCCCCATCCCCCTAATTAAGAAAAATTTACACTTGAAACCATTAAGTTTTTTTGGAATTATCTCAAAAACGCTGGGAAAATTAGACAAAGTAGATAGCAACAGTATTAAAGTACACATTATTTCCTGTTAAACAGCACTAGACAGATTACGATCGGACAATTGCTGACCAAGAAATTCAAAACTGAATTTTAAAAATTATTTTAATTTTTTTGTGACAACACGCAAATCTAAAGTTTTTATTTGATGTCGAAGGAAGTTTGAACACATTTAATTTAAAATAAGAGAATATTATGTTTATATTTAGTTTAAAAAAACTGCACCCGCTCTCCCGTTTCATTCCTCTTAAGACTGATTTAGACGTGCAGCTTTTCTGTGTTTAGCATATATCTCCAGAAAAACTCAGATTTTTTTTTGTATATATGCTGATTGGAATCGCCAAAAATTTTGCATATCCAAGACCAATGCAATAAACTTAAAATTGAATGAAACAGTGATTAAAATTTATACATAAATATCTAATTTTTTACTACATACAAACTTTCAAATGCATGCCTTTAATCTATATGTGCACTCAAGTGTAGCAATAGCGAAGCATTGATGGGTCAGCTACTTATTTAATATATGTTACTCTTAGAGTAGTAAAATATATCCATTCTTACAAACTTCTCTCGAAAAGTGCCGTAACGTTAAGCAGTGAGCTACTAGAAGAAGGTATATAGCAATGTATAATGATAACGTAAATGTTCCTTCGACTATATTATCTAGTAATATGTTTCTATTACATCCAGCAAGATAGAATATAATGCACAAACTTCAAGGGAAAAAAGAAAAAGAAAAAAAACTACCATAACATTACATGCTAAGACATTAAAGTACGCCATTTTTATCTTGTACACATATAGATCAAAGGAATGCATTTGAAAGTTTGTATTTAGTAAAAAATTAGATATTTACGTATAAATTTTAATCACTGTTTCATTCAATTTAAGTTTATTGCAATGGATATGCAAAATTTTAGTGACGTCGTGTATCTTTTTATAATGATATTGTGTCAAAAGATGTATAATGAGCTTGGATAACTTAGCAGAACACGCAGCATTACCTGCAGTAAATTTTTGAAATTTATAAATGTTTTATTCAGATAGTGGAGTGTCAGACAAGCAGTGTGGTGATTTGCCGGTAGACATTCAATTCTGTTTGCAGAGTGAGAAACCTATTATGAAGAAAGAATCAATTACTACTTTAACATGAAATTTTTATTTCCTAGCAGAATTAATGGATCGAAACAAACGAACTATAGTAAACTGATCTACATGCAGTCAACTGTTTCCACAGATAGAGAAATCAACATTAACACTGATCGTTATGAATAAAAGAATCAATTACTACTATAATACCTAAATTTCTGTTTTAAAGTAGAATTAATTGATGGAACCCATTATCCTGAAAACAAAATCAATATTCAGATAGCAAATTAAGTTCACTTAAAAAAAAGTAATTTTCAGATATTCAGCGCAAATCAAAATATTCATTTTTATTTTCACAATTTTTTAACAAGATGAACGTCCTTGGGCCGCTTAGATATTTATTTGCTCTTTGAATGTTAGTAATTTTTTTTTTTTTTTTTTTTTAATGTTTAGTCACTTCCATCATATTTTGACATTTTGAGTTTCCATTAATTAAAACTATATTAATTTTTATTCACAAGTCTTGAAATTAGTCATTTTAAGAGATGCCGGGTAAACGATAGTCAAATCTTTCAATGCAATGTAAGAAAACTATGGTTGTGAAAATAGCAAAAACCTAGGAACAAATCCTCTAGAAGAGCTGCACAGGGTTGAGCACTTGGCATGTGTTAAAGTTTCTGGGGATGCTGAATTGCTGGAGCAATCACAAGTTGGGCGACGACACCAAACTGAACACTTGGTGTCTGGACGATCACATCGGGAAAAAACGCGAGCTTGGTGCAAAGAGCAAGCGGAATGGCAACCTATCTCAAGAGCTTCTGAAACACCGAAGCAAACAAAAAGACGGCAACAACAATACGCCGCATATTTGGCATTGTAACAAGTTGCTGAAACACCTGAACAAACGCGAGCTCATTACTAATGGTTTCTTGAGCATTCAACTAAATATTATCAATGATGAAAATTGGTTATGTGATAGGACAATACTTGCCCCAAAAAATGATTCTAAACCAAAAAAAAAATATTAGAGGAAGTAGTCGAGGAAGTTATTAAGGTTCTTTCGGTGGTTTAATTACTGATTAATTAATTAAAAATTCCACCAAACAGGTTATGTTTGCAGAGTTGTTTTATTTTGATCCAAACAAGTCAGCGATATTCACAAGCATAGATACAATACAGATATGCACTTCTGAATAATTGCAAAGATAATTTCTGTGAACTCAACTGAATGATTGAAACTCTCTGAATACTGTCAACTAAAGTGACTTAACTTACTTACTTACTTACTGAATGAATCTCTCTGTCCAGGAGATCTGTTTATATAGTCTCTATCGAAATTACGAGAATTCTTCAAAGGCATCCGCCCGATATTTCTCGATCATTAACAATCACTCAAACAATCTAACATATTAAAAACAATCGGAATTAATACAAAATTAATTAACAACATTACAAAATGATCAGAAATGGTAATTATAGATACTTAAGGGGGTAGATACAGTTATTGCATTGCAAATATTGAGTGTTTTGTTATTTTTCCCCCTACTGAAGTATACAATATAATACTATGAATTTTTTTTTTGCAGAGATATAGATGCTCTGGCAACAATGTAAACAGATATTTGAGTTAAAATGTAGGTTGATAAAGTCCCCATTGTCGATGAAAATTTAACAATGCAAATGTGCATATTATCACAGTTTTCGTTATAGAACAGTAAGTATTCAATATTTTGCATTTATTTTGATTTAGAATTATAGCTATAATATACAGTTATAACATTCTCTAGAATCATCAAAGTTCTCTCGTTGTGTAAATGTTTTTATTAAAAAAGTAATATATAAACAGCTTTTCGTTCAAAATATACAACAACAAAAAAATCATAAATCATTCAATTTTCATTTTTCTTCAGATCTTCTAGTCCATGCTGTAGATCATGGTATGGTGAGTGTTCACTGAAAATTAGAAGATGATATGAGCATTACACAAAGAGTTACCAGGGAAACCATTTTAGAAATACATGAACCGAGAAAATCAACTTTGAAGTTTAAAAATCTTCTTACTGTACCTTAATATAAGTTTTTTGAACTAAAACTGCCCAGATGAATAAAACACTCCTTGCTCCTCTTCTTTCCAAGCTTCATTTTGTAACTTGAACCTCTTCCTTGCTTTTCTTGATTCCTTCGTGGAATGTTTTGCCTTTTTTTTGGGAACTGCTTATTCTCCGCATGTCTTCATTCCTAAAATATATTATCATGTTGTGGCCCACAGGTACTTCCAGTCTCTCAAAAACCTTTAATCTGCCATCCATACCATCATTGAAAGTAACCACAGCATCATAAGTCCCAATTTGTACTATTCTCCTTCCATAAAAGCCAGTCTTTGGGCAAACATTCCAAATTTTTGAGTGGAATGACTCATTGGGATTTTGAGTGAATCCACCCACTCACCTTTTTAACAATTTTGGGTCACAAAGATCCTGAAAGATGGGCTTAATTGCTTCCATTACTGCAACTGGAAGGTTGTTTTTTATGCTTATACATTTTCAAATTATTTTCATGTAAAGCTTTCTGGTACGGGCACCAGCTATCAGCTCCTTTTGGGCAAAGTGAGTGCATTGAATTACCAAATGTCGCCCGCACATCTCTATAGATATTAATCAATAACTCTGCAGCCAATCAAGATATTTTCATGAAATTTTCACATATGTAAAGGTAAAGAAATGAAGAACATTATGGGTCTATTTTTGAAAAATGTGATTTTTTGGCCATGATTACTGTATCTACCCCCTTAAATACACAATTATTTACAGAAATCCTTTCAAACGGTAGAAAATTGTCCTGTAGACATCGTAACTTACAGTAGTACATGGAATTACAAACTTTTAAGAAATTCTCTTGCATCATTCGGTTCTTAAACATATTAAATGGCCTTTGAATAATTTTCTTTACCTAAAACAAAGTCTATATACACTGATTTACAAGAAATTACAAAACAAACATACCAAATCACTTTCAAGCAAACTTTAGCTCATTAAAAATACTTCATACAGTACAATGCTATTCAAAATTCAGGTATTAGGGCTGTTACAAAGTGACAACACACTCTTCCATCGATACAGTAATGTTAACTGACGATGCTGCTACCTACTCCGTCGAGGTTGTTAAACTCCTTCCAGTTATCTGGGCTATCATCCCACAAACTCGAACTTAAGGTTGGCACTCGAGTTCTCCTGATGCGTAATCTCGACTCCCCCCTCTCCCCCTCAAGGTATTTTAATGGCACCAGATTACGCATCACGGAACTAGGAAGACAATTCTTACCGGTGCATCTAAAGGTGAAGCCGTTGTAATTCCGTGTATCCCGATTTTTCCCTGTAATATTCCCTTTCAATTTAAAACATTGCATGTTCAATGACAATTAATAAATCACAGGGTCAAATGTTGAAATTGGTGGGAATACACTTGGATACTCCCTGCTGTTCCCTTGGTCAACTATATGTTGCTTGCTCGCAGGTATTGAGTGCAAAAAATTTACATTTTTTCAGAAAATAACAAGTCCTACAATATTCTATATGCCGATGTATTAAACTGAAATATACTGCTAATATACAAAATATTTTGTTTTAAAAGTTCGATGAAGTTGTTTGGAATGAATAAATTTTTGTTGTTTTATTGCAATATTTATTACTACTATTACCAATAAAAATAGCTCTAAAATAAATTGTATGGTCATATTGACCTGGTGGCAAGGCTTCTTTATGTCTGTGCAATCAGCCCCTTTCGTAGCTGCTTAACCCAATGCTGTAATCCTACTTGACATAGAGGACCTACAGTTCAACGTGGAATCAGAACCACGTGAGCATTCTGGCATACTTAACATCAAACAACAACCTGTGCCAGAGGTGAAGGTCGAGCTAAGGACCTATGAAAATCCTCTCCGAGACTGGGATTAAAGCTGGGGACTTTTCCATCTCCAGTTGGACGCCCTAACCACTGAGCGACCAGACCTCTCAAGAAAATCTTATACTACAACACCCTTCCACGCAGACGAAGTCCCGGGTAACTGGTAGTTTTTAATATAACAAGCCAATTTTTTCAATAAAAACATCTGTGCACATTCCTTTCTCAAAGTTCAGTGTTTGCTGTGCATATTTCTTACAAAGTGGTGTAGGTACAAACATTGTTTCAGAAATACAGCAGTCTACACTACAAATATGCATTTATCCCAGCAGCAACCATTTGTTTCTCTTCATGTAACATATGAGTGCCTCTAAAAAGACAGAAAAAAATAAAAATAAAGTCAAGGAAAAATTAAGCAAGGTAATTTTTTTTTCGTATGGAGATATTTTCTTTTGATATCCATTCATGCAAGGACTGTTTTTCTTCAGATATAGTACTTATGTTTGATAAAAGATATGCATGCAATTATTAAGTACGTATGGAGTTAGGATTTATTTAAGCTGGATTATTAAAGGTGATATTGTTCCACAGGAGATAAATAAATGTTGGGATTTTATTGAAAATCATGTTGTTGTATTATTTGTCAGGATTTTGTGCTTGTGAATTGTGTAACGTTAAGCCAGGAACCAACTCAGAATTTATGTGAATGTCTGCAGAAGACTATGAAAACTGCAATTGGAATGAACAGTTCACCAGTTTAGGAATTTGATCCCACGTTTCCACAATATGCTACATGGTGGATAAGGGTGGTATGAAAGTTCTCATCCTCAACCATAGATGCCCATGCTTTTTGCTTTTTTACAAACTATAAAGAATGAAAATTTGGTCGTCATGAGCCCATATGTTTCCCGTTCTCTTTATGAAATTTTCTTATCATTGTATTGTAGAACAATGTTTGTGACGATCTGTGGTTGGGTAAAAGAACAGGAACTTTACCTACCTCCTTCCTATAAAGCACTTTTTTTTTTTTTTTGCATATAACATCTGCCCTTCCTCTCTCCCTTGCTGTTGTGAGAAATAAAATATCAATATGCTTGCTTTATCTTGTGTCATTTGCACTCCCCTAAAGATGTGTGAAGTATATTTATTTGCAGTTTTCATATATAATCCGAAACCAAATATTTGCAGGTGAAGATATTCAAGATGCTGCCATGAGAGAAGTGCTTGAGGAAACCAACATTCAAACTGAGTTCAAATCACTCATTTGTTTCCGACACGCACACCATCGCAATTTTGACTGTTCTGATATCTACTTCATTGCTAGTCTTACACCAGTTTCAGAATCCATTACAAAATGTGATCGTGAAATTGAAGAGTGTAAGTGGATGAAGGTATGTTTATTTATTACTGGCAAGTTTGTTTGTTTATTTATCATTTATGTTTCCCTTTTTTTAACATTTAAGTTTAAAAGGTTTTAAGACCAGGTGACAGACTTTGGACTTGCTGTGTATTCTGCGAAACGATGGGTTATTCTGGCATTCTCATATGAACAAAGCAGAGCTCATAAAAATTCCTGGGCTTATTGGGATTTAAACCTGGGCTCTCAAATTTTATAGCAAGTACCTTATCCACTGAGTGAGGCAGAGAGGCTGCAAACTTCTAGAAGTGTTGAAATGGGGATAGTAGCTTTCTGTAGTACAGTCTTGAGCAAGGCATGCGTGCACCCAAAGAAAGATTGCTCAACACGTAATTGTTAAATTTCTAATTCATGAATGTGTGAAACCAAACAAAATTCTGTGGAGGTTGAAAAAACAGTACGAGGACTGTACACTATTAAGGGCATCACCTGATCATTCTCCCTACAGATCTGACCTGTTGCCCTGTGATTCTTATCTCTTTGGGCCACAGAAAGTAACACTGGGAAGCTAACTGTTTGATGAAGACAATGTGGTGCAGAGATTCTTGCACAATTGGCTACTGATGCAACCCTCTTCTTTTTACAATGAAGGCATCAAAAAGCTTCTGTTATCCTGGAAAATGGTATATCCAAAGGAGGAGATTATATTGAGAAGTAGTATTTTATTGGTTCATTTTCTGTAATAAATACGCAGTTAAAAACAGTCTAGTTTATAATAATAATTATTTGATCCACTATCATCATATATATTATTTCTATAGGGTATTTTTTTGTCACAAGCCTGTATCTTCCTTCATACTTAACCGAAATCAATGAATGAGGTGTCATTTTAAAGCATATGGTCTCCACTTTGGTCACATCATATTTTAAGAAATGAAGTTTTCGAAATTCGACCCTTAAAGGGCAAAAATGTCAATATTTCTAAAATGCTGTTTTCTGTGTTACGAGTCATTTATTTCCCTGGATACCTATCTGAAATCATTTAATGATGTATAATTTTAAAGATTAAGATCTCCACTTTAGTGAAGTCATATATTAAGACAGAAATTTTTGGGAATTCGACCCTTAAAGGGCAACTGTATCAATATTTTTGCGATGCGTTTTTGTGTCACAAGCTATTTATCTCCCTTAATACCTAACTGATATAGATAAATTAGGTATAATATTAAAGACTGAGGTCTCCGCTGTGGTAACATTATACTTTAGGAAAGGAATTTTTCGTAATTCGACCCTTAAAGGGCAAAAATTGTCAATTTTTCTATAATGCATTTTTTGTACCTCGAGCCATTTATCTCCCTGGATATCTAACCAAAAGCGATAAATGAGGTAGGATTATGAGGAGTAATGTCTCAGCTGTGTGACATCATATTTTAAGAAATAATGTTTTTGGAATTCAACCCTTAAAGGGAAAAAGTAAAATATTTTCTATAACGCATTTTCGTGTCACGAGCGATTAATCTCCCTTAATATCTAACCGATACAGATAAATCAGGTATCATATTAAAGAATTAGGTCTCTGCTGTGGTAACATTATATTTTAAGAAAGGAATTTTTCATAATTCGACCCTTAAAGAGCAAAAATGTCAATTTTTCTAAAATGCGTTTTTTGTGTCTCGAGCCACTTATCTCCCTGGATATCTATCCAAAATCGATAAATCAAGTGAGATTATGAAGAATATTGTCTCAGCTTTGGTGACATAATATTTTAGGAAGGAAGTTTTTGGAATTCAACCCTTAAAGGGAAAAAGTATAAAAGGTTCTACAACGCATTTTTGTGTCACGAGCCATTTATCTCCCTTGATATCTAACCAATATTGATAAATGAGATATCATATTAAAGACTAAGGTCTCCGCCATGGTAACATTATATTTTAAGAAAGGAATTTTTCGTAATTCGAACCTTAAAGGGCAAAAATGTCAATTTTTCTAAAAATGCGTTTTTTGTATCTCTAGCCATTTATCTCCCTTGACAATTAAACCAAATTGATAAACGAGGTATCATTTAGAGATTGAGGTCTTCGTAATGTCTTCGGTTCTGTTACCACATTTTAAGAAAGAAATTTTTAAAAATTCTAATCTTAGTGGGCAAAAGTATTAGTATTTTTACAACACAATTTTCTGTCACCAGCTATTTATTTCCCTTGATACCTAACCGAAAACAATAAATGAGGTATCGATTTAAATATTAAATTATCCGCTATTGTCACATCATATTTTGAGAAAAAACTTTCTCCAAATTCAACCCTTAAGGGGCAAAAATATCATCAAATCTCAAAACTTTTTTTTTTTTATACCTTGGTTGATAACTAACCGAAAAAAATAAATGAGGTATCATTTTAAAGACCAAGGTCGCTGCTTTGGGCACACCATATTTTATAAAAGGAATTTTTTTTTAATTCGACCCTTAAAGGGCAAAAGTATCAATATTATTTATACAACGTGTGTTTTTTTTTAATTACAAGTCATTTATCTTCTTCGATATCTATCCGAAATCGATAAATGACATATCATTTTAAAAATTAAGGTATGAGACTGTTCAGAACCAAGTCCCTAAATTGCAGCAGCGGATGTCATTTTTTTATTCAAAAAGTAGCTTTTCGGATTTTTTTTCTGTTACGGAAACACTGTCGTTTTGCTATACAATTCCAATGGAAACATTTTATTTGAACAGCAACAAATATTACACAGATGTTGATATGTTGTGTACATTTTGTTCAGGTTGGTTTTATACTGTTAAGGTCAGTGACAGTTCGTCATAAATACAGACTGTTTTAAATTTTCCTAACTGTTTCGTAATATGTTGCGAGTATTTTGATGCCTTCCTATTACACTAAAAAAAATAAAAATATTTACTACAAAACTAAGGTTCTACTTTTCATTATATTACAAGCATTCAACCACACTATTCATCGCATTTTAATCGCGAAATTTTCGCACGCGTCCGTCTAGTATATATTATTTCTATAAGGTATTTTTTTTTGTCACAAGCCTTCGTTCATACTTACCCAAAATCAATGAATGAGGTGTCATTTTAAAGCTTATGGTCTCCACTTTGATCACATCATATTTTAAGAAAGAAAGTTTTCGTAATTCGACCCTTAAAGGGCAAAAATGTCAATATGTGTAAAATGCTGTTTTCTGTGTTACGGGTCATTTATCTCCCTGGATACCTATCTGAAATCGTTTAATGAAGTATCATTTTAAAGATTAACATCTCTGCTTTTGTGACGTCATATACTAAGACAAGAATTTTTGGGAATTCGACCCTTAAAGGGCAAAAGCATCAATATTTTTGCGATGCGTTTTTGTGTCACAAGCCATTTATCTCACTTCATATCTAACCGATATAGATAAATGAGGTATCATATTAAAGACTAAGGTCTCCGCTGAGGTAAAATTATATTTTAAGACACAAATTTTTAGTAATTCGACCCTTAAAGGGCAAAAATGTCAATTTTTCTATAATACGTTTTTTGTGCCTCGAGCCATTTATCTCCCTGGATATCTAACCAAAATCGATAAATCAAGTAAGATTATGAGGACTAATCTCTCAGCTTTGGTGACATCATATTTTAAGAAAGAAGTTTTTTGGAATTCAACCCTTAAAGGGAAAAAGTACAAATGGTTAAACAACGCATTTTTGTGTCACAAGCTATTTATCTCCCTTGATATCTAACCAATATAGATAAATGAGGTATCATATTAATTACTAAGGTCTCCGCCGTGGTAACATTATATTTTAAGAATTCGACCCTTAAAGGGCAAAAATGTAAATTTGTCTAAAATGCGTTTTTTGTGTCTCGAGCCATTTATCTCCATGGATATGTAACCAAAATCGATAAATAAAGTAGTATTATGAGGAGTAATGTCTCAGTTTTGTAACATCATATTTTAAGAAAGAATGTTTTTGAAATTCAACCCTCAAAGGGAAAAAGTATAAATGGATCGACAACGCATTTTTGTGTCACGAGCCATTTATCTCCATTAATATCTAACCTAAATAGATAAATGTGGTATCATTCTAAAAACTAAGGTTTGGTAACATCACATTTTAGAACTGAATTTTTCTGAATTGAAGGGCATAAATATCAGTATTTCTAAAATGCTTTTTTTGTGTCTCGAGTCATTTATCTCCCTTGATATTTAAACAAGGTTTAATTTAGAGATTGAGGTCTTCATAAGATCTTAGGTTCCTTTAAACCACATTTTAGGAAATAAATTTTTCGAAATTCTAACCTTAGAGGGCAAAAGTATTAATATTTCTACAACGTATTTTTCTGTCATGAGCTATTTATTTCCCTTGATACCCAATCGAAATTAATAAATGAGGTATTGTTTTAAATATAAAATTATCCGCTTTGGTCACATCATATTTTAAGAAAAAACTTTCTCCAAATTCATTCAATTCTTAAGGGTAAAAAATATCATCATTTCCAGAACTTTTATTTTATTTTTAATCTCACTTGATAACTAACTGAAATCGATAAATGGGGTATCATTTTAAAGACCAAGGTGGCTGCTTTGGTCGTACCATATTTTATAAAATAAATTTTTTGGAATTCGACCCTTAAAGAGTAAAAGAATTAACAATATTTCACAGCATGTTTTATTATTATTACAATCCATTTATCTTCTTCGATACCTAGCTGTAATTGATAAATATTATATCGTTTTAAAGATTAAGGTCTCCAGTTAGGTAAAATCATAAATTAAGAAAGAATTTTTCGGAATTTGATGCTTAAAGTGGTAGCACGTATGAGAAAGTTCAGAGCCAAGTCCCTAGACTGCAGCAGCAGATATCACAGAGATGTCAGTAAACTTATTTTTATTCAATAAGTAGCTTTTCGGATATTTTTTTCTGTTATGGAAACACTTTCGTTTTGCTATACAATTCCAATGTACACATTTTACTCGCACTGTAACAAAAATCACAGAGATGTTGATATGTTGTGTGCATTTTGTTCAGGTTGGTTGTATTCTGTTAAGGTCAGCGACAGTTTGTAGTAAATACAGAGTGTTTTAAATTTTCCTAACTGTTTCGTAATATGTTTTAAGTATTTTGATGTGTGCCTATTACACTAAAAAAAAAAAAAAATATTTACTACAAAAGTACGGTTCTACTTTTCATTATATTACAAGCATTCAACCTCGCTATTCATCACATTTTATTTGTGAATTTTTCGCACGGTTCGTCTAGTCGTATATTAATGTGTCTCGGAAGTTATCCCTTTCTTCAGATTCCAACCCAGTTTTTTGTGACAAAATTGTCAGCTTCCCTCCTTTTCCACCCCCCCCCCCCCACCACCCCTTTTCTTTGCTTGCAGGATTGAGATACTACTGTGTGTTTTACCTAAATTCTGTGCATTTCTTGACGTTTTTATCAATCTTTCTTGTTCCTCCTAAATATTAGAAGGAAAATTTTCTTACTATATATTGATCATTTCTAGTATATATCCTGAAAAATACTTATTCCTGTAGAATATGATTTATCTTGACTCCAACTTCACAGTTACCATGTTATATTCTTGAGTTCCACCTTTCTTGTAATAGTGAGATTAAAAATAATATGTTTACAAAGTTTTGTCACCTATATTCTCCTCCATAGGTCATGGTTGCTAGACTTGAGTGGGCTGAAATAGAAACCTGACTTATATTTAATTTTAAGTTTCACCCTCCAAAATATGAGGAATTTATATTTAGTTTAAAGGGAATGTGATCATTGACTGCAGCAACAAAGGCTTCGAAGGCATGTCTTTGTCCTTGATTGAGACTGGGCAAACATTCATAATCTAATCTTTGGTCATCGTTTCAAGGTCAGAAAAATAAAACTACAATTCCATATTATGAGCATTGTTTAATAGTTAAGCAACTCCAAAGAAAAGGATTGCCAGAATTCACATTTAGGTAACATATCTTAATTCTGATGTTCACTTTAAATAAACTGATAACTCATCTACAGTGAGCCTGAACAAAGACCATTAACGAAAGTGGTCGTTAAAATATGTAAAAAGCAAATAAATCTTAATGTATAAACATTCGTTAAGTAGTAACAATAGGAGAAGTCCTAATTAAATTGAAATTTTGCCTAGGCTGGAATAACAATTGGCATTCATTATTACAGCAAAGATCATGAGTAATTTAAGTATTTTTTAAAAAAATTTATGTTGCTTTCGTTAGTGATATATTACTGAAAAGTAGTTCCACAGTTTGAAGCGGTAAAGTTTTTCCATACTTTTTTTAAGAATGAAATGCTATGGAAGGCAAACTTAATGAATGTATTCTGGAAATTAATTTTGTTCCAGTTGCATAGCTATGAAACTGTAGATGTAACCTCTAATTTTTAATACACCTCTCATCACTATTAATTTGTGATAGAAGGCTGGCTTTATGACGTCACCGTTCTCCATCCAATAGCTATCTGAATGAGTGAGTGAGCTTAGGAAGTTATATAGGAGATGGTTCTATGAATATAGCTTGCTGTAACTTTATTTTGAATGGTTGTATGATGTACGTTCAGTTAGTTCCTTTGAACCACAGTCCCAGATATGGGGAGGGAAGATGCAAACCGGATTGTTTGAGCTGGGCAGCAACTCCGGGGGCACCAGATTCTTGTTCAAGTAGTGACAATTTCATGTGGTGATGACTCTCTCTCTCTTTCTTTCTTTAAAATGATGGGTAACAACTCAAGGGGGCAGGAAGAGGGAGTGGTGGCAATTTCAAGTTTTTGCCGTGGCTCTGAAACATCAAAGATCTGCCAGTGCTGAATCATACGTAGAAAGTGACATTTCCACTCCTTTGCATGTTACCTTCAATCACTTTCTTATTTTATTCATAGAATATGTACCTTCAGAAGATTTAATAATTTCCATTACATATTATTTTACTTATTATGCTTCGATCCTGAGAAAATTGTTTTCATTCTAATGCTATATTAGTATTCTAGTAAAATATGCACTTTTTTAATGTATGTGTGCTTTATTTACTACAATTGATGAATTTTTAACTTTCTCAAGAAAGGTTTTGATTGTGAGGAGACGTCCATTAATTACATAAGCGCAAATAGTGACGGGTAGGGGGTGAGGGGGTCGACAGAAATCTCCTGTCAGCATTTTATTTTAGATTGCAGCCCTTCAAAATACAGTAGCACTTTAAAAAAAAAGTCTCCAAAATTGCATTGTTGATCTTACGTTTGGGGGGGGGGGGGCAGATTTATGAAAAAAACCATATACTCTGCCTGAAATTACGTCTCTTTATCTTCCTTCAGAAATAACATCATATACTGTTTCAACATTATGTGTATTGAATCACACATTTATTACTTCACTTCTAATACAAGATGTAATCAACTCAATATAACTTTTGTACAATCATATTTTCTTTGGTTGCAGCCATATCAGTTTTACATAAATCAATTTCCATATAAGTCAAATTATCCTCCATGATAAATCTTCATAAAATGATTATCATCACTAAAAATAGTCTTTCATCTACTGGCAACCTCAATCAGGGATAATATCCAGTCATCCATTATACAGTTCATTATTTAGATGCCTACCATCATTCAGTAACATCTTCTCTCTGGTCCTGGCTCTGTTTACTCTGTTCTGCCAAAGATTCTTCCAAATGTTCCATTAATATTTCGTATTTATAGATTATAATATACATAAAAAACACTTTACTATGCTAAAATCTATGTTTATATGCTATATGTATGACCGTTATTTATGCCCCACAATCCATATTGACTAATGGGTACCACTTTGATGATATTATATGCATCATTTTGTAAGGATGTAAACTGATACCAGGAGTGGTATCAGTTTAGTCACCTTAACTGAATTTTGACCTGTTGAAAGTTCTACTAAATTTGCATTAATAAATTTACATGATCATGTATTAGCCTGGATGGTTCTACTGTAAAGCTGATCGGTCGCCACAAAGCTTATTTAAACCAAAACTGAGGAAACGTTAGTGTTCACTACGAAAGCATAAAAATCCACATGATGAAAAATTTTAAGTTTATTTCACAGTCACATCTGAAAATAGCATTTACAGTCGAATTGGCAATCGAACTAAACATTTCTGAAAATCACAAGTCATGAAGAGGAAGAAGTTCCCAACTAAACACCATTAGAAAATTTATAGGTCCATAGTCAATGCTAACATTCGTCACTGGTGAGAAAAAGTTAATATGGCTGATCGCACATGGAATATCTCAAAGTTCAAACTGACTGGAAGTCAGCCTGGCTGACCGACAAACACACTACTCGACGAAACACACTAGCTCATGATTACGCCGCGGCTGGAAACAAAAGGCAAGGCAGACGGCCTAGGCAGCCTAATTTATACCCTCAGCCGTATACTACCGCTTACCAAGAAATAGTCTGACAAAATGTGATTATAGTTAATTTTCAAAGTTTAACAGAGTGAAGCCTGGCCCTTAAGGTTTATAAAAAAGTATTATGACTTTAATTCTAAATTAGCTAGCTTTCTTGTAAATGATTTAAGTATGCGGGCGCAATGGTAATGAATTTCCTAAAAACAGTTGGTGAACCCCCGATTTATATCTTAATTTGTGCAATTTTTAGACATCCCTGCTGGATTACAAATTATCGTGTTTAAATTAGTGTCAACGTGTTCAGTGCTTGCTCCTGATTTAAAAAATGTAACTGTTATTATTATTGGTGGTGTATTAGCAAAGTTATCTGTTTTACAAAGACCGTGGTTTAGATTGCCTTGAAGCCATGTTGGAAAAAATTTGGTTTTAGTTAACAATTATTAAAGTATTGTTTATATCGAAAAAGTGTTATTAGCTGAATTTTCTTTGAATTTTATTACATGTTTTAAAAGTTGTTTTGTTTACGAAAGTGCTCTTGTTTAATCACAATTTAATTTCGAAATTACCACGTTTTTATTTACAACACAATAACTTTAAAATTGATTTAATATTTATTCTACTGCATGGAATGTTTTGAAACTTTAATATAATATACTAGATTCTCTGCTCTTTCAGGAAATTTACTTTTTAGTTCGGGGGATTATTGCAAACGTGTGGTTTTTAATGTTGAAACTGCAAGTGTATCTAACAAAGTGTTTAAAATTTTATTTACTCTATTTACACAGCCTGAAACTACTGAATTTTAGTGAATTTAACTTTCTTTCTGGTTTTTATTATTATAAAATTACTTTACTGCATCGAAAATGCATCTCTGCATTGAGAATTAGTGAAATTACCAGTAAACAAAATCGATTGTTTACAAATTGGATAATAATGGGTTACCCTGTTTCAGGTTAGTTTAAAGGTTATTTACTATTATAAATTGTTTACTTGGGACCTGTATTGTATGTTGAGTGACTTTACTGTTTTTAAATCGGCTTATTTACTGAGTTGGTTGCAGTATCGGCTTCTTCATGTCTTCATGAAACGTGTCTCTCATATCCTGTAATTGCAAAATGAAAAATTTTATGTTTATTGGAAGGTTTACTCCCTCCCTTATGCTCTATAGCCAAGAAAACTAGAATTTACCCAAATTGTAAGGTGCTTACAACTTACATCTCCTTAATGATGAAACTAAGGAAAATGGAGCTGCTTCAAGGCGATATAAATAATGAAGGAAAGGGAAATTAACCCACCACATACCAGAGCTGACGGCTGCGATGAGAGAAAACACTTAAAACACTTAGGTGGACAAACAATTACATAATTTCTGGCAACTGCCTTCTTCAGTGGTAGAGTAACGGGCCATTAGGCTCCATACGTGTGCACACACAGAATGTCACAAATGATAATTATCATTAAAAA
Source organism: Vandiemenella viatica (assembly GCA_031002005.1). NCBI lineage: Eukaryota > Metazoa > Arthropoda > Insecta > Orthoptera > Morabidae > Vandiemenella > Vandiemenella viatica. Next base: position 21,621,067 of record JARYHS010008075.1, on the reverse strand, counting down.
TATTCCTTCATCTTCCGGCATCCTCAATCTGGGATAATATTCAGTCATCCATCATACAGTTCATTACTCAGATGTCTACCATCATTCAGTAACATCTTCTCTCTGGTCCTGCACTCAATTTACTCTGTTCTGCCAAAGATTCTTCCAAATGTTCCATTGATATCTTGTATTTATAGATTACAATATACATAAAAAACAATTTTCTGTTCTTAAATATATATATATATGTAAGACGGTTACTTATGCTCCACAATCGATATCAACTAATGGGTACCACTTTGATGATAGGAATTGTCCGCTATATGCATCACTTACATATACTTAAATATTGCATTCAATGTCAATCTAATACAATTCTGTTTTTTATTTTTCATGCCATGCAAATTCCTTTTTATTTCTCCCAGAAGATGATAAATGTTACTTGCTGATGGGATTCAGTCACTTTCTTTGAATCTTCTCCTTCATTTTACTATGAGCCACATTTTAAAGACCCGAAAATCAATATCCTTCAGCTAAATTTTCAGCAAGGCACCAAATCAATTGCAACAGTTTCAGTTTGCCCATATTTTGCTATCCTTAAATTATTCTTTTTGGTTCTTTACACCCGTCCACACCTTTCTTTTCTTCAAATTTTGTTTTCACTCTAATTCTATTCCCTAGCTGAACCATCACACCCATTTCTTCTTCTTGCCCCACACATCTATAATCTTTTCCCATATTTCGACTCTCAGCCCTCTATTTTTTCACAGCCTCTTCAGCATAATCCATCTGGTGCACTAGAATGTCTTTCTCCTTCCAGTCCACTTCATTTCTTTCTTTCATATTTGTTTCCATCTAGTTGTTCTATCAACTCTTCCGTATTACAGTCATATTCTGTTTGATCTATCACCTCGGGTACTGATTCTTTCTTCTTTTTAGCATATAACTCTTGATTGACTGAAATTGCATTAATATTATACCCTTTCTCTTCACCTTTATCAGATTCTGTTGAATTTATTCTATCACTTGCACTTTTTTGCATTTCTTGACATGTGGGTTTCTGATAACACAGTTTTATTATCTATTTTCTTCTCTTGGTTTTCCAATATCAGTTTGTCCCATGCTGCCTTGACGACATACCATTCTCCATCATCAGAGCATATCCCAGTATTCCCATTTACATGTTTGACATCTCCATACCCTTTTTCGTTAACCTTAAACTCGAAACACTTCCACCACTCCGATGGTTTATCTTTTGTACATTGTTCCATTTCCTTGACACATTGACTAATCAATTCTTCAACATTAGTTTCTGTCTTCACCATCTCATTTTCTTCTTTATTTATATTGTTTCATATAGTTCTTACATATCTTTTTTCTGCTATTTCTTTACCTCTTTTGTTGTTTATCTTTAACTCCAGTCTAATTTTTCTCTTACAAGAAATCGATCAGACCATCCTCATATGGCGTCATAGTTTTCCAATCCATCTCTGTGATAACCTTTGTTGTTCCCAACTGTTGGCATCCTTTGTTCATTTCAGCTGAAATTGAACCTTTTTCTTAAGAATGGCTCCTATTGTGATAATTTCTGTTTTCTCTCACCAGAGTCCTTATTGTCAGTCATTATCCATTTTTCTTTTCTGTTTATGGTTACGATTGGCTTCTACATTTCTTTCAATCCTCATTATACCCTTGCTATCTTGCCACCTTATCTACTCTGCTTATCGAACTCAGGAAATCTTCTATACTGTCCCACTGTAAAACTGCCATCTTGTCTTTAAATTACATCGCAACTTCTTTCGTAGAACTTCAATGTCTTATTGATCATCAATATTGCTAGATAAATACTCTAATTCTTTCAGCTTGCATTCGCAAAATTCCAGTAAGCTCATATCTTGCCGGCAATCAGGCCTACTCTGTCAAAGTTCTTATTCTTGTAGTTCTGTATATCAGTACTTATCAGAAGAACTTTCAAAATTCGCTAAGCTTACATTCATACTGCCAATCTCTCAAGCCCAAGCAAAAGTGCCTTCCCCCCTCCCCACCCCCTCCTCACACACACACAAAAAATGATTCTTTATATACCTAATGTTTGTGCTGTCCAACCAATAACCAGGCATTCATTTCTATACAACTTTATCAACACCACATGATGCAGTGAACCATTAGGTTAAAAAATTCTGCCGGTTAATATAAAATGATCTTCTAACCATTGGTGCACAAATCTGTTGTTGACCTATTACATATCAACTTTCCTCTACTTAACTCTCGATCTTTGGCGCTTCTGTTTGTTTTAAAACTCAGCGCTGCTGCCTCCTTTTTTTTTAGCATTCACTCCTTGCCCCATAAAACAAGCTTCTTCCCAGGTTACACACACTCATTGTTTGTTGTTGCACCTCCAAATCATCACACATTACATCCTGTACTTTAAACTTCCATTTGTTATTTGGTCAGAGTTCTTTCCCATTATATCGCAGTCTCCAACAACAGTTCTTTGTCTCTTGCTTCACTCCTTGCAATTCATTCATAAACCTTACCAATTCCACAAGATAAATTCTTCTTTATGGCTTGCATCTCCAATTTTAAATTTGTAGCCATTTGTATTATCATTTTCTTATTCGTATTTGCAATTTGGCTCAACTTATTTATCAACATCCTTCATTACTGGTCATAATCCATACCTGTCTTTCCTACTGATTCATAAAATGCATCTTTTGCTTAGAACTATTTAGCAATTCATCTTTCCACAAGTCTAACAATCTTTAACTCTCCATAGCTGTTGTACTATTTACATTTCCAACCATTTCCATAATTTATTTAACCTATATAATTCAGTAGTACTAAATTCCTGCTTGATAGAAAATTCCTAAATTTAACCTAATGGCTTCATGATAAATTCATGAGATTCTTTGAACGATAGACTGCCAATGATCGTAACTGACAATCTATTACTGACTTTTGCAATACCACTCTGACTTAAGTTCTTATTTTACAACATATGTTAATTTCCTTTCTTTAGCAATTCAGTTAATTCAATGCATTATGTTAGACAAATTAAAGTACAATTATTCTTAAGACTGCTACAAATCAATGATCTTCGTTCATACCAAAGATATCTAATAGCATTATCCTTGACTGGTAGAATGGTATATTGTCGAGGGATCAATGGAAAATTAATGTATTGTATACAATTAATGTATTGAATTGTACCAGTTAACTGCTATATGTATATGTGAGAAAGAAGTATTTCTGATAACACAGTTTGTCTTTCCTCTTTATTATTTATTTTATTCTCTTGGTTTTCCAATATCATTTCTTCTCAATATAAGATACTTGCTCTGTGAGATGTGGAAAGTTGTATTGTCAAATTTGCCTTTATGAGCCCTTAGTGCGACACTAAAAGTAATCCTGTATTATATTGTGCAAGATGTGCACACATATATACTGAATTGTATATTTCCATAAAACTGTACAGATAGCTGCTTATCAGATTCTCTTATTGTCCTGTGTTACAGTTAGAGTAGCCTGCACATATTAATTTTTTCATATAGTATACTACTTTTAATAGTTACTGGTTTTTCTTTCCTACATAGCAAATGTAATGTCAGGACAATGTGAGGAAGTAGCTGATTGTGATATATCTATCTCATTTCATTTGATTAAATATTTAATAACTTGAAATCATATATATATATATGTGTGTGTGTGTGTGTCTGTGTACACATGTGCTTCACCTTTTGCACGTTTAAGGCTGCTATAGGCCGAAATATTGCGCTTCTCTTGTGTTTGTTTTTTGTTCGTCGTCCCAGCCGCCTTCATCTGTGGTAAGTGTTGGGTCATATTTCCCTATCCTTCCTTAGTTATATATATATATATATATTCACTTTTCAGCCACCAATACTTAGCACAGATCACGGTGTTTGTGTGAGGAAGTAGCATCGAGTTTCCTATCGTGCACAACATTGGCCAAATGCTGACAGCTGTGGGGATGTGGAAGATATGATGATTAAAGTTGGTCAATGCAGGGCGTTTTCGTATTTCGACCAAAAATTTGTGTGTCCTTATACTTCTCTTTCCTGCCACAAATACATAGGATAGACCATTGATGTTTGTGTGTGGTAGTAGCAGTGAATCTCTCATCGTGCACTCTGGTGGTTAAATGTCGGTAGCTGTGGGGGTGTGGGAGATATGGTGCTTGAAGGTGGTCAACCTGTGCCACTTTCATATTTCTGCCAAAGACGCATGTGTCTTGGTATATCACTTTTCAGCGAAAACTATCTATCGCTAATCACTGGTGTTTGTGTATGGTAGTAACACAGAGTCACCTTTCGATCACAACGTTGGCTGAATTTCAGTAACTGTGGGAGATATGGTGGTTGAAAGTGGCCGATCAAGGATATTTTCGTATTTCAGCCAAAGACATGTCTCCGTATATGTCAATTTTCTACCACAAATACATAGCATAGACCATTAAAGTTTGTGTGTGGTAGTAGAATCGTATCTCCTGTCGTGTACTATGATTGTTAGATGTCGGTAGCTATGGGGGTGTGGGAGATATGGGGGTTGAAAGTGGTCGACCTGTGGCAGTTTCATATTTCTGCCAAAGATGCATGTGTCTTGGTGTATTAATTTTCAGCAAAAACTATCTCTTACAGATCACTGGCATCTGTGTGTGGTAGTAGCACTGAATCACCTTTCGATCACAACGGTGGCTGAATTTCAGTAACTGTGGGAGTGTGGGAGATATGGTGGCTGAAAATGGCCGATCAAGGATATTTTCGTATTTTGACCAGAGACATGTGTGTCCGTAAATTTTACTTTGCTGCCTGAACTACATAGCGCTGATGACTGACGTTTGTGTGTGGTAATAGCATCAAGTCTCCCATCGTAAACTATGGTGGTTAGGTGTCGGTAGGTGTCAATCCAAATTCTTTACAAACACGAAAGAAGTCGTGGGTACCAGCTAGTTTCAAAATAATTTCTTTTCATTGTCTTTTTTTTAACTGATTATTCGTTTTCACTGATAATTTCTTTGTGTTATTTATTTGGGGACAACTTCACTTAGGCTTGTTTATTTTCTGTAATATCCTTTTACTTAGTTTCTAGAAAGTGCTTCAGAATTATAGTAAAATTTATAGGGCATATAGTTTGAGTTCATAGTTGATGTTAATGTGGAAGTTCACTCACAACTTTTATATAATTCAATCAAATGAGACAAGTTTTTATTTTAACGCAACTGTGAAACTTATCGAATATTTTTATAACTTTACAAAATTTATCTTTGCGGCTATGAATTTATTTACTCACATTGCTTACACTGATAGTTGTGCTCGATGCACACATAACATTACATGGGTCTAAATAGTGAGATGCTTGTCAGTGCTCTCTGTTGGACTTGTGAGTGTTCTTTGAAAAGTTCTCTCCACATTTTTATTCTTCATTGTTGTTATGGATGAAATTGTTGTAAAGTAGGTGGTCAGTAAGACTAAAGTGGTGGTGAGGAGAGCCACGGTGTTTGCATATGATCTGATTTACTACTAGGCAGAACACCTGGATACCTGGCAGGAAGTAGTGAACTCTTACAGAATTCTCTGGAAAAATGATTGAAGCAGTAATTACAACCCAGAATCAAGACAGGGCTAATTGGTATGTGACATTCGGAGGTAAGAAACTGGTGGTTGTATAACAGTTGCAATATTTTTGCAGTGTTATAGAGAGAAACAGGAACAAAATAAATGCAAGATGAAGAAGAGCACAAAAATCCTACAGGTGTTTTATAGAAATAATTTGCAACTGGTAATAGCCACAAAAGTTCCCCATGTTTCCAAAACATGAGTGGTGAAAGAAAAGGATATTAGCATAATTTATGCCACAGAGATGAAGTTTTAGAGGTGTAGAATTATAGCAACTGGGGTGTACAATGAGCATTTAAGGGGAGCAGTTAAAGAGAAACCTGTGCAGGATGGAATTGAAAGATAGTGACATGGGAATGTGAAGAAAGGGCGCCAGAGTAGATGAATTTGGAACTGGAAGGGAAGAAGCCTTGATGAAGACTACGGGATAGATGGCTTACTGGAGTAAAAAATCGAAAAAAGATGGAGATTTTTTTTTTTTTTTGTAACAGTTTAACGTCCCTTTTTAACAACGTGGTCTTTTAGAGACGGGAAAGGATGGGGGCAAGGAATGGGAAGGAATTCGGCCATGGCCTTTTGAAGGAAGCATCCTGGCATTCACCTGGAGTGATTTGGGGAAACCATGGAAAACCCAAATCTGGATGCCTGGACGGGGTTTCGAACCGCCGTCCTCCCGAATGCGAGGCCAGAACGCTATCCGTTACACCACCACGCTCGGTGGAAGATGGAGAGGACTATCCTGACATACCCAGCCAGAGGCTGGAAGCTGTCCAGGACAATGAAAAAAAATTGTAAGGCACATTTCTTAATACAGTTCATGATTGGGGAGAGGGGGAAATACGACCATATGTGATAGTGGTCAGCTTATGTCCTCTTCTGTCATGTGTACCTGTTTTAGACTTATCATGTGTCTCCTATGTTATTTCACATCTTTAAACGAACATTTTAAATATTGTTTATTTGTTATGTTTGTTGTTTTCTTTTCACACTCATCTTACTTTCAGCTTTGCTAAGCAATTTTTACTTTCCTTACCTTGTTCAGATTGCAGCAGTTTTTCTAGTTCAGTTATGAATTAATATTTCATTATGTTGAAGCAGTATGTTAAATAGTATTTGTGGCAATTATGTTTTGCATTTAAACCATTAAAATCTTTAATTTTACAGGTTGATGATTTCATGAAAAGTCCAGATGTTATTGAGACAAATCGTTTTTTTGTCAAAAAATTTCTGGAATGCAAAAAGGAAGGTTTTAGTATAGGATGTATCAAAGATATTCATCCTCTTCTGAAAAAACCACAGTGTACATATAGCATAGAAAATATAAATGAAATATCCTGTGATTCTGAAAAAAAATAGTGAAACTACTTATATCCATAACCTACTTTCTATGTATTTGGTATGTTTTGCTGTGTTGGATTTCTTGTATTTATCTGATATTAAAAAAGATGCTATTTTCTAAAATTAAATATGGAGGGTAAATGTAAGTGAAAAGATAGTGACAGAACAAGCCAGCGAAAATTTAAGGTAAGAAATATTTTGGTTTAATGATCTCTGATAACTGTGGTGAGTAAGTCAAATATTGTGAAGAACTAATGGTCTCCATATGAAATATTTTATTTCAGTATGTCATCTCCAATTGGAAATGATTTTCACACTTATTACAGTGAATACTACACAGTTTGAAGATGATATTATTCTAGTATATATGAAGCTAGGTTGTTAACTTTCCGACAGTTGTTTGGATTCTGCAATTAGTTTGGCAGTACATGAGAGCTGATATAGGATATTTTAAACAGGCTTACTCTTTGAAATTGAAAGCTAACTCTCAGAAATTTAAATTTTCTTAGGAAGGTACAGAATGGACACTGAAGAAACAAGGCAGTGATATTAAGTCATGGGATAGAATATAATTTATGAAAAAAAATCATAAAATCTTATTCCATCTTTGCTATGTAAGTCACATACCTCATGAAGGACAAAAAATGGGTAAATGTATTGTTAATTTAAAGAGAAAAGGTATCAAATGTAACTGATAATGACCAGTGTTAGCGCGTAACCATATTTTGTGTATGGTCACAAGTCTAGAATAGTTCTAAAAAATGCAGTTACAGAAATGTTGTACCACAAAAAATAAAAGCCAAAGAAAACCTAATACATAAAAATAGTTTCTTTGTTTTATGGATTATAAGTTTGATAAATATCTAAAAGATATACATGAAATAACATAATTGCCCAGAATACATTCCTCTCCCACACTACGTAAAAAGCAAATAAATCCTAACCCAAAAAAAATCGCCCACATTTTAACTTTTTAATAGCTTTAAGCTCAAGTATAATGTAAATATTTAAAACTAGTCAACAGTGCAATAGTAGTGATTAAAAATTAGCAACAATTCAGAAGGATTTCATTGAATTGTAAAGTACAATTTCATTCCATGATTTTTCGGCTGTAAAGTTTTACCATATCTTTTTAAATAAATTGATGAATTTAAAATGAAATGCTACAAAAAGTGAATTTAATGAAAGTATTCTGGCAATTCATTTCTTTATAATTAAATAACGGTCATAACCTTGAATTTTATACCGGAAACAAAGGCCAGGCGCATGACAGCCAGTTGGTATCAAGGTAACCATGGAATGAGTCTAAAATTATGTGTATAGATAATAACTAGCATTTGCCTGCTGCTTTGCGCACATGCACTATTTAGAAATTGGTAGTCCTATCATTACCTTGACGTCAGAATAAGATGATGGATTCTTATAGAACTCGACAAAACAAATCGAAAGTAAAGAATAAAATTTTTTGATATCTCGCTTGGTTCTCGAGATATATTGGATCAAATATTACGTAGTTAGGCTGATATGCTACCCACCAGAAGGGTATTGGAAGTGCCATAGATTTATTATTTGCAATACCTGTTTTTGAATACATACTTGTCTAGAAAAAGTGTGTATTAAAGTAAAAAAAAACATACTCTAGACCTGATGTGACAGATATTTTATGATGCGGCACAGTATAGAACAAACATCTCCAATGATGTTATTCACGCCAAATATAATATCGAAGTAAAGAACAAAATCTTTCGATATCTAACCTACGTTTCTAAATATCTTAATTCAAAATATTCCTAAATTCATGGCACAGAGGGAAATACTACTTTTTGTCCAGGTCGCATATCATCCTAATCACATCGCCTTTGACATAACGTATCTCTAAAACTAAATGTTTTGTATCTTGCATAAGAATGCTCCTTTCCACATTTTAACAAATTAACAAAACCTTTGACACACTGTATGGCTGGAACTAAGCAAAATGTCGCAATTTCTCACCTTAAGGAGACACCGTAAAATTGCCGTGCCACGGAATTTTTTCTTCTGATACAGGCCACATTTCGACCTAACCATTCATTCTATGTGAGACCTACTATATCTCCAGAACTAAGCGAAGTCTGGAATCATCTCGTCAAATTATATAAAAATGCATCATCAAATTGCGGCGGCAATGGAAATTTTTCTTCTGGTACAACCAGTGTATTACGGCTGAAAAATCAAGCGAGCTCAAACTATCGAAGAAACCTTAAAACCACAAAATATATACGAATCATGTAAAATAAGTCAAAATATGGATAGGTGCATACTTTGTTATTATGCAATGAATATGCTTTATTAAATACATCCGAGGAAGTTATTCACATGTTTGCATCTTGAAAACTTGCCAGCATTCCTAAATTTGTTTTTACAGAGTGCAGATACTATCTTTGGCGTGAATAATTTCATTAGAGATTGTTAAATTTCTGTACTATTAATTCTCAGCCGTACCGCGACTTTTCTGCCACATCACGTTTCAGGTAGGTTTGTTTTTGTATACTTTTTCTATACAAAAACATTTCCTCAAAAACAGATGTGGCAAACTTGGAAGCTATGGCACTGCCAATTTCCCTTCTGGTCCGGGCTGCATATCAGCTTAACCACATCATCTTTCAGTCGAGAACTAAGACATATATCAAAAAAACATTTATTCTTTATTTTTGATTTGTTTCGTCAAGTTCTATAAGAATCGTTCATCAAATTGTGACACCACTGATATGATAGAATCCTCTAAAAATTCTTTACGGATTTTATTCTATTACCAAATATTCAATTTGGAGTTTCATAAATGTCATGGTAACGTTCCATTTTGCTTTTGTGTACACTTTTTCTTGAAATGTATGACCTAAGGAATGTGTGTGACAAATTTCAAACGAATAGTAAAATTCCTTCTTAGCTGCTTCTTATTTTACCACTACAACTGTCATTATTTCAGTTGCATATAAGTAGTTCTAGTGCATCAAGTTTCGATCGCGAAACAGTGAATGTTTTAATGGACATGTGATTTTTTAACTAAAACATTGGCGAAGTTTGTGGTTGGTTTTAAATGCAGCCAAGAATTATTTTCAATTTCCTTTCCTTTCAATGATGCCGTATTACTAATGCCACAGTTTCAGCCACATGTAAGTAGTCCCAACTGGTCATGATTCGTAAGCGATGCCATGAATGTATTAATGCGCACCCAACGGAAACTTTAATTTTGGAATAGAATATATTTACAAAGTTTGTTGTTAGGTTTAAATGCAGCCTGCACCAGAAAGACACTTGATACGGTTTGTTAAAGCATAAAGCATGGCGGATTTAGTTTTATAATTTACGTAGTGTAGCATGAGATTTAAGAATTCGTAGTTACTTTTTAATTTTATTGGTTCCATGTTGCTGCCATCAAAAACTCAATAGTGCATAATATGTTCCAACTCTAAGGTGATAAAAGCTACAACTTTACAAATTTAGGGGTATTATGGTTATTTAATAAAAAGAACAAATAAAAAGAAGCCAAAATTTGTAAACACTTTCCTTGTGCGATATTATTACGGAATATTTGCACATAAGAAATATGTACCGTTACCTGTTAATGTTTATTGTAGGCACCTTTCTTCGATAAAAAAACTGATTTCTGCATCCGTATCACACATTAGCGGTTTTCATTAATATTGTACGGCATTCAGCAAAAATTTAAAAACAGTCTTACAAGAGACAAAGTTTGTAACTGTCAAAGATGTTAATAATCACGGCGACTGTGCTTACAGTAAATTATATATTAATGACGCTTGATACATTTGACTCTCGTATTCCGTTAATGTTTTAAATTTCGGGTAAAATATATGATATAAAGCCGAATTCAAGAAAATAAACATGACCCTAAAGAAAAGAGATTGTGATTTTATTGTCAGTTTTTCTGCAAGGAGTGAACATCTCAACTAAAGTGTGATCCGTATATTATAATTACCGATCTAGAAATGAATTTAAATATTTCCCCCTTTCATTCGGTACATATAAGTCATTAGCTATTTCCGCAGAATTTTATTTGTAGATAAGCTGGGAAATTATAACGCAATGAAACTAAGGAAGGTTAGGGAAATTCAGCCCAACACTTACCATAGGTGACAGCACATGGGAATAACAAACACAAAAAAGAATATGTGCAACACATTATTTCACTGTTGGACCTTATTCTTGGAAGTAGATAAGGCACTTAACAAGGTCAGATGTGATCACACAGGTGCCCTTTTAGCGAATGGAAAACCCAAGTAACACAGCATGGGTCGCAGGGGTGATGAATTGAATTTTTGTGATGAAACACATGGTCCAGAATCAATTTCCTAGGCCATCTAATTACCCTTATCTTTTTATTATCTTATATATCTCCACCAATCTACTTTTGAAATTTATGAATTTTAAGTTCCTTCCGTCTTGTTTCCCTTGGTAATTTATTCCAGTCACTTACCAACAAAAGAAATATGTTTTTAACTCCCAGTGCATGAAATCGAGTGCCAGCTTGTTCCCGTGGTCATCTCTTCCTTTCCATGCAATACTCCTAATTCTTTGACTAATGTCCCTCCAAGCACCATCACCAACATACATATGTCTTGTACACTTCCAGCACTCCCTTCACCTTCCTATCTTCCAATGACTACCAATCCAGCTCCTTTATCATATCAGTTACTGACTGGGTCCTGCAGTAATTTCCACAAAACAAATCTAACTGCTTTCCTTTGTAAGCCCCCCAACTCCTGCATCTGATACCCATCATGCAGGTCCCAAACTACATTATCATATTCACGCAATGGTCTGACCAAAGTTTTGTAACCCAATTCTCTCACTTCTCTAGTACATCCTTTCCTGTAAATGAAGGATTTTGTAACCCTGTGTTGTAACCCCAAGATATTTACACTTTCAATTCTATAATCATAACAAACCTTTTGTTTTCTCTCTGTGTACCTAATAAGCTGACTCTTCTTAGCATTTATCTTCATTCCATCTTGACCTGACCGGTTAGGTTTTCTATCCAGGTCACACTGCCACTGTTCAATCTTCTCTCGTGTTGATCCTTTTATATACCATTATATCATTTGCAAACAATCCAAATTCTGACTGTAATCCATCTACACAATCATTCTTTAGTATGCTGTACAATAGTGTTCCCAATACACTACCCTGCAGTACTCCAGTATTCACTTTCCCTTCTTTCGATGCTACATTTTCTAGTTTAAATGGCACGGAGAGTGGCAGATGCACACATGTCGTGTGATTGAGAAGTTTGTATCATTCAATATAAATTTGTATATAAGTTTTAATTTCTGTCAAGTGAAGTGAATAAAATGGAACATATAGTGGAAGATCTTATCAGTGAGAATTACTATTAGTACTATATCATTTAAAACAAATTCACACAAGAACTATCACAAGGAACTGTTCAAGTTTACGTGCTACAAGCATTCGTGGTCGACTTGCTGTACTGATTTGGCTCACAACGTGCAGAATGCCAAGGGGAACAACTGTAAATAACAAATGCACCACAACGGTGCATTCCAGAACTAAAAACAGGTACTAAATGTGAAGTGATAGGCTATTTTTTAAGGAGCCAACAACTTCAAGTAATGTATACAGATTGAAAAGTTACAAAAATAATTATTTTTGGGGTGTCCTTGCAGTATTTAACAAGCTCTTCACAGTTTTGTTAGTGGTCATTTGCAGAACATTTAAGAATAAATTAAAGTTAAATTCTAACATTGTACACTATGTTCCAACTGTCAATGAAAACTAATTAATGTTCATGACTGTTAGCGCTTTGGTACCTCTAAAATCTTACGAACACAACCACCACACGATTGATACCCTCAAACGTGAAAGGGGATTTGAAATAAACTTTCAGTACACAATTTCAGAGTTACAAAAAGTCTATATTCTTCCACCAGTTTCTCCTTTACAAAATTCAGTACCAGATTTGGAAAGGCAATTGGACTACTTCACCTTCGAAGATTGACAGGTTAAACACATCACGAGTGAAAACAAACTCTCATCATACTCCCTACCTATCATGAAAGAATTACGAACACGTGGAGCCACTTGCTCTGCAAATCGCACTAGAGCCTAACACAACCACATCTGCTTGTAGACTCTTGCAGACAGAGACCAACATGGCTACTGTTCGCCCCACTAACTTGTCAACCTTGTGACGTCAGCAATAAACCTACAAAATTTAATATCTTTAAGAGTATTTAATAATTTAAATTGTAATTATCACCTAAGATTCTTGATATCTTCACCTTTCTATTCTAACTCAGTTTTGTCTTTAAAAAGGTTTATATAAGATTAACCTTGAAGTCTCTTATGGTTTTCCTTTTCCTTTACAATTACGACAGTGACAAAAAACAATTTTGAAAATCTCATTTACCTAAAAGGTGCATCAAGCTTTCTGTAGGAACCTATATATATATATATATATATATTTAATCCTCTTACTTGGAACTTTCTTCTGATATAAATTTCTTGTTCCTATCTCCTTTTGTCTAAATTTCGATTTTTTTCTCGTAATTAAAACTTCTTACTATACTTTGCCTAATTGCTTGACTTTATATTCAAAATATGCTAGACAATGCTGACTATAACTGACGATAAATGATCAGCTGTAACTTTACGCGATTCCAAGTTATTTCAATTTTTAGGTTTTAGTCCTCTGAGCACATGGCTTCAAAATCTTAAACGAATCACATATATGTTTTTTTTTTTCCGGCCATAATGAATACACTTTAAAATGATCCTTATGATGAGTTTTAGTGGTGGAAATGAATGCAAGAAAATCCGTTATGGTTGCCAATCTACTTTATCTGAAATTTCTGTCTTCCACGAGTAACCTTGAAATCGAATTATAAATCATGTTTCTACTGGGGCTAGCTAGAATAAATGCTTTTGGCAAGGTTATAGATCCGTTACACTGTATAGCATTTTGTTTTTTACATACTGACAACTAAAAAACAATGTAAGAAATTTTAATTTATCTCAACAAAAATTATTGTTTATTTAAATTTTAATTTTCATTGCTGAAAATGTAATTGTTTAATATGTGTTTAAATTAACTTAAAGGTAGAAGAAAATACCTTTATTGTGTTTTCATTTTTATTTTTGTATAAACATTTCATAATAATTTTCAGTACATAGATCATATACATAAAATTGCTTTCTTACAAAAACTGGCCACATCATTTGCATTAACATCACATATAAAATACTCCAAAAGTATTATACTTTCAAACAGAACTGTACATGCTTACAAGCTGAAAATTATTGTCAACTGAAAACACGACTAGCAGACCTGATAGTTATTAATAACAAAATAGTCATTTTAATTTCTTTTGTACAGAAACTCTAAAAATGATTTATGTACAACTTTATTATTTACAATGCTAGATTAAAAATATAATATTTTGTACCTCTAGGGGGTTTGTCTTGGGTTAAATCTTTGGTATTAATATAAATATCACTGAATATTGGTGAAATAAAATTTAGAATATTTTAAAATCATAGAATGGCTATGCATTGTTCTTTGTGTTGTTGAATGATTTTAAAATGTTTTAAATTTGTTTCACATCCATTTTAAAAATTTTCACATGGACTTTTCTTAATGTAATGATTCATTTTAATATAAATGTAGTAACACAATAATCATCAAAGTTTTTTATTTTTATAAAACTTTATACCCACCTAAATCATTTAGCATGGATGAAAACTGGAGCTCTGCTTTGGATTATAGTAATTGAGCAATATTAGTATTAAAATATAATGGTGAGATAAAAGTAGAAAATGTCTGTGAAGATGAAAATGTGTATGTTATGGATTCTCACAAAGCAATACAAAGTTTATCCTTCATTCAACATACTAGGTGTTTAAATAACAAATTTTGGACTAGATTTTTAAATACCACTGCTTGACTAGGATATTCTACTTCCACTGCTGTGGTGAATAAAAAATGAACTTTGTATAAAGTATCAACCTTGTTAGTATTTAATCATGTATATATCTTCCCAAGTAATAGGTCATAAGTATCAGAAAGAAATTACAGCACTCTGCTTACTTTTCAGCAAATATGTTTCAATTTACTGAAAATAAAATGAAATACAAAAATCAGCAAGTGAAATTCCCAGACTTCATTTGCTTGTTCTGCACTGTTAAGTACATTTTATTGCTTCTAAAGTACTGACAAAGTCCCTTAGTACTTTTTCAATAGTAAACTACATACTGACAAACATGAGTTAGGAAAAGTTCTGAAGGATAGTTGTTATAGCTATTTTTGCCAATCAGAAACTTGAAATCAGAGTTCTGTTACTGGATTTCCATAATCCCAAATATTAATAAATGCTTCAATAATCTCAACCATAATTTGTGATAATTCTCTTTCGTAATAAAAAAAAAAAACATCTTAAAGGGGACAGGCAGATAAGATGGCTATGGTGAGTAGCAATACCCACCCAGGTAATTCTTGATGGGTGTTTTATTCATGTGTGGAATTTGAGAGCAACCAAGTGTGCAACATGCATAGAGAGAAATAAATGAGAAAGAGAGAGCAGACTAGCTGAGCATAAACTTACATGATTATTACTATTATTATAACAACATTTCTTTTTACCAAACCAAATTTTACAACCAATTTCCATGAGAATCCCCCTTTTTCTTACTGTCCACCCATGCTTAACATGATCGACAGGTCCTTTCTTTAATTATTTTAGGCAATTGAATAAGAAGGGTTCTTTCTTCTAACCTAAGAGGAGAAGAATAAATTATTTCTTGAGAGAAATTTTAAAGTCCTTCACTGTATGTGAGGGCCGCTAAAATTCATTGTTCACCATACTGAAATACCTACTAAAAGTGTAAATGTTGAAGTCTATCAATAGTAAACCTGCATGAAAGCAAACTTCTTTAGATGGTTTTCTTGTTTCTTTAAAAAATATGTAATATCATTAGTTAGGTAACAATGAAAGGAAAGAAAGGCCGTGGGGCAATATTTATATGGAAAGGACAGATGAAATACACCCAACATTCACCAGAGTTGAAGGGAGGAGGGCAGCAGCAACACAAAACAGCACACAAACAAAGAAAATACAATATTTTGGGTTAAAACCTTTTTTTAAGTTAACAGATGTAAGTGGCTGGGCTTGCGCAAGACTTTCCGCAGATTTTATGTAAAGCCATCTATATGTTTTAAGTGTCAGTCAGAATTCACAGACTGGAACTAGCTCAAAATCCACTGTTAGTTGCAATTTATTGCTGGTTTTAGGGTAAGTTTTTTTAAGATTGCACACAGATGACTGAAGAATCATTAATGTCAGTTCTCTCTCTCTCTCTCTCTCTCTCCCCCCTCGAAATTTTTATAAGTTAATATTCTCTTAGCACTTCTACCACAAATGGTACACAGACAGAGCCACAATCTGTCAGAAAAGAGGAAGATGAGTACCAAATGTTTTAGATATTGAAACTTGGATGAATCTACAGGTGTTTAACAAAAAGGACAATTTACTTCTACTAGTTTCTTACATCACACAACTGTGGGTGGGGGAAAAAAACAAAATTTCAGACCACCTGAGAAATTACATTTTAGGCTTACAATCTAAAACACAGCCTGACTAATACACCCTAGAGTAGAGTGACGAATTGAAGGTCCTGCTACGACACAAGCAGCAGACAGAGGAATGCAGTTGCTACTGGTGTAAGCAGTGAGGGCCCAGGAGAAACTGCCATAGCTATTGCACCAGCAGTCTGAGAATGTGCTACTGTAGCTGTAACAAGCACACCTAAACTCAGTTCACTGAGGAGGCGAGGGCTTGCTCGCTTTGCCAGGCCAGCGAGCTTCTCTGCTTCTCGAGCACAGGCTTCCAGCTGCAGGCTTGAAGGTGGCGGTGTTTGTCGTGCCTGTACTAGGATTACCAAGTCTGCCTCGACACTCAGGTAGCCACGAACTGCACACTCCGATACCTGCACATGCCGCTCCAGTGATGCCAGTACTGCAGAGACAGTCAGTGCAGGAAGTGCTGCATCTTGGCTTGCAAAAAGTGCACGTTCTACCTGGAAAAAAGGAATTGGTATATGAAACTTTTTGAGAGCATTAGGTGTGTGAACATGTGATTCTTCCAAATGTTTCAAATAAGAAACTAAGATAAGAAGAAATAAATAATGACAATTTATTTTGACAAAGTGGTACACCCATGTGACTGCCTAAACTTCACTTTTTGATGTGTCTCAGAATTTAAAAATCTTACCTCTCTGAAAATTTTACATTAGATAGCCCTGATTATTTGAAAACTTTTTTGTTATTATAAAAATTCTTTAATATGCTTTTATTTCCCTATGATAATTCTTCAAACTTCTCCATATGGTCTAATTACCTTATCGAAACTAAACATTTTACTTCATAAGCCAAATTATGTTAAAAATCTAATGTACTAATCATTCCCAAAATCTTATAATCCCTGCTGGAAATCTCTTAACTGTGAAAATATTATCAATTTATATCTTTCCTCCTTTATCCAAAACCAGTTATTTCTCACGTCTTCTGTGATATTAAACTATCATCTATCACCTTCTTTCAAGTTATACTAACTTTTTAAAAACTTAACTTCCTTATTAATTAACTTGAACTGGTATTTTCATTATTAGTGGACAAGCTAAATGACCGTTGCTAATTAACTTTCTAATTATGTTTCTTTGTCAAGAAATATATTAAATTCATTTATGTATTAACTTTAAGATTGGAACTATCTAACCCTTTTGTTTCTAAATATTATATCATTTTCCTTTTGTATATGCTCAGATATCAAATGTGAAAATGTTGGATAAATCCTTAAATAAAAGCTTTTTGAACTTAAAAGATATCCCACAATACTTCAATCCATACCAGGTCCTTCAAAACTTGTTGTTGATAAATTCCATAGAACACCATCAATCTGTGTTACTCCTGGACCAAAAGAGGCTACAGTCTTTAATATTTTAAGGTTGCCTGGACAGCTTGTGGTCACCCAGCATAACAACCCTTAATTGTGAAACTCCTGTTGAACAATGTGTAAAAATCATTAAGAGTGATTTATATTTGCAAAGGCCATCAGTTTCAATGGAAGATAGAATAATTTCTTAAGATTTAAGCCAAGTCGTCCTGAGATGAAGTGTGGAAATTGTTCAAGAATAGAATAAATTAATCAAAGTAACATCATGGTCTCTTGGCTCTTTTTCATGTTTCATCCCCCTCTAGATAAAGTCAACCTAATGTACCCTTGAGCTACCAGACTGCTAACAAACATTATGATTATTTTGATACAAGATTTGTTGCTGGGTTTATCAGTCAATTTTATTACAAGAAGTCTATAGCCCAATGTTAGGTGCTACAAGAAAACCTCAAAAAAAATTAATGAACGCTGAAAGAATTTGCAAATGAAGACATATTATCTATTTAGTGTGGTTTAGGATTTGTATATAAAAAGTGAATAATTAAATCTCGTCTTATCTAAGTTTATGATAGCATTTAAATTTTGAGATTAACACAGATGATTTGAAAACATATAAAGCTATTGCTCTGTACAAAATATTGTTTTTAATGTGCCAATCTTATGTGAATTTGTGACATGATATTGGCTTTTATGTTAAACAGTTTTTATTTTTTCTATACAACCTGAAGTTGAAGTTACTGGAGGCCTTCTTCCTCATATTCATGTAATTCACTTTTCTTTTTGTGTGTTGTCTGGCCCTCCTGCCTTCATGGTAAGTGATGGGCGATTTTTCCCTATATTATTTTATTTTAAATAAACATGAGTAATGTTTTGTGTGGATATACTCTTAAGCAGATATAACATACTAGCCGATACCCGCGACTTCGTACGCGTGGACTTTGAATTTCATTGCCAGAATTGAATATAGAAAGCTGTTAGTAACTTATGATTAGTCCCAAACAACACCAAGTCAGCATAATATGACAGGAAAGCTATCACTATATTTCATTCTATCGTTGAACCTGTCTCATAAAGAGAATCAGTTTCCAACATATTTACAAACAGAAAAACAAACGATGGTGCGGGGATGCCAAGGGTGGTGGGATGAACTAAGAACAGCTTTATTTCAGATTGATCTTTTCATCTTCAAAATGAGCATTTGATTCTTAGATTTTGTAATAACTTAAGCTGCTCGTGCTCTGCTAGAGCAACCACTTAGGCCAGGATTACACCCGCAAGGCATATAAAAAAAGAAGACCAAATAAATACAGTGCAGAGCAAATTGACATCTATACTAAAATACATTTTGTCTCAACGAAATTTACTAACAAATCATACACTAACAGATTGCGTGAGAAGCACAGCTTGAGCAACCAACATAACATTACAGATTAACACACGCATCTGGTCTGTCACCATTTGATAAGTTCTCAAAATATCATGACTAAAACTGTTATTTATGGAATGTGTCCTTCCTACAGATATGAAATATTTCTATGTCAAATTCCATTAATATCGGCAGAGCTATTTGGACAAAAAAACCTTAAAAAGAGACTTAATTTCGCATATATAATATTATTAGTGCAGATCACACTCGCAAACTGATTGCAAGAGAAAGAACGGCTGAGTGATCAATACAGCGTAAAAAGGTGTACACCTACAGCATTGTTAGACTGTGTATGATTTGCCAAGCATTTCAAACCTAAATTTGTGATATCTACATTTTAATATGGAATTTGTAAAACTGCCCATCCAAGCATGGCTTATACGATCAAAAACAATTCTTAAAAATATTTGCTTCCATTGGGATTTGAACCGAGAACTATGGTGCAAGCATTGCTAAGCCAGCGCGTTAACCACTGAGCTACTAGCATACAGTACTGTAAGGTACTATAGAGTCGTACACCTCCTTAGTGTCGGTCTATGCTCGTTTCGGTAATTTTTTGAAATTGCATGACAATATGTACTATTTATACAGAAAAAGTATCCTATGTCATCCTAATGCCAAATACCATCTACTTATCATATTTCATCACGATCAGATTAGACGTTAAGCCCAAGAAACGTAACAAACAGACAGACAGAGAAACAAAGTAACTTTCGCATTTATAATATTTTATATAGATAATGAAACATTCTGTAAGTGTAAATTAAACATTAAAACAGTATAAACATGTTTTTAATATTATATTTGGTTTTAGACTCTGATATTATGGTCAATTTTGACGTAACTTTGCTAACTTAAGTAAGTACAGAACATCATCCATACAGAAACGGATGAAGATTAGACATGGTTATCTAACCATTGCCTTACCTCAACATATTCCCTGTGGAAAGGTCAGTTCTATGAACAAATGAACGGTGTTGCAGAAGGTAGTCCACTATTCCCAGTAATTTCCAATCTTTAGATGGAAAAATTTGAACACATGAAAATTAATTCTGTCCAGCAGTCATGCTAAGATATGTTAATGACACTTCTGCAGCTACATGGATAGGAGGAACTGGTGAAGTTCCAGCCACACAAGAATATACACCACACCATCTAATATACTGTGGAAACAGAATGACAGACAGCTACCTTTTTTAATATAATTTTACAAAAGAAAAATGAGACAACTACTTAACTTCCATTGCAAAACAACACATGCAGACAGATCTCCGGGGGAAAACTTGCCTCACCACCTAGTGCAAAAGGCAGCTGCAGTAAACAGGCTGTTTCACCAAGAAAAAAGAATATGAGGAGAGTAGCCAAGAAAAAAGAGAAACAACCCTTGTTACAAGATCTCCATATGTCCTCTCCCAGAACAAAAATCAAAACATAAACACATAGAACACACATTCACTAACAGCTTTTTTGCCTTATGTAATAGGAGTTGATTAGGTATGAAACTATACCAATGTTTGAGAGCATAATTAAAATCCATCAGAATGGTCAAAGATCCACTTCCATGAAAAACAGATCTGGGAGTATATAAAATTCCAAATTCAGTGTAAAAAGATATACATAGAAAGAAACAAAACAGCCAGAAAAAAAAAACAAGAATCAAAGAACACTGGCTACTTGCAAGACTAGTAGGGCAACCCACAAAATCAGCAACCAATGACCAAATTTTGTTACCAATAGTCTGGGTAATGGTAGAGATATTTAACCCCTTAACCTATGATTTAGATTCGAAGATGTTGGGCCGAAATTGTATACAAGCTCGCGCAGCATTCGGGATGTTCGCACGACTTGTGTAACACGCTAATCCGGGCGAATACGCAATAAGAAGCTGCAACCGAATACTCGCTATAAAATGGAAAGACAAGCGAGATGTTTATATGCTGTCGACAAAACATGAAGCAGTCTAAATGACTTCACAAGGATCCAAGGGCACTCTAAAACCAAATTGTATTGCAGGGTATAACAAGAGAATGAATGGAATTGATCTCCAAGATCAAATATTAGCATGTTTTCCAGTGATGAGAAAATTCATAACAGGATATAAATTTTTTTTTTATCTGTTTGATATTGGTCTTTTTAACTCTTACATCTTATGGAAAAAACTGAATGATGGAAAGAAACAATGTTATGTCGACTATAAGATCAACATAGCCGAATCTCTAATGAACAAAATGCCAAAACCGATTTATAGAGAACGAGGCGTATTATCTTCCGGAGATGCGCCAGACAGACTTTACGCGAAGGAATGGGCTCATTTTCCAAAGCACATTGATCCAACACCCTCTAAATTAAGACCGTCAAAACGTTGTACAGTTTGTCACAAAAATAAAAAACGTAAAGAAACAACGTGGGAGTGTAAAAAGTGTAAAGTTCCGTTACATGTACCAGAATGCTTTGAAATATATCATTCCATTACAGATTACTGATTTTATATTTTGGAGTTTTGTATAAATAAACATTTTGTAATACTTGAGTCTACCACAATTATTGCATCAGACTGTAATTGTGTATCAAATATTCCACGTAATATTCACATCTGGCCCGATCACCGAAGGCGGGCTATGCCCGTAATATTTACGTTTGGCCCAACCACCGTACGCGGGCTATGCCCGTAATATTTACGTTTGGCCCAACCACCGTACGCGGGCTATGCCCGTCATTGTAGGTTAAGGGGTTAAACGGCCATTTTGTATAAACTAAGATAGAAGGTACAAATTGAGCAAAGTGTGGAAATGTTTTTTGTATGACGATGGTAAACACCCCACTGAAAACAGAAACATGAAGAAACAACAAAATCAATTTTTCCAGCCAATACAAATTAACACCTCCGGAACGTTTCTAGTTTGTTTTGTTTCATTAATGTTGACAACCAGTTAGTATATAGTCAAGAGTTAACATACACGTAGCCTAGTAAATGCCTGGAGGCTTTGGGTGAAACATTGCTGCAATTAATCAATGTAATGCTGTTCAATGCCCAACTCAACAAATGAAGAATGACTCTTCATCAGCAAAAGCAACTAAGGCTGTTGTGTTTAATATCCTAATCTTTTCCACATAATTATGTGGTTTAGCCAAATGTTTATGATTCAGTTTTTACACAAACCTTATTTTTTCTTTTTGTGGGGAAAGTGATCAATACATTAAGAGTTAGCTTGAATAAAATCACAGAAAAAGGGTAACTTTGAGATAAAAACAATGAAGGAAGGGGGGAAAAAAAACATATCACCAAAAGTGACACCAGGATGGCAGTGATGACAGAAAGATCAATAAAGTTCTCAATATTTTGGAATGAATCTTAATCATGTATACTGAAACAAGATAAATGGATTAGAGGTGCATATACTGAGACTCAATGCATGACTATGATACTAGTTGGCCATTAAGGACAAGGCAACAGTTGAGGAGAAAGAATAACAAGAAACAGTTGATAGCTGTGGGAAGACATTATTACAGGAAATGTTGGTAAATAATAATTATAATTACACCCAACACTCACCCAAGTTGAAGGGAGGAGGGCAGCAGCAACACAAAACAACACACAAACAAATAAAAAACAATATTTGCGGTGAATATCCCCTTTTCAAGTTAAAAGAGAGGTGGCTAGTCTTGCGCAAGACTTGCATTGGACGCAGGCACTCATAGAACACAATAGACCATTGGAGGTGGTGCAGAGTTCAGATTGCGAGGTGGGGATTGGCATATCAACACAAACTGCAGACTAGACATCCCCCAGGCCTTAATTTCCGTTAACATCTTCCATTCTCACCCACCACTGGCCAACACAATAGTTTCATATACTTTCAATTATATTTTTTATAACTACTATTTTTTCAACCATTTTAATCTTTCTTATCTTCGCGGTTATATTATCGTTGCTCTCCCCACCACCTCCAACGGTATATTGGGTTCTGTGAGTGGCTGCATCCAACACAAGTCTTGTGCAAGATTAGCCACCTCTCTGTTAACTTGAAAAAGGGATTTTCACCCGAAAATATTGTTTTTCTTTGTTTGTGTGTTGTTTTGTGTTTGTTGCTGCCCTTCAACTTTGGTGAGTGTTGGGTGTATTTTCCCTTTCTTTTCCATGTAAATATTGCCTCGTGGCCTTTATATATATATATATATATATATATATATACATATATATCAGAAATACAGTATAAGAAATGTAAATAGTATAGATAATAAGTGCTGGGTCTGGTGGAAGGAATTCATTGGAGATTGAGGCCAGGAGGATGTCTGGTGTCAAGGATATTCTGATAGGCTAGTTCTCATCTACATAGTTCAGAGGAAGTTGTGTTGTCAGAGAAAACTCTGATCGCCCTAATTGAGAAACAGATGTTCAAATTAATAAGTTTGTGGGAACTGGCATGTTTTGCATCTGGATGGGCCACATTGTTAGAATATATTGTTTGCCTGTGGCTATTCATTCTGATAGCCAGGGGGTTAGTACTGAGACCTATATTTGAGCTGGAGCAATGGAGGCATGTAAGTTGATATATGATGTGTGTTGTCATGCAAGTAGCATGACCAATGATGGGGAATGTTTCACCTGCCGTAGGATTGGAGGATTGTAAGGATCTTGGAATTTTGGCAAATTCTAGTTTTGCTTAGGCGGGACTTAGAAATTTTGTGAAGTACAGTTTTCAACTTTAAGTAATTTCCCTGTAATCTTGCTCACAGTTGTAATTCGATATAATAATCATTTTAAAGTGTAATTATCATATCGGGAAACGTTTGGTTTAGGAGATATTTAGGTTTGTTCATGTTTTGAAACACGCGATCAGAATGGTGAAATTCTAAGATCTGTAATATCTTCAAATCGCGTAAAGCCACAACCGAACTTTTATCACCAGCTGTAGTCAGCACTATCCCCGATATTTTGGCAATAAAATTAAGTAATTCGGCCAAGTTTAATTAGTGATTTTAATTAAGAGAAAATAATAAGCTTTTTTATTAAAAGAGATATCAGTTTAAATTTTACATTAGCAGATAGCCCTAATTAAGACGATTTCAGACATATATGGGTTTTCATCAAAAGTTTAAGCATTTGTCCGGAAATTAAGTTTTTGTAAAGTAGATTGTCGCGGATTGTTGTGCACGCGCGTAAAAAGTTCTAGAACACTTAGGGATTTTACCCAAATTTGAATGTATCACTACGCGGAGTCTTAAACAGCTAAAACATTAAAATTAATTACTCTAAATTTCTCACGAGACTGCCGTCGGACTTCTAGTGGATAAGTCCAGATACTATCAAAGTTTAAACATTTTTTAATAGTCGGGATCGTCAAATAAATTTCGTACTCTTTGAGCTACGCGGAGGAAAAAGATGTGATACAGTTGCTGACGTCACTGGTTCTCGTGGTTTCGATAAAAGAGCCGGTCTGTGTCTATCCGTGGTCTGTTCCAGTCTGTCTGTTCCTGCCTGGGGTCTGTTTCGGTTGGTGTTTCGTCGCTCTGGTTGCAACTCGCCATGCGGGCTAGTTCAACCATGTCGTGTCGTGTTAAATCATAACTTCAATGACTGTTAAGAACTTGTAAATTTACTAAGGGGTTTCGGTCGGTTAGATTTCTCTCCACAATCTGTAATCGTTGGTAAAGATAGTTCGATATGCCTGCTCAACTGTAAATGCCATTTTGAACTTGTGACTTTGAAAATAAAACTTTGGATTTTACTAACAGTGAACTTGTGTGCTTCAGTAGGTAGCATAAAACCCTTTTCTTAATTTGTGGGTAACAAATTTCGTGGCGACCTAGGCATTTAGTTGAGTAATCCTGGCTACATGGTCAAATCAAATCAAAGTTATTTAGCAGATGTACTCAGAATTGTGAGCTATCAAGTGTTTAAGTTAAGGCACTTAGGCGATACTATAACCCCAGTATCGGCCTATGTCCTTACATGGCGACCGTGACAGGACTTGGGTTTTCACCCATTTAGGGAGTTTAATAATGAAGGGTTAAAGTGTGAAAAGGGAAAGTGGTAATTTTAAGGCCTAAACAAAATCAATACAATGTTGAAAAAAAAAAACAGACGTTTATAAAACGAAGGACTTTCCTACATGGAATTGCATAATACAATTGTTTATAAGATACCACAAATTTCATTTCAATGTTTATAAAATTATACACATTATTGGATTTTTTTTTGAAAACAAATTTGATATTTATGTGTAAATATAGTTCAATGTAATTTGTGTAGGTGCATTTATACTATTTATGTTTTGTATTCTAACAATTGGTTTGATATTTTTATAAGTTTGTGATCATGTAATATTTCATATTTTACATTTTTTTGCTATTTGATCATAATTTGTCATTAATATTGATTCAGAGAGTGAATGAGTTTTTGAACCTTTTGTAGTAATTGAGTGAAAGTTAAAAAATTTTGAGATTGTTAAAATATTTTTGCTTTTGAGTATGAATGGTGGAGAGAGAACCGAACTGATGCGATAGTTCATTTTTGTGGGAATAGTTCATTTCTTTTGGGGATTTTAAATTTTTCTTTTCTATTTTCAAGATGTTCAGTTAGTTTTCTTTAGAAAATAACTTCAATCTTCAGGGGGCATGTAAGGATCTTGGAATTTTGGCAAATTCTAGTTTTGCTTAGGCGGGACTTAGAAATTTTGTGAAGTACAGTTTTCAACTTTAAGTAATTTCCCTGTAATCTTGCTCACAGTTGTAATTCGTTATAATAATCATTTTAAAGTGTAATTATCATATCGGGAAACGTTTGGTTTAGGAGATATTTAGGTTTGTTCATGTTTTGAAACACGCGATCAGAATGGTGAAATTCTAAGATCTGTAATATCTTCAAATCGCGTAAAGCTACAACCGAACTTTTATCACCAGCTGTAGTCAGCACTATCCCCGATATTTTGGCAATAAAATTAAGTAATTCGGCAAAGTTTAATTAGTGATTTTAATTAAGAGAAAATAATAAGCTTTTTTATTAAAAGAGATATCAATTTAAATTTTACATTAGCAGATAGCCCTAATTAAGACGATTTCAGACATATATGGGTTTTCATCAAAAGTTTAAGCATTTGTCCGGAAATTAAGTTTTTGTAAAGTAGATTGTCGCGGATTGTTGTGCACGCGCGTAAAAAGTTCTAGAACACTTAGGGATTTTACCCAAATTTGAATGTATCACTACGCGGAGTCTTAAACAGCTAAAACATTAAAATTAATTACTCTAAATTTCTCACGAGACTGCCGTCGGACTTCTAGTGGATAAGTCCAGATACTATCAAAGTTTAAACATTTTTAATAGTTGGGATCGTCAAATAAATTTCGTACTCTTTGAGCTACGCGGAGGAAAAAGATGTGATACAGTTGCTGACGTCACTGGTTCTCGTGGTTTCGATAAAAGAGCCGGTCTGTGTCTATCCGTGGTCTGTTCCAGTCTGTCTGTTCCTGCCTGGGGTCTGTTTCGGTTGGTGTTTCGTCGCTCTGGTTGCAACTCGCCATGCGGGCTAGTTCAACCATGTCGTGTCGTGTTAAATCATAACTTCAATGACTGTTAAGAACTTGTAAATTTACTAAAGGGGTTTCGGTCGGTTAGATTTCTCTCCACAATCTGTAATCGTTGGTAAAGATAGTTCGATATGCCTGCTCAACTGTAAATGCCATTTTGAACTTGTGACTTTGAAAATAAAACTTTGGATTTTACTAACAGTGAACTTGTGTGCTTCAGTAGGTAGCATAAAACCCTTTTCTTAATTTGTGGGTAACAAATTTCGTGGCGACCTAGGCATTTAGTTGAGTAATCCTGGCTACATGGTCAAATCAAATCAAAATTATTTAGCAGATGTACTGAGAATTGTGAGCTATCAAGTGTTTAAGTTAAGGCACTTAGGCGATACTATAACCCCAGTATCGGCCTATGTCCTTACAGGATGTGGTAGTGGCGGGATGCATGCTGCATGTTTTACAACAGGGTCTGTTGCATGGGAATAATCCCTGTGGTAGTTTGGGGTAGATTTGGTGGTCTGCTAAAACATGAGCATGGGACAATGCGTAGGATTTTATGGAGAATGGTGTGCATCCTGGGGAATGAACGTAGGAAGTCATGCCCACGGCGAAGGATTAGGTTAATAGACTCGCGACCAGAGAAGAACTGAGTGATGAAAGCGGGACTGCGGTTAGTTTCAAGGGGTACAGCCTTAGAGTGGCTGTGTATAGGAAGGGTTATGGCACAAGAGATTTGTTTGTGTACTAAGTCAAGAGGGTAGCTGTGGGAGATGAGAGCTCCAGACAGGTTTTGTGTGTATTGGGAAAGAGATTCTTCATCAGAGCAGAGGTGCCTTCCATGGATGGCTAGTCTGTAAGGAAGGGAACATTTGATGATGTGCAACGGATGGCAACTGTTAAAATGAAGATATTGCTGCAGATTTGATATGAACAGAGGTATGCGGGTGCCTGTTATGCAAGGAAACGTGAACATCAAGAAAGGTAACATGTCTGTGGGAGTCTGTACAGGAAAGTTGATGGAGTGGTTGTTTAGGGAGTTGAGTAAGTCTATTAGATGATTCTCTTTGTGGGTCCAGATCATAAAAATGTCAACTATATATCTGAACCACACAAGAGGTTTAATGGAAAGATTGTTGAGGATTTGTTGTTCCAGACGGCCCAGGAAAAGGTTTGCATAGGATGGTGCCATGCGGGTGCCAATTGCAGTGCCACATATCAGGTGGTAAATTTGAGAGTTGATGGAAAAGTAGTTTTTAGGCAGGATGAGGTTAGCCAAGGAAATGAAAAAGTATGTCTTAGGGAGGCTGTTGGGAGGTCGCATTTACAGGAAGTGTTCCATGGCACTGAGGCCCTGTCCGTGAGGGATGTTGTTGTAAAGGGAAGAGACATCTCTGGAGACAAGAAAGGAGTCAGACAGTAGAGGAATGAGGACTGTGGAAAGTCGTTCGAGCAAGTGTGGTGTAAGCACCTCAGAATTTGTTAAATTCTGCACCTCGTCATTACAGGATATGGGGGATGGGAATCATACATAAGCCGATACTGCAGCTCATATCCGAATATAGGGCGATTTGAAACCTAAAAGATAAATCAGTATGTAATAACAGCTCTAAACATACAGTTAATAATAGAAAACTACGTTCAAACTCACCTAAATCATTGCAATCTTCAATTGTTCAACTTGTAAACACTTGATTTTTGTGATGAGACCATATCGTCATTTTTCTACGCTTCAACAGTTTAATCAGATCAGTGAATATTTTGACAGTACTGAAAGCAAGTTGGAGGTTAGTTAAGGTGATTCACCGAATACTTCAACCCCAGTATTGGTTTCCTCCCTTACATTGGGGTGTCTTTTTGAATGAAGGGAGGTCCTGTACAAAAGGCTGGAGGTGCTGATCCACAAAATCTGAAATCTGTTCAGTAGGAGACACATTGATCGCCCGAATTTCCAGTTCTGTGGATCTTGGGAAGATCTGTGGAAGGTATGTGATAGTGACAAAGAGTTCTCTCAAAGCTTCGGCCTCATATTCACTGCAGTCCATGACTAAAGTTGTGGAGCCTTTGTCGGCTAGGGAATGATGATGTTCCTATTCTTAGACAGTTCTCTCATGGCACGGGTTTCGATAGTACTGAGGTTATTGGAGTGGAAAATGAAGTTAAGAAAAGATTTGACTACAGGTTGGAAGTGAGGAATTCCTGGAACATAAGGAGGGGTTGGGGCTGAGGAAGGAGAGGCAGATTTACTTTGGATGGAGGTTTGAAACGCTCTAGGCAGGGCTCAGTTTCATCATGCCGAAAATCACTACCACCCCAGGTGCAAAGTGGTAACGCCACTGGAGAGTGCGGCAGAACGCTAAAGAGTCCCAGACCAAAGCGGCATGGTCCGACTTCAGGGTTTGGGAAAATGACGATCCCTTCGAGAGAACAGAGAGTTGAGATTCTAATAAAGAAGGTGATGAAAGGTTAACCACAGACTGCTATGGCTTAGCAGGAGGTTGGGTGGAGACTTTTGGTGTGAGTGGTAGAGGGGTTGGGTGGGGGAGATTGAAAATGTGGGCAAGACAAGGGGTTTTGGAAATCAGGGAAGCTGTAGGAGTGTGTTGAGTATGACTGGGACGTTGGTGAGGTAGGTGTAGACCCATAGCCAGATAACTTTTTGCAAGTGCAGAAAGCTTGGAGAGATGTTTTTGTGCTTGTTTTGCTAGGATCTGTATACAATTCATTAGAATCTGCTGTAACTGATTAATTGTATTTGTGGCAGACGGGCAAAGAATTTTGTGTAGGGAGATAAGCTGGGCAGAATGCCAGTCTGCTTTGAACAAGAGCTGTTGAAGGACAAGTTTGGTAAAGTGATTGGGTAAAACGAAAGATGTGGAGTGGTGGGGGTATTTGTGGATGATAGCCAGAGACAGGGAGTTTAATGGTTAATCTATTTGGAGGAATATAATTAGAGAAAGGCAGGATTGAAGGAAGAGTGTGTGAACTAGGGGTGTCCACCTAGATAGTACATCAATGTTTTTATTCGATGTAAAACATCAGAACCCTGCATCGATGTTTTTCGATGCATCGCTTAAAAACATTGATGTTTTTTCAACATCAAATACCTTAATGTTTTCTTAGATCAACAAATACAAACCAACAATATTCGTGGGTAAATGTCGTTTCATTTATCTTTTACCTGTTCCTTTAAAATTGCCAAAAGAAAATTCCATTTCCAGTTGAATGCAGATAGTTCATTGTCTTTAGTTTATTCCATGTGAACACAGGTTAACACTATACCAGCAGTGTAATGATGTGTTTAATTTTATGCTTTTTTTGTTTATGGCTTTACGCCTTGTCGACGTCGAGGTCATTAGAGGCTGAAAGGACAGGGGGCAAGGAATGGGAAGGATTTCGGCCATGGCCCTTTTAAGGCATTCACCTGGAGTGGTTTGGAGAAACCATGGAAAACCAAAATCTGGATGCCCAGATGAGGATTCGAACCCGCGTCCTGAATGTGAAGCCAGAGCATTACCTTAATTTTATGATCTTTTGTGTTGGTTAAGTAGTGTTGTATTAGTGCAGTATAGCTTTGTGAGTGAAACAGAAACTACAAATTAACAGAAATATTTTATTATGATACCAGACCATTAGGTACTACAGTAAAAACAGACTTTTACTAAATTCTAAATCTGCATAGAAATATTAATTTCAAGTCTTTTAACCTCTTAACACCGATGGTGTTTAGGCAAACTTTGCAGAAACAAAAGTTTACTCAATCGTTTTCCTTTCATTTTGTTCCTTTGCTGTCTGACTATTTGAACAGCCTGCTAAAATAAACGTTCGGATGCAACAGAAGCCGCAACAATATTCAATCAGATATTGCCCTAACCCGGCTTATATTTAAATATTGAGTAGTATCACCTAACACTTAGATGTTTTAGAGTAATAATATCTTATTTCGATTCACAGCAAACACCGGAAAACAGTGGGAGTGAACCTAAGAAATTGATTTTATTCATTCTCTCATACAACAGGATAGCCAACTGCAAGAAAAATTCATCTTCACCGTTGTTATGTTCCACTAATTACTCACAGGTGTCACCACCTGTTAATGACAATTACTTTAAATTGAAATAATTTGATTTAATCTTGAATAAATTTAGTAATCTTAATATTTATTTCTATTGTTTTTGTCATTATTAGCCAGAGTTAGATTTTTAAAAAAAATTAATTCGATGTTTTTATTAAAAACATCGATGCATCGAATAGAAAAATTATTCGTCAAAACATCCAATCAATCCGATGTATCGTAAGGTAAACATTGAATGGATACGATGCATCGATGTTTAGTGAATATCCCTTGTGTGAACGCAGTTTGCTGATGCGGAAGGCATGAAACTTGTAGGAAGAGACGTATGAATCTATGGGTGAAATGTTAGGGGAAATTGATTAATATGAGTGATGAGCAGTGGCGTAGCAAGGTCAACAAGGGCCCCGGTGCAAAAAATTTATTTTGGGCCCTCAGGCCAGACGGGTGACCTTTTTTTTTGCTTTTTGTGCTGGTAGGGGCCCCTGAACTGAGGATGGGGGCCCTTGAATTGTTCTTTAGGGGCCTCTGAGAAGCGAGGGCCCTTAGTGAGGAGCTCCTGTGTTCCCAGGGTCCCCTTAGATGACGGTAGGTCTTGGGGGCCCCCTGAGCGTGAGGGCCCCAGTGCACTGCACCGCCTAGCCCCATAGTAGCTATGCCCCTGGTGATGAGGCCCAAAACTGTCGAAACAACTGTTGAGATGAAATGCTAAGTGTGACATGGGGAATATCTGCAAATGATACAAAGGACACAGCACAGCGGAAAAATTCAGAAGCGAATATAAAATGTGATAAAAAATATATTAATAATTTAGTGTTGTATCAAGAAACAGCGGAAATATCGTCCAAAAATTATATTTCAGAAAATCGCTAAACGGAATAATCAAGAAGAAGAAAAAAAAGACACCCCACTTTAAGCGAGGAAAAATGATTATAAATTACAACACATCGGAAAAATACAGAAACTGAGCGCAAATGTGAAAAAAGTATTAATTTTATAATATTCAGTGCTATATGGAGAAACCGGCGGAATATCGTGCAAAACTGATAAATAATATACAGAAAAGTCGTTAAGCGCGAAACAGAATGAACAAATAAATGCCGATCGCGAAAGCAAAAATGTACAACCAAATCAACAACTATAAATATTTTGAAAGAAAATAAATAGTAATTAAATTGCAGTAAACAATGAAAAACAATTTGGAGAGAAAACAAGATATAGGAAACAAAATGTTGGGAACCATAATAACATGACAAGAAGGGAAAAGATGTAAAGGTGACATTGTACCTTATCTTGAAATATGATTTAAATTGAGTCTGGATACCTGCTGCTTACCACAGGACTGGAAAAGTGCAATACTAGTACTGGTACATAAAGGAGTGGTGAGAAATAGAGTTGAGAATTACAGACCAATCAGTTTGACGTCAGTGATAGGTAAATTAATGGAAAGATTGATATGCAACGACATCAGAAATATATGTGAGGAACGTAAGTGTTTTTCAAGCAGGCAACATGGGTTCAGGCGAGGATATTCATGTGAATCTCAGTTGGTGGGATATATGCAAGATATTTCAGATGAAATGGACAAGGGAGGCCAAATTGATAGTGTAGCACTAGATCTGTCAAAGGTGTTTGACAAAGTAAGCCTTAAAATGGTAGTAAATAAGGTAAAAACCATTGTAGTGTATGAGAAAGTGATTTGCTGGGTAGAAGAATTTTTAAAAGGTAGAAAACAGAAAGTTAGGGTAGGAAATGTAGTATCAAAAGAAGTGGAAGTAAAAATGGGTGTGCCACAGGGTAGCGTATTGGGACCATTGCTATTTATTATTCTAATGAATTAATTGTGTTGATTGTATACTATCTGAAATTAGATTGTTTGCAGAAGACATAATGCTGTATAAAAGAATCAAAACGATAGAGGATTGTAAACAGTTGCAGGGTGATCTGGTCAGGATATCTAGTTGGGTTGGTAAACATGGAATGAAGATAAATGCAAAGCAGAGTCAGCTTATTAGATACACAAATAAAAAACAAAAGGTTAATTATGAATATAAGGTGGGGAAAGAATTGCTTGCTGAAGACTTGAAATGTAAATATCTTGGAATTACTTTTGATAACAAGTTTAACTGGGCAGGACACATTGGACAGGTGGTAGGAAAAGGTTTCAAAATCCGCCCTTGTTGGAGAGAGTGATGAGGGGATGTACGAGAGAAGTAAAGGAATTGGGTTACATAACTTTAGTCTGACCATTGCTTGAATATGGTAGTGTAGTATGGGACCCTCATTTTACGTATCAAATACAGGAGTTGGAGAGGATACAAAAAAGGGCTGCTAGATTTGTTTCTGGAAATTATCGCAGAATGCAATCGGTGACGGATATGATAAGGAGCTGGAATGGGATTCATTGCAAGACAGGAGGTGGATGAGGAGGGTCATGGGAGTGTACAGAGCATATACTGGCGATGAGGCATGGAAAGATATTGCAATAGGTATGAAAAGTAGTGCATGGGAGGGAAAAGATGACCATGACCACAAGCTGGCACTCGATTTCAGGCACAAGGGTGTGGGAAGATTCTCTTTTTTAGGTAAGGGTGTCAGGGATCGGAATGACTGAGTTACCAAGAGAAATGATGAATAATTTAGCGAAAACTTTGACAGAATTTAAAAATAAATTTTGCAGAGGGCAAATGTAGGTGGGTGCAGGATAGGGGGAAGATGGGTGTGTAGGGAAATTGCCACCGGAGCCTGTGCTCCATTGCAATTAAATTAAATTAAATTTTCCTGGTCATTATATATACATATATATTCTACTTATGCAGTTCAAAAGTAATAGCTGTTTCTGGGAAGACCCCTGAGATATCTTGCTGTTATTGGAATAACAGGAAATGCCATTAGTAAGGTGACCATTCATCCTCCTTTAATGAGGACATTCCTCCTTTTGGAGGTACTGTCCTTCCTCAAAAAGTGTCCTCCTACCTGTCCTCCTTTTTGATATTTTAAAACTAATCTGTTCATCTCTGTATTCAGAGATGCCGCACCGACGGTACAGTTTGCAAAGACGTGATTAGGAAACGCATGCGCAGGTTATAGAACTTCACGTCTCACATTATTTCTTTCTCAATGACTACTATACTCAGGAAAGTACAATCCACGTTTTATTAATTCAGTTTCATACAACCCTGTTTACAACACAAGTGTAAAATAATTTAATTTTTAATTTAATTTAATTGCAATGGAGCACAGGCTCCAGTGGCAATTTCACTACACTCCCATCTTCCCCCTATCTTGCACCCACCTTCATTTGCCCTCTACAAATTTTATCTTTAAATTCTTTCAACATTTTCTGTAAATTATTCATCATTTCTCGTGGTAACTCATTCCAATCCCTGACACCCTTACCTAAAAAAGAGAATCACTCGTAGATTTAGTTAATTCTTAAGGCTTTTGTTATTAAAGTTTTATTTTTATTTATTCATAATGTGCTTGCATCGTTCGTGGAGCTATAATATTTTATTTTTGATTTCATTTAGGGGTGGAAAAGGCTCCACGCCAATACGTCGGTATCTACAAATATTGTCCTATTGGTATAAAATTGGGTACACACATTCCTTAGGCGATAATATTTGATTTTAAGTGTATAACGTAAGCTTCTTATATATAGAAATTATGAAAAATCAATCGAAATGTGGGTAAATGCATACATGCTATTACACAAGAAATACACATTAATAGCTGTTGAGATTTATTTCATGTGTTTTTTAAGTCTTCATAACTGAATAAAAAATGCTTTCCACATGCAAATTGCAGATACGTAATAAGTAGAAAATCATGTAACATTTTCTCTGTTTTTCAGTGCTAAGATATATTGCATGGCAGCCTACCTTACAGGGAAAACCATGGCGTCTACCGTAATGAATGTTTGATACACAGCATTTAAATTGGTTTAATTTTTAGAAAATCATGTAACATTTACAATTTCTCTGTGTGGGCTGACATTTGTTTTTCAGTGCTAAGATATATTGCATGGCAGCCTACCTTACAGGGAAAACCATGGCGTCTACCATAACTAAAGTTTGATACATAGCATTTAAATTGGTTTAATTTTTTGCTAATAGCAGTTGTGGTAAGGTTGAAATGCAGCCTGGACTACGAATTAAGAGTAAAACACACAGAATGATTATCGGCATGTAATAACGTGTATTTCTTGCGTAGGGGAGAGCGGGGGAAATACACGCATGTGGGTAATCACACGCAGGCTGAATTATGCATTTTGAATGGCGCGGGCTTTGCCCAGTTGGTGCTAAACCCTTCTGGCAGGCGTAAAAACTACAGTGCACCCATTCCAGACATTTTCTGATTGCGTTGTGGTGGTAGTAAAGTGAGGTTTATTTTCAATGTGTTTGATGTAATTTTTGTCAGCTATATTTTTCAATTTAAGTGCTACCATAAGTTGCTTTAATGCAATTTTTTTCATATCAACTACTAGCCCTAGATGTAACCTTTCATTTAGTTGTAAATCTGTCTAGGTATTTGAACTAAGATCCGAGTTCTGCTTAGGTTAGTCCTCAAACTCACTTTGGGGTATTGGCACGCGGCTCTTCAAGTGCATGGTATTCCCCCTTCATAATGTAACTAGTTGGTTATATTTTCAATTCCAACGAGTTTTTTTATAGTTCAGATTACTAGATATTACAAAAGAAAAAACCAGAAAGTAAAATGGACCCAAGAGGAGCTTCATAAGGGTCTTGATGCCACAAAATCAGGAAGAAAAATAAGAGAAGTATGGGATTGTCGAAGCTACTCTGCGTACAAGAATGAAAACGAAAAATACCAAGGGAAAGATGGGGAACTAGGGTACCGATGTGTTTTGGGTATTAGGTAGAGCCATGAAGAATGTAATGGTTGGAATATTTCAAAACATTACAAGTGTGATGTTTGCTATACAAGAAAATGCACTATTTACACGCCTATATATAAAGAAAAGTTTACAAAACATCATTTTCTTCAATAATGTACTGTTTAGTATGTCTAATTAATAAAATAAACTAACAGAAAGTAAAAATAGCATGTATTGTCAATTTTTATGCATTGTTTGTATTGCGTGTTATTACCACACATCATGCGTGTCATTACCCTATGGGGTGGGGAATACCACGCATTTGCACTTTTTTTATTTTAATCATAAAAATTAAGGTAGTGTTCATAATTACATTCCATCATTTGGAATATGTCGAGAAATTTCCATAGTAAGGTTTACATTTGTTTTGGAAAAATTTAATGATATAATACTCAATTTAAATCGATTTTTCCTTAGGTGCATGTATTTCCCCCACTCTCTCCTAATAACACGTGTGCATCTACCCACATCTGAAGTGATTTTTACCTTATTTCCACACATTACAAGCTTACGTTATACACTTTTAATCAAATATTATCGCCTAAGGAATGTGTGTACCTAATTTCAGACCGATAGGACAATTTTTGTAGGTTCCGACGTATTGGCGTTTTACCATGGAAAAAATCAAGAAACGGGAAATGCCATTTCAATGATTAATTAAAAAGGGAATTTCTTCCTCACATCAAAGAGAGACATTTGTTTTCTGCAATATTTTGGAAAAGTGAGAAATCAAGATTAAAAGTTGATACTCTAGCTGCAGTACTTATCTTTAAATTCAATATGAACGATATTTCTTGCTCCATAATTTCCAATATATTATTAGAAAATTATATATTGGCAGAAAACATTAATTCAATGGAAAAATACCCATTTAATTAAATAATTAAGAGAGATATAAGCATAATTAGTGTATTTTTGTTTGAATTAATAAAATTTATTTAATTATTGAATTTATTTACATTGTAAGTTTACTTGTTTCTTAAATTTTTTCGTCCTCCTTCTCATTGTAAAAACCGAGCGGGGCGGTGTAACGGTTAGCGTTCTCGCCTCGCATTCGGGAGGACGGCGGTTCGAATCCCCGTCCAGGCATCCAGATTTGGGTTTACCATGGTTTCCCCAAATCACTCCAGGAAAATGCCGGGATGCTTCCTTCAAAAAGGCCATGGCCGAATTCCTTCCCATTCCTTGCCCCCATCCTTGCCCCCCATCCTTTCCCGTCTCTAAAAGACCTCGATGTTAAAAAGCGACGTAAAGCAGTTAAAAAAAATCATTGTAAAAAAACTGGTTAATCCTTCTTTTCCTTGTAAAAAAAAAAAAAAAAAAAAAAAAAAAAAAATGTTCACCTTAGCATTAGCAGCCACTGGATTGTCTTGGACTCTAGGTTACTGGAGTATGCTGTTTTCCTGTGTCCATTAATCCTGACTGAAAGTTGGTTGATAATGAGACCTACATATGAACCAGTGCAGTGGAGGCAGTTGAGCTGGTATATGAGTTGTGTTATTGTTTGTGTCATGTCCAGTAAGTGAGAAATGTTTCCCATGTAAATGAATGGAGGAAAGGTTTACATCAGTCAACTTTGGATGCTGGAATGTCGTATGTGAGAGTGGTAAAGGGATTAGGTTAGCATAGCACTTTCCCATAAATGTCAGTTGTTCCATGCATGTTCTCACCCTGTCACTACCACATTGCCCATTATGACCAACTATTATGTTAATCATATGGTGAAATTATGTATATACACTCATGACTCATCATGTGTTTCATCTCTCTTTGCACAACTAGGGTTCCTACTGAAATATTGTGCATTTTTTAGTCTTCTTCCTGTCATAACTGCCCTCTTTCCTTTTGTTGTTTGTTAAGTGATTGTTTATATTTCCTTTGTCTTTCATGTTTTCATTTTGCCTAAAAGCTTTTCCTTGTCATTATTGATTTAATTTGTTCATATTAGTGGGTCAGCTAGTAGATGGGTAGAAACAATAATCTGTATTCATTAGAGTTAGTTTTACCATTGTTAAATGTTTATTATTTGATTTTATAAATGCAATGAATTGATGGTAAGCATAGGTGAAGTTCATTCTTAGGTCAGGTTACCCAAACTACAACAAATTTCCCATAGAACAAGCAGTGGCGTAGCTAGGTCAACAAGGGCCCCAGTACAAAAAAAATTATTTTGCGCCCTCAGGCCAGTTGGGCGACCTTTTTTTTAGTTCTGCCAAGTTGCTGGGAGGGGCCCCCCCGAGCTGAGCATGGGGGCCACAAGGCCCCCAGAGCTAAAAAAAGGGTCGCCCATTTGCCCTGAAGGCCTGTAGGCTCTCTGACCCGTGCTTGGGGGCCCCTGGGCTGCGCTCAAGGGGTTCCCCCAGCTGTGCTCAAGGAGTTCCCACTGCTGCGCACAGGGGGCCCCCACACTCAGGGGGCCCCGGTGCACTGCACAGCCTAGCCCTATGGTAGCTACGCCCCTGAGAACAAGGCAGTAGGGGAAGAGGATCAACATTCATTTATGGTATTGAGATTCATCAAAGAGTCTCATTTTCTTCAGTTATTCAATTTGTAATAAAAAGTTGTAATTGTATATGTGTTCTTTTTCTTATGTACAGATATTTCGGTTATCTTAACAACTTCCCTCAAAAACCATCATACGTAGCATCAAAAATGACATGCATGCCATTTGATTTTCTGAGGTATTTTTGCTTTTAGATTTTTTTTTTTTGTAACAGTTTAACGTCCCTTTTTAACAATGTGGTCTTTAGAGACGGGAAAGGATGGGGGCAAGGAATGGGAAGGAATTCGGCCATGGCCTTTTGAAGGAAGCATCCTGGCATTCACCTGGAGTGATTTGGGGAAACCATGGAAAACCCAAATCTGGATGCCCGGACGGGGATTCGAACCGCCGTCCTCCCGAATGCGAGGCCAGAACGCTATCCGTTACACCACCACGCTCGGTTTGCTTTTAGAGGCAAGTCACATTGTGAGTTCTGTAAATCTTCCCTGTTTCAGACAAGAGAAGGATAATTCACTGTAGAGAATCGTTCATGTAAGTGAGGAGACAAGAGTTATAAATAAATAAACAAAGAAATTGCTCTGACAGCAAAATTAGAAAATATGGATAAGTACACAATCACACAAGGAAGTTTTTAAGAGACTTACTTGCTTCTGGCTGTAGAGGAAGCGAACAGCACCAGCACACACTGGACAACATGCTCCAGGAGGAGTGACTGCGAGGCAGTCAATCCTAGTCAGCGGTGGACAGCGAACTCCCACATCACTACATTGCTGCCATGCTCTTTCACCAATTTGGCCCACTGCCATGCATGGGCCAGAGTAATCAACACTGATGTAGTCAGCATGTGCAGCACACTCAGACTGATAAGTCACGCCATTGATGCCACACACAACATTGCTGCTATCACAATTCGACTGCAATATGATTCAACAGTTTTATAATTAAATGTTTTGATCACTTTCTGAGAATAACAAATGAATAATAAGTTTATATGCTTTTATGTGATGACTGAAATTAAATAACTAATAATTCAACTTTGTAAACAACAGAAGAATTATTATTTACATTGTCAAAAAATCTTTTGTAAAATATCTATTAATATGGTTTGTATATATATTCTCCCTTCAGTATAAATAAATTTCAACTAGTAACTTAAAACTGTGTTCTAATTGTTAAGTAATTATAAATTGTTGGTTGCTTACTCGACAAGATCCCTTGTATGCA
This sequence comes from Vandiemenella viatica, assembly GCA_031002005.1. Lineage (NCBI taxonomy): Eukaryota > Metazoa > Arthropoda > Insecta > Orthoptera > Morabidae > Vandiemenella > Vandiemenella viatica. Next base: position 21,581,510 of record JARYHS010008075.1, on the reverse strand, counting down.
AATCTCTTCCATGATCGTAGCAAGGCACACATATTGTGATGTTCTCTTCCCTCTGTATCACATACTGGATCATACGGCAAGCTAGAACACTGGACAGTTGTTTCAACTGTAAAATATTAAATAATGTTTACATTATCATAATTCTATTCCATCAGGATAAATGATGGTTACATTTTGTGCTATTATGTTTATAAATTATGATAAATATTGAGATAACTGTATTTAAGAATAGATAATTAGCTATCATTTTAACTCACCACATTTGTATTGTCTACAAGACCTGTGTGTAAGAGACAGGCAAACTTTTCTGTCAGGAACACATTGCTGTCCCCTGCCACATGTATGCCCTGCACATGGATCTTTGGAAGAACATGGCCCAAATTCAAATTCAGCATCAGAGAGACCTGCACATCTAATCAATAAATATAGTATTACAATGAGAAAAACAGCCTGCTGGAAACTTAATAACATGTAAAAGTAAACATAATTTATTTTGTGATTTTTGAATGCACATCAACTTACTTAGCAAGGCATGCACTGGGATACGTATTTCCATTATGAGCACAAACAGGAACATAATGTGGTGGACAATTGCAAGGCAGACTGGTATATGCAGGGTCAGGGTCACCCAAAGATGAAATCTCACATTGTTTCTTGCTACATGTGATTTCACCAGAATAACAACTGCATATGTTACATTCAATAAGAAACCAGGTGTTGTGCTCTGTAACAGAAATAATTTATATCTCTAAAAGAATCTTCTTACCCAACATATAGACAAAGACATCATATATTATTATTAATTTAATTGTGATGGAAATAACGCTCCGGTGGCATTTCCCTTAGTTTTCTAATTACCTCTTTTTATATTATTTTTTAAAATTTTCTTTTTTAATTAGAGTTTTAAAATTCCTCCCTCTTTTTCTTTTCCGAATTACAAATTTTAATTTTAAACTCCTTAATCATTTTTGGTAAATTATTCATCACTTCACTTGGTAATTTGTTCCAATCCCTGACACCCTTACCAACAAAAGAAAATTTTCTCACTTCCTTGTACATGAAATCAAGTGCCAGCTTGTGGCCATGCACTATTCCTAATTCCAATATGCCTCCAAGTCTCATTAATGGAGGGTATTCAGAAAATCCTGTTTGTTACAAACCAGAGGTCACCAAGGGCCCCGGTGCAAAAAAAAATTATTTTGGGCCTTCAGGCCTTAGGGACACCTTGAAAGTTTTGGTAGAGCTTTAAAAAAAAAAAATATATATCACCGACTTGCCCTGAAGGCCCTCTGAGCGTAGGGGCCCCCTGAGTGTAGGGGCCCCCTAGTTCCGTAAAGGGGACTGAGTAAATAAGCAATGTTGGAGTTAGATAAGATTTTGTAAAATAAAATATTTTGGGCCCTCAGGCCAGATAGACAAACTTCTTTTTTTTTCCATAAGTTCTAACAAGTCTTGTGAGGTGATGGATGTCATTTGTGATTTTTTTATTATTGAGAAACAGTGTCACTTTGAATTTGGCCTTTAGTTAGTTTGAATTGATGATTCATCTTATTTATCCATGGGCTCGTAGTTATTTGACAGTCACTGTTAATTTTTGTTTATAGACTAAAAGTTATATTTTGTTTATGTTATCTCTGATCAGTTAGTTAGGTAATGATTGATCAATTGTTTGTTATTGTGTCATTAATGTTTCGTCAGAGTTCTTAAAAGTTTAAAGTACATAATAGTTTCTAGTCACAATTCATTATGACTTAAATTTGTAGCTTGCTTAACAACAGAATAAAGAAAAGTGAAGGTTGAGATACATAGTTAAAGCAACTGAACATTTGACAAGTGTAGGGAGGAGGGCACTCTAGAAAGAAGTTCTAAGAACATTTGAAATATTAGCCTGGTAATATTCTACATGGTCAGAAATAATTTTTGTATATGAGGTTGGTGGTATTAATTTAAAATATATAAATGTCAAAAGATAAACATGATTAAGATGGTTTATTTGTAGCCTGGTACCTTTCACATTTTCTAGTTTCAGATGTACTTGGTCAGTACAACAGGGTATAATGGACATCGACAAGAGCACAGCATTAGTTATCATTCATTCACCAGCCAGGTGTTTATAATACAAGCACAGTCAGAGCTGGAGAATATAAAATGTAAACTCTTTGTAATTTGTGACAAGATGATTAAATGATAACATCTAAAATAATGTTCTAATGCTACATCTGTTACACAGTTTCTAAAACGGTTTCGTCAAACTGAAAGTTCCAAAACTTTTTCATTCTATTAATGCTGCAGCTGTTATACATTTGCTGAATGATAGAGCTTACTTATAACACTACAATAAAAGTTTAATCAGTTATGGATCAGGTATATAATCTTAAGATATGCTAAAATCATTATGAGATAAATGAAATACAGCTGTCTAATATAAATTTTAAAAGACATGCTAAGCTCAGGAGTGTAAAAATAAATGAAAATGGTTTTTTTTTTCTCAAGTTGGCAAAAATTGAAGAAATTCATCTTACCAATTTTCCGGTTTCCAAGCCAACAAGATTCAAGGTGAGAACAAGGCAATGCCTTACAATTCTCCATAACTCCATTTAACGAACATTGGCATATTTTGAGGCATCCTTTCATTCCATATACTACTGGTATCCGAACAAATGTTCCTTGAGGGACCATATACTGTGAAGCTTCTCCAAGTTTGCATCCTGTGAAGTGTAAAAAATATTTGATGTTATATGAGATAAGAGTTAATATAATACATGTCTATATTGATGAAGGCAATTCTTTTATCAGTAAAATCTTTAAGACAGAGGATTCAACAGTTGTGAATTACAAGCTACTGTATTTTTTTTTTTAAGTTTCCTGCCTTAGCAAGAAGTTAATATAATGTTGTTTGTCACAAATCTGAGTTAAACATTAATATATTATAAAGTGTTTGTACATTCTTCACCTTGATTTAATTCAAACAAATACTCTCAAATATCTAGCTTTGGCTCTCCCAGTTTATGAAAGCATTATATTATTTGACACTAGTTATTCAAATATTTTGAATATAAGTTTTTGTATTAGTAAATAAAACATGTTATAATAATTTATTAATAGGATTGCTGTTCTTTATTGCAATTATAAAGAAGGCTGGTGGGAAATTAATATGCTGCTAATATGAAATGCATGCAACAGAACAAACTATTATTGAAAATTGACATTTTATATTTATGATCCAGGATAATTAATAGTTTTAATAACATAGAAATTATGTTCTATAAGATGTAAGAAAAATACCAACAAATTATTAAGATCAGCAAATGATAGAACCCAATTGTTTCATCATTTAAAAAGGGAATAAGAGGAACATTTCTTTGAAATAATGCTTATCCTTAGTAAATAAAAAAGAAAATTGTAACTGACCTGGTATACAGTGGTACATATGACAAGGTCGACCAGGTGCACAGTTCCTGTTTACTTGACACACCTGACTGCTATTACAGGGATGGTCACCTTTGCAAGGAAGTGTGAGTTCATCCTGTGGCGGTACATGTGGGTTGTCACTTGGCTGCAGAAAAGGTCCAAGTGAGATACATGGAGTATCTGATCCATCTGATGACAAACGTGAGCATAGTGCCTCAGCAGATTCACTTGGTGCCCTTCGCCAGTCCAAGCATTGTCTTAGCAGTTCATAACAGTCCTCTCTGCAAAAGGGTAAAATATAATCTAACCTAGTTTCCTTTTCATTATATGCACAGTAACTTTTAATGTAAAGGCAATGGTTCAGTTATATTAATCATGTGAAACTGAATTTTTAATATCCTTGTGGATGTGTATATTTATTTTTTTTTTTGTTCGTCTGTTGTTTTTTATTTTTTTGGTTCTGTATATTATGTGAAAATTTTCTAAATGGATGATGGATGTGTCAGACTTTGTAAATATGCTAAATTGATTTTCATTCCTGTCATTTAAACTAAAGGACAGTATAATGCTGTATTATGCCAACAACCAAATTTAAGCACGTTTTTGATGCATTGGAATTATTTATTATGTTTAAAGCAATGCCAGGATTTTGTAAAATCTTTATAATTTAATTTAAGATTATTTTTATTCTGTTCAAAGTAAGTTTTAATTTTTTAAATAGGTACCTATTGTTTGGACCATTGACATTCTGAAGATGAGTGGCTTATAAGTTACAGGGATGTTCTCTGTGGGTAGTAAAATGTCACTGTCCAAAGAAAAAGGAGAGTTTTTTTTTTCAATGAGGTAGCTATGCTAATTGTTATCTAATATACCTTTGTAATATGTAGTAGAAAAGCCATATTGTGTTGATGAAAGACGAGCTTTCAGTGCTGTTAGCTCGTCTTTCATCAACAGAATCCAGCAGCAAACCTGTGAAGATTATATTTCAGTGATACACCAGGAAAGCCTTTGTTCGCACATCAAAAAGCCCAATGTCTATTTGGGAAGTGTTTCTGCAGTAAAAGTAAAGTAAAATGCATCTTGAACTTTCTTGTTTAAAGTTCCCCAATAATCACAATTGAGAAAGTTAATCAATCTAGTAAGGACTACTGCTTATTTGGCAATCATTTGACCTGTAATTTTTTATTTTTTGTTGTTTCCTTATCGTTGAAATTAAATGTTAATTAAATAGTATGGTCACCACTACTCTTCCACATACTACTCTTCTCCCAGCATCAATTAACACTTCATTGCCAATGTATGTCTTACACAACTCTAGCGCCATCTTCATCTGTCTTCCACGACTCTCAACCCACCTCCATAGACATATTGATCGTGTTTTAAAATAACTTCTGCAAACAAATCGAGATGCCATCCTTTACTCTTGTATTTGATAACCATTGTGATGAATTTTTCATGGCCATTACTTATGCTCATGCTATTGTAAGAGTACAGGGTTTATCATTATAGTCATTTTAAGGAGGTTACAGAATTTAGATAAGGACAGGACAGCACATGACAACGTATTTGGAAGAGAGAAAAAATAAGCATTCAGAGTTTAAAGAGAAGAGCTGAGGAAGAGAAGCATTTCTTAAAGAGTTCAAAGGAGTTCGATAAAGGTTTGAAGAGGTATTAAAAGAAAGGTAGAGACATTTTAATGTAAAATGATGGATTTTTAGATTCAGGGGATTTGAATCTCGAAAATAAGCTGTTTATAATTAAATTAAGGGGATAGAAAGTTTAGTAATGTAAGATAATTCCTGGGTAACATTTAAATGGAGAAAGGACAAATACAACATGTTATTTGAAGATATTAAAGTAAGTGAGATAAATAGAGGTTTTTGAGAAAAATTGTGGAAGTTAACAAGTAAAAAGTGTTAGTATAAATAAAACGAACATTTACTTAAATTTGGGAAAATGATAAGCATTTTTGTAGAAGTTGAGAAAACTAGAATAATTATGCAAATGTGAAAATGGCTTCAAGAAGGCAGGTTGAGATATAGTTTAGCACATAATTTTGGAGAAGAGAGTTAGTGATAGGCTAATTATGGTCACAAGTGGGTGATCAAGAGAGGGTTTGTGAGGTTGTATAAAACCATTTGCCAGAGACCGGCCAGCCAGTTACCTCTGGAAACTCTAAAGGTAATTTATGTTTCAGTCCATGTCATGAATGGGGATCCATCGTTGGCCCACAGTATTCAAATAATTGTATTGCCACCATACATCACTGTAATGTAAAGAACTACTTTAAACTTCATTAAGATTGAATTCTCACCAAATCATTAATCCTGGCTTCACTATAATGTTAACTGAGTAATTGGTACTGTTTGAGGGTATTTAGGCTTCTAACTAGGACTTGCAATCTTAGGATTTGATCAAATGATCTTATTAATCTACACTTGACTGTGTTGGTAGAGATGCTTTCAACCAATTAAAGGAGGTTTTGAATACAAGATTAATTTATTATTCAGTTTAAAGATAGAACCTTTCTCCACTGAATATACAGATGTTTAACAATTTAGCAGACAATGTATTCAGTACTATGTCACTGAGTGGCAGCCATCCTGTGAACTACGCAACTTTGAGAGTGGTTAATATTGGACAGCCACACCAGTCATAGATAGTGGGAGAAGGGAGAGCTCAACATCCCCACCAAACTTCTTTCCCACTACACTGTCATTATTCAAAGTGGCTTAGAAGTTGGTGGAATATCTTCTCAAGTAAACGTTAGTATATCTAAAGACTCATTATACTTTCTACTTAATGCATTCACTATTAAAGTTTAAGAATTGATCTTGTATGGCATTGTATAGTAACATCTTCGCACAATATGAATGTATCAAGTAGTTTGGATCCATGTTATGATACACTTCAGAAGATGTGATTGTTATCCTACCACCAATGGCCATCCAGATTCACATTTTTCTATAATTTCTTTAATCATCTTTTCTTTTTGACCAACTACGCTCTTTTCAGAAAAAAGTTACTCACTGCCCCCTTGTTTAGGAAGGGGTTTTCAGGAAAAAAACCCAACAAAGACTTCCTTTCTTGTTATAAATAATGCATCCCATTGCTGCACCAACTTTTGAAACAGCGATTTGATGGCATCCATCATTGGTGAAGTGTACAGTATCATATATAGAAAAACAAGGAAAGATTTCTAAAATTATTTCTTTAACAGTTACATATTATGAAAAATATTATTAATTAGAAGGTTGGGCTTGGTGTAATGATATCAAATTTTTGATATTTGGTTCCCTATTTATCATCGCAAATTTTATATCATCACTATTGACAGTCTGTTTATTTTCTTAGCTAATAAATTGCTGAATGTGCTTAAATCCTCTTATATACATATTATCATTGAAATGAAATCAAAAACTTGTTCAATACAGCCCTTAAATACAGATACAATACTGAAAAGCAGGAAGTGGTGGTTGGTTTCAATGACCCCTAAATTTGCCTTGGACGAGAAACGTCCACCACAACATTTCAATGCCCACCGGTGGGCAGTACTGCATCTGTTGGGAATTGCTGATCTAATTGAATGCTGGGATGGCTCCAATTTCTGATTTAAAAATGCAGACAGATTTTACAGACAGATTTTACTAAACATATTTGCACACAGTTTAAGCATCTCATAGACATTACTGAGTTTCATCTATGAATCTGACAGATTCATCGTAATAAAGATTATTATGACTAAGGTCACTAATCCCTGATTCAAAGTGATTCTGAACAGGGAAAAAAGAATATTTTCATTTTCTTCTTTTGACAGCTGGTCAGGCTGAAGGGAAACTAAATCAATATGATACACTTTTTGTAATGAGATTGCTGATAGCAGCAGTGCATGATTTTTTTTAAAATTACTGATATATACCTACAGATCCTATTCACATGTGTCTGCTGGTGACATGGCTTAATCTGTAACATGCAGGCAACAGTCTTCCAGGCACGTGGTGAGCACTGTGATATATTTCTAACAGGCAGTGACAAGCCTGGAAGTCCTAGTGTTCCCTGCTGCAGCCACAGAGCCACATCATAGCGTGCTGCCTCATCAGCCGTGTGGCTGCAGCTTCGGAACAGCTCCGTTGGGCGGTTATTGAAGTTCGAACAGAAGCTGAGCCCCTCACAGCCAAGTTCACAGGGTTCTTCCACTGTAAATATCAACTGTAATTATCTTTTTTGTTTGTAGAGTTGATGGGTACAGAACCAGAAAATTTTCAAAACGGAGTTATCGGAAGACGATAACATCACTTTTTGGATATAATACATTAAGATAAAATAATATAGATACTACATTAATTCTTTACAAAATCAGATTAACAGAAGAAAAGAAATGGGCATTGATGACATTTAAAATCAAATGCAAAAACATTAAAGTATATTGTTGTGTAGATGTAATCAAATTTAATAAATAAGGTATCTGCAGCATGAACTTCGTTTAGCTCTGATTCATCATTTCCCTTGGTAACTTATTCCAATCCCTGACACCCTTACCTAAAAAAAAGAGAATCTTCCCACACCCTTGTGTCTGAAATCGAGAGCCAGCTTGTGGTCATGGTCATCTTTTTCCTTCCATGCACTTTGGTTATACCATACAAAAATGAATATAACTGGAAGAGTTGTTATGTTAGTTTACACAAATATTTGTAGCACTTATGTGACTACAAAAACTTATAGAGCTGAATATGACCACTCAAACCATAGAGGACTAAAGTATTGTTATCTAGGGTTCCATGTGTTAATGAATTATCACAACTGATGTCTACTGATCTTTCTGAGTGAGAAACTGAGACATGCTGCAATAGCCAGACAATCAATCTGCTTCATCATTCTGAGCTATGAATTCATGCATCATCTTGATCAATTTTGATACCAATGAATGATAATAATGAATAATAATTACCAGTTCATCTCATCCTATTGCATAGATATGAATACGTTTGTATCACTAATGAAACTCTTCATTACCCTTTTGAACGAGCCCACTAATTTTGCCACTTTAACAAGCACTGCATAGATGCAAAATTTGCCTGAAATGAGCAATCTAATTATTTTCTGGGGAAAAATATTAGTCTCAATCCTATGTGCTCAAAGCCCAACATAAGACTATGATTAAGGATTGCAATCCCGCAGTGTTTTCAATCCCGCGGGATCCGCGCGGGATTTGCGCCAATCCCGCGGGATCCGTGCGGGATTGGTACAAACAGTTTTTCAAGGCATATATTTAAAACATAGTTACCTAAATGTTAATAAAGTAAATAATAATTAAAGTAATAAATAATTTTTAATGTTAAATGATAAAAATTAACAGTTAACAATGTTTTGATTGGCAAAATGACATTAAAACTTTTTAGCGTGTCTTAAGTGTATTTCGAGGTTTTACATTTTTGTTTTTTAATCTAAACCAATTTTTAAATAAATAATAAAAATGGAAAATATTGAGTCTTAGGTCATATTATGTGCCTTACAATAAATACATCACATAAGTTTAAAAATATGGTTTGCCTAATGGCCAAGTTACCAGAGTTTTTTTTTTTTAATTTTAAATAAACGTTCCATAACATCGAGAAAAGGATTTCATTTCACAAAGTGAAGTGAATATACCCTGTAAAGTGTAGACTTGGCTCAGAACAAGATCTCATAACTTTTTGTCACTGCACAAGCACAATACTTGGCCTTTTTTTGCGTGATTCATTATTATATCTCCTGATTCCTTGATTGATATTACAGTTGGTTCAATGTTATTAAAAGAAACTACTCACCAACACGTAAACTGTCAAGTATTTCAGATTTACTTATGTGGCGTAATGATGTTTTTAGAGTTGAAAATATTATTTTTTAGTTAGAAAGGAGACTTTATCGGCGAATGATTGCAGTGAAGTCCTCATAGGTTGTATCTCTGGATTTCATTGCAAACACACGAAATTACACACGTGAGGAAGACAGCCGCCGAAGTATGGTGTTCCTACAACACAATTCGTTGATACACCCGTGAAAATTTCATAATAACTTTTTTTTACCTTTAGTCGAAATAAGGGGGCATCCACAAATTACGTGAGGGGTTTTCCGGATTTCTGGACCCCCCCTCCCCCCTGGTGAGATTTTGTGAGATCTGCCCGGACCTCCCCCTCCCCTCTTGTGAGATCTGGTCCGTGAGAACCCCCCCCTACAAATCGCCCTGGAAACTTTAGTAGACTTTTTTTTTAGGTCACACCCTAATTTTTTTGACGAAATACCCTCCTAAAATCGACTTTGGCGCAAATTGTAGGCCTTTTTTTTGTTTTTTTGGCTCTACTGTCCCCAAATTTTTCGCAAAATCTCACGTGAGATTTCTGTATTCCCCCCCCCTCCCCCTGGTGAGATTTCGCCGGACCCCTCCCCCTATTTAACCTCACGTAATTAATGGATGTCCCCTAATAACAAGGAGAAGAGGGATTAATCGAAAGCCTGAGCGGCACATGTAAGAAGGTTTCGTCAAAGAAACGCATTGAGGCACTTGCCAAAACAACAATAAGTCAAAGGATATAGGCCTACAATTTCCTTTTGATAGCTGTTAAATAAATAGGTACGCGATCGTTAAAATTACGATAACATTAGTTTCATATCAACGAATAATCAAATTTTCAGCAGCAAATTACGAAATTTTTACAATTACTTTATATGCAAATACAGAAAATAGGAATAATGAAACCGTGAATAAAAAGCTGTAACCGTGTGTCATTTAAAAAATAATTATATTGTTAGAAAATTGCGCTAAATACGCACCATAACTCAAATTACAGAAATGTGTACTCGAAACAAACGTAAGTTTTGATGAATACATAAAAGTGTATTTATTTACTTACGAATGACGAAGGTTGACTAAAAAAACGCATGTTCACATCAGTGAAATGCCAACTGCAAGGGTACAGGCAAACAGTGCAATACATCAGATAGAGACCGAGTGGGTCAGCGTGTCACGCAGACTGACACGCGTTTCCGCCGGATTTTGCGGATTGCGGATCCGCTTAATTTTGTGCGGGATCCGCCAGACTGTCTAATGATGCGGGATCCTGCAGGATTGCGGGATCCCGCTTTGCTGGATTGCAATCCCTAACTATGATAGTTACATTCCCAAACCAAGATCATTTAAATTTTGAATGTTTAGTGTCTAAAATAAATCGAGAACTTCAAAAATTTTGTTAAAATCTGGTTCCAATGTGTAAAGGATGTGAGTAATATTTTTCATAAGTCATTGAAATATTTATGGTTGAAATAGTAGGTAAAGTATGTTGGGTACTTTTCTTTAATGAATTTTTAAGTAAATGTTTGTGTTTATAAGCTCATTTAAAGTTCTATTTTATTAATAAAAAAAAGACTTTTTTTGTTTAAAAATCTTGCATTGATGCATCTGAAGTTTATTTCCACTGGAGTTATAACATTTGTTACAGTCAAATGAATAAAATACACAGACGGAAAAAAAAATCCCAACACCAAGAAAGACTTGTGTTAGATAAACGAAATTTGGTACGCGTGTTTATACATCTGAAAGATGACATCGATTCAAATTTCGCGCTTCGCGCATAAGTGTGGCGCTAGTAGCGCTACTCAGAGCTTGCAAATCAGGTTTGCTTTAAATACGCGCTGTAAAGTTTGTGAACGTTATTTACCGCTGAGATTTGACATAGTGAGTTGATGTTAGCCAAGAATGCCTTTAAGAAGACGAAGAAGCCATTATCAACAGCTCACCGAGTTTGAACGAGATCGTGTAATAGGGCTACGAGAAGGTGGATTTTCTTTTCGCGATATTGCAGAAAGACTTGGCCGGAATGTATCCACTGTGCATGATTGTTGGGTGCAGTGGTCAAGGGATGGTACTGCCTCAAGAAGACCGGGTTCCGGGAGGCCACGTGGCACTACTGAGAGGGAAGACCGCCGTATTCGGCGTACAGCTGTGGCGCATCGTACTGCGTCTGCGGCAGAAATTCGAGCTGCAGTTGGTACCACAGTGACACAACGAACTGTTAGAAATCGGTTACTTCAAGGACAGCTCCGAGCCAGGCGCCCTGTAGCGTGCATTCCACTGACTACAAGCCATCGCCGTTTGCGACTCCAGTGGTGTCAAGCCAGAGCTCATTGGAGGACGGAGTGGAGATCTGTTGTGTTTTCTGATGAAAGCAGGTTCTGCCTTGGTGCCAGTGATGGCCGAGTGTTGGTCAGAAGGAGGCCAGGGGAACGCCTGCAACCAAACTGTCTGCGGCCTAGACACACTGGACCTACACCTGGAGTCATGGTCTGGGGAGCAATTTCCTATGACAGCAGGAGCACTCTTGTGGTTATACCAAACACACTGACTGCAAATTTGTACGTCAGTCTGGTAATTCAACCTGTAGTGCTGCCATTCATGAACAGCATTCAAGGGGGAGTTTTTCAACAGGATAACGCTCGCCCTCATACCGCTGTTGTCTCGCAACGTGCTCTACAGAGTGTCGACATGTTACATTGGCCTGCGAGATCACCAGATCTGTCTCCAATTGAACACGTATGGGATATCATTAGACGACAACTCCAGCATCATCCACAGCCAGCACTGACCGTCCCAGTATTGACAGCACAAGTACAACAAGCATGGAACTCCATACCACAAAGTGACATTCGAAACCTGTATGACACAATGCATTCACGTTTGCAGGCTTGCATTCAAAATTCTGGAGGTTACACCGGCTATTAATTTAACAGTATTTCACATTTGAAATGCATTTTCTTGAGCTTAAATTAACCTGTGATCTTGAAAATTTAATCAATTAAACATGTTAACTTGACAAATGCAATGTCCAAATTTCATTACTCTACAATAATTTTTTCTTGGTGTTGGGATTTTTTTTTTCCGTCTGTGTATTTACTTAAAAATATAAAATTATACACAATGTTGTCAGAAGTTTGGTAGCTATTTGTTAAGTTGTCCCCTATCAAGTACACTTTTACGGAGTCAGCCTTGAAAATTCAGGATTAACAATTCAGATCCTGGGCTGGACTCAAATTTTTGTGCGCACCAATCCAGAGATTATATTTTCCCCATAGGTATTGACTGTCTACTTCCAACTTCATCATTGCCATCATCACCCCTACACTCCCTTGTCCACTTCTGACTTCAGTCATATGATGAGTCTGAGTATGCACACATCTGATCCCTTTGCCATATGATTCACCTCCATATATGATTAAGATTTATAATTTGTGTCCTTGTTTTTGTATTTGTTGCAGTCCCCCATCTTTCATCTGTGGTAAGTGATTGGTTTACCATCCCTCTTTCTCATTAATTTTTTTTTGACAGTAAATAATTAAAATGAAAAGATTGTCTTTTTATCATTTGGTTAGAAAGTTGAAGTGCATTTGTTTTGACTGAGTTACTTTGGAAAATCGTGAGAAATTGAAATCTCGGTGGCCATATACAAAATTTCTTGTTTAGACATAAAAACTTTATTTATGAGTAAATGCAGTTTTATTACCTTCATCAATGCAGTGTGTAAGCTTATCTTCAGACAACTGTTGCAAGCAGTTTTTATTGAAGTCATCCCAGTAACTTGTCCACTCGTTGGAAAAAGTTTTGACACAGAGGCGGCGGCACATTGAACTGGTAGCCTTGTAACAGCAGTGCAGCTTTGCAGAATCCATTCCCATCAGATCAATGCGGGACTGCTTCATTTCTGGATTCTGATCAGGATTGTTTTGCAAAAAACACCTCCACAATGGCTCCTACAAAAATTGTAAAGTCCTTTAAGGAATGATATAAAAATATTTTAATCATTTCTATTCAAAAAATTTTATAACATCTTCTAACTAAGTTCTAGTAGTTAACTGCAGAAGTATTTGTAATAAACAGCCTGAACTCGAAAATGTTATTCGTAGTACAGATACTGATATCGTAATAGGCACAGAAAGTTGGTTAAAACCGGATATAAGTTCCGCCGAAATGTTTAATAGTAACATGAACATTTTCCGTAAGGATAGGTTGCATTCCCAAGAAGGTGGTGTATTTATAGCTGTTAGTAAGTACCTCCCATGTAGCGAAATAGATGTCCATCATATGGATCAAGCGCAACATAGCTAGGACAAAACTTGTGATAGGCTCCTTCTATCGTCCACCAGATGCAAGCGTAAATATTGCCGAGGCCTTAAGAAATAATGTAAATAATATATCACGGCAATTTCAGGACCATACAATAATGCTAGGTGGTGACTTTAACTTGCCAGATATTGACTGGACTAATTACGTTCACATTACTGGGGGCAGGGATAAAGCAGCTTGCGAAATCATTCTAGACCTCTTCTCAGATCACAATCTTGAGCAGCTCATAACTGAACCAACGTGATGCTTCAACGGTAACGAAAATATTTTAGATATAGTTGTTACAAATAGGCCTGAATTATTCATGGATATTTCTACAACGGCAGGAATAAGTGATCACAAAGCTGTAATTGCTACAGTAAAACTAACAACCACGCGCAAAAAGAGAAAAGAGAGGATCATTTACAGATTCGAGAAAGCTTCAAAAGAGTGTTTTAGAGCGTATTTGAGGCATAATTACCATACCTTCTTGGTAGCAGGAGACAACGTTGATGAGAGGTGGCATCGATTCTTACATATAGTCGGGGAAGCTATGAACTTGCATATACTGAAACGGACAATCAGGGAAGAGAATGATCCCCCATGGTACACACGGGAGGTTAAAAGGTTACTCAAAAAGCAAAGGAAGATACATGCACGATCAAAAAGGACGATGCATCGGACTGATTTGCATAAGTTAGAGGAGATAAGGGGACATGTAAAGAATGCAATGCGTGAGGCCTTTAATGACTTTCGTGCGAATTCTCTCTCTAAGAGCCTCACTGAAAAACCTAAGAAATTTTGGTCATATGTAAAAAAAGTTAGTTGTAGTGGGAACACTAAGCCAGTTCTAATAAAAGACGGACGGGAAGTTGAAGACAGCCGCGACAAGGCTACCGTATTTAACACAGAATTCAAAAATTCATTCACGTGCGAAAACATGGAAAACATCCCCACTTTACCACATCATGTGGTATTAGAGATGGATCCGATAGAAATTGATAGCGTAGGTATTGTAAAGCAATTAAAACTCCTGAAGTGGGGTAAAGTGCCGGGTCCCGATGGTATGCCGGTAAGAGTATTTTCTGAATACGCGGAGGATTTTGAACCATTTCTGTCAGATATATTTCGTAAATCTTTAGAAGAGAAAAAAGAACCTTCTAGCTGGAAAATAGCCCACGTAATACCTGTTTTCAAGAAAGGAGATCGGAGTGATCCTAGGAATTATCGACCTATATCTCTAACATCTGTCTGCAGCAGAATTCTGGAACATGTAATATGCCCGAACATTATGAAGTTTCTAGATGAGAACGAGTTACTTACACCATGTCAACACGGATTTCAGAGGAAGAGATCGTGTGAAACACAATTGGTCCTATGTTCCCATGACGTAATGAAAGTTATGGATGCAGGTTCGCAAGTTGATGCAGTTTTCTTGGATTTTCAGAAAGATTTTGATTCAGTGCCACACAACCTACTTGTATTGAAAATTCGAGCTTATGGTATTTCGGCTCAGATTTGTGAGTGGATTCGTGATTTTCTAACTGGTCGATCACAGTATGTCGTTGTTGACGGGGAAGCCTCTTCTAAGATAAATGTTACTTCGGGCGTTCCTCAAGGAAGTGTAATAGGACCACTTCTTTTCTTAATATTTATAAACGATCTAGGTAACAACGTCATATGCTGGTTGTGATTGTTTGCCGACGATGCAGTTATCTATAGGGAAATAAAGTGCTCTGACGATTGCTTAGAAATTCAGCGTGATTTGGATGCTATTTTTGATTGTTGCCGTAAATGGCAGCTTACACTTAATTATGAAAAGTGCAAGGCAATGCAAATAAGTAACAGAAAGAACCAGTTTGTTCATGAGTATGAAATAAACAATTCAGCTGTTGACACGGTTGATTCTGTTAAGTATCTGGGGGTGATAGTACAAAGCAACATGAAATGGGACATGCACATAACTTTCGTCGTAGGCAAGGCTAATTCTAAATTATGATTCATAGGTTGTATTTTGAGGAATTGTAATGCTCATACAAAGGAGATAGCGTATAAAACACTAGTGCGTCTGCATCTAGATTACTGTTGTGGAGTTTGGGATCCATATCGCAAGGTTCTGATTGACTCAGTGGAGAGGGTGCAGAGGAGAGCCGCTCGATTCGTGACTTGTTGTTACAGCCCTTATGAAAGTGTCACAGGATTGGGCTGGGATAATTTGGAAGACAGACGATGTAGCTTGCATTTGAATTTATTGGAGAATATGCAAAAAAAATGTAAATTTCGAGTGCAATGAAATACTTCTTCCGCCACCCTATTTAGGTCGCAATGACCGGAGGGATAAGATTAGAGAAATAAGATGCCTTACTGATGCTTTTATGTATTCCTTCTTTCCTCGCACTATTCTGGATTGGAATGGGCATGTTTAGGATTGGTGCATAGCACCCTCTGCCACCCACAATGTTTGTGATTTGCAGAGTATGGATGTAGATGTAGATTGCACTGAAACTTTATCATAAATGAAGGAGCTGTGTAAAATACTGAATATGTTGCTCAGTTATGGATGCCAGATGGTGGTGACACAGTACAGAGACATGGTAAAAACAGGGAAGCTGATAAACAGGTTTGGGATGTAGCAGGTGGATCCTAGAGGAATTGAAGCATTTACTTATGGATGATGTCTTAGGTTGTCTCAAACACAGCGTAACTTTTGATTTAAAAAGGGATAGATGACTAAGGGAATTGTCACCGGAGAGTTAACTTCATCACAATTAAAATTATTATTAATAATAGTAATAATAAGGGGTTCAGTCGTCCAATGCTCTCTGAACAGATGAAGATAACATTCATCAATTTTTTTTATGGACTTTCAACTTTTTTCAGGTTGGCCCATGCACTTCCACTTTCTAGAGGCCTGTGCTTATTTTAGTAGCATATTTATCAGTCAATCTATCAACTTGCTGAGCCTGTCACAGTCTTACAGGGAAGTGAATATGTTGCCATCTATCTGCGAAATGTGAAACTATGTTCTGTGTGCAGTAAGTATATTTTCTGTTTGTGTAATGTGTACTTTATGAAGCAAGGATTGAGGACTGTTCCAGAATTTGTCTTAGTGGTTATGGAAAACAGCATAAAAATTACAATCAGGACAGGCAGTACAAAGGGGCCAGGAGTAAAAGCTGGCCCCATAGTACCTCCCTTATCCAGAGAGGTGGCACCTAAATGCGTGCAGCTACATCGGCAGATGAGTGTAATATTGAACTCATGTTATAGTTGTAAGGGTCTATATTTTCTGAAATTGTTTACTAAACAGTTCAATTGCCTCTCTTTGAATATGACACCAATGGCGTAACTCTATTGTTGCGGCCCGAGGCATTTATTAGATGGGGCACTCTGGCAGTGCAGGATCTTGGAAGGGTGTAAAACTGGGGCAACCTATTATGGACAACCTTTTTTTGTTTTTTTGCTCCACTGTTGCCCCAGGACAATGGACCGATGGAAGCTGTTTCAAGGGGCAGCAGGCCTCAAGCCGGTCTTCCCCCCTCACCCCTTCAGCTGTGACCATGGCATTCTGACCCTTCTGCCACCCTATTGTTGCATTGTGTGATTCCTAATAATGTTGTTGGCAAATGATTAAAAATCATTTTGTCAACCTCATATTTCTTGCTCCTTGACTGTCATACAATATTTGTTCTAAGTGAATAAAAACATAGTTCTAATTTTTTCCACAGATGATATTGTTCTCTCATGTTATTTGTCATAGGAACTGATGAAAAAAGTTTCTAAACAAGATGGAACAAACAATGAAATAATTCAAAGACATAATGTGCATAATCATAAATAGAAATGTATGGAACTTGTCACCGAAGCCATAAGCTCCTTGACATTTAGTAATAATAAGACATTACTTAGAAATTATAATATCTACTGAATGCATGGGAAAACGCAGACTTTTTCTATTTCTTCATCACTCTTACTGAAAATATCTTTAATATTCCTCCACCATCATCTTTCAAGTACACTCTTCTGCTTCTACCTTCTCCACCATTAGCAGTATTTATTATGTCGCAAAAACTTATAACCTCAATGAATACCTAGTAATAAGAGGTACTTATTTTCCATAGGTTTATCATTTGTGTTTAACAACTTAAGCTACAGTCTCATTAATTAAAATAAAATAGTTACTTAGTCAAATATTACGTTTTTTGTGAAATGAAACAATTAGGAAATACTAACAATAAGCTCTGAATCACTAAATATTTTATTTTGTCACTAATATTATGACTATAAAAAATATCAAACAGAAAGAAAATTAAAACAAATACATCACAATTTTTAAAATACTCCTATACTGTAGTTGAACAATTTAATTAGTCGCTTGCTGTTTAATACTTATTTCACATCTGGCTAATAGCATATCAATACAGACAGTATTTGGTAACTCACATGTGGCAAAGGTGGACCACAACCATCTCTCATCAAGCTATCAACAATATCCTGGCCTACAGTTTTGGTGCGCAGTATTCTACGGCATGCGTCTTGACAGTCACTTGCAATTGCTTCATCACAACAGGATACATCTGTGGAACATAATTATTTTTACTTTCTGAAAATTAAGTATCATAACAGCATGTTTTAGTATTTTCTCAAATTATAAATATATTTGTTTTGAATACAATTTAACCCCCCTCCCCCCCACCCTTCAAGTTCTATATGAAAACAATTTAAAGAAGTACCACACTCAGAGCAATACACATTTGTATATCCGCTTAGAAAATAATAATAATACAGAAAGAAAAAATGTATTTTGTTGGTAAACTTGCCGAACATAGGTTGTGATGGGTACTGGTAGTATTATGCAGGAGAAATGACTGGCGAACAATTTACTAATAGCTTTCAGAATGCAAGTAAATTTTATAGGAAAGAATGAGGTGTGATTAACATGAATTACAATAAAGTACATGAATACTTTGATTGAAGAAAGAAACAATATTTTAATCTAATATAAAATTTGCAGGTTGTAAGGGTTTGGGAGAGGTTACATTAGCCCATGGGCGCCGGGAGGGGCGTGCAAGGGGGTGCAAGTGCACCCCCTTGCACCCCCCTGACATCCCGGGTCGCCGTCTGGGCAGAAGTAGAGCTAAAAAAAAAAAAAGTCGCCCAGCCCAGAAATTTTTGGGCCGATAGGGGGGGGGGGGCACCAATGCAGCCCTGGTGCACCCCCCTAGAAGCAATCCTGCCGGCGCCCATGCATTAGCCTCTTCCAACCAATTGTCAACTTCTCCTTCACATGTGCACCCCGTTTGCCTGGATGAGGCTCTAGCCAATGAAAGATTCCCAGTAAAAGTAGCCACCCAGTGCTTGCCAATGACATCCTAAAGGAGGGTGGAAGAGCAGGGAGTGGTTCAGGGCACCCTCTTGCCCTTGGGTTTAGAAACAGCCCCTATAGTGAGATGAATCAGAAATGATCAATGGCATGGGGATGCAGAAGGCAATGAGAAACCACTGCTTTAAAGACCCTAATAGTATCCCGAGACCATGGAATCCTCTAAAATTACACATAGTATGATGGCTTTTTCCTGGATAAAATATTTTGGAGTTAAAATAGCTCCCCAATCAGATCTCTGGCTGGGGGCTGCATCAGAATGGATAGAAACATTCTACGAGTTAGAGTGTGGAATGTCAGACATCTGAATAGGGCAGGTAGATTAAAAAACTTAAAAAGGAAGATGGAACTAATGAAGTTAGATGTTGGGATTTGTGAGATTAAATGTAAGGATGCACAGGGTTTCTGGTCTGGGGAACACAGGATAATTAGCACACAAGCTGTGAATGGAGTCACTGGTGTAGGATTTGTAATGAATAAGAGAGTAGGTAAATGGGTAAGTTATTGTGAACAGTTTAGTGACAGAATTATTTTGATGAGGTTAGAAACTAAGCCTACCTCAACCATGTTAATACAAGTGTACATGTCAGCATCACAGGAAGATGGTGAAGAAATAGAGAAAATTTACACTGAAATTGGAAAATTAATCCAATATATGAAGGGGAATGAAAATCTAACAATCATGTGTGATAGGAATGCAGTAGTGGGAGAAGGAAAAGAGGGGAATACTGTAGGAAGTTTTGGTTTAGGAGAAAGAAATAAGCGAAGAAGCAGATTGTTAGAATTTTGTGAAAGATATAAACTAGTCATGGCAAACACATTATTTAAGAATCAAGCAGAAAGGATGGACACCTGAAAAAGTCCAGGAGATACAGGCAGATATCAGCTAGATTATATCATGGACAAAAAGAGATTCAGGAATCAAGTTCTAGACTGTAAAGTGTACTCAGGAGCATACATAGACTCTCACTATAATCTGATAGTTATGAAGTGCAGGCTGAAATTCAAGAGAATAAAGAAGCTATACAAGCAGAACAGACTGGAAGTGAATAAACGGAAACAGTCTATCATGAGAGAAAAGTTTGCGGAAATGATAGACATGGGTCTAAGAAGTAATTCAGAAAGGAGTTCAACTGAGGACGAATGGAATACATTAAAGACTGAAATAATGAAAGCTGGTAAAGAAACACTAGACTTTGGGGAGTAATCCACCGAAAAACCTTAAACCACAGAAATTTTTTTGAGTTGATGGATCAGAGGAGAAGGCACAAAAGTGCTCAGAATGAAGCAGGAAGAGAGCAATACAGACAATTTAGAAATCAGATAAACAGGAAATGCAAAGAAGGAAAAGAAGATGCCTGCAAGAAAAGTGTGAAGAAGTAGAAAATAAAATGCTCATAGGTAAAGTAGATGTGGCATATAGGAAGCTCAAACAGAATTTTGGAGAAATCAAGAAAAGAGGTATATGGTACATATTAAAGCTGCCGATGGGAAACCACTTCTAAGCTCAGTAGATAGAGCTAACTGATGGAAGGAATACATAGAGAAACTGTCTGATGGAGATGATTTGAACAACAGTGTATAAGAAGAAGTTGATGTTGACATTGAGGACTTAGGTGATCATGGGTGTATCCAGTGAGGGGCAGGGGGGGAGGGCTGCTGTCCCCACCCCCAGAAGAAAAATTCAGTTGACATCCTTCATTGCTATAGCAAAGTATTCAGCAATAACTAATGCCTCCCAAACAAAGAACATGGATTTAATTGCAGTCGGAGAACACATTAAAGGGATCATTGACATACTTAAAAATGACTATAAGGATGCAAATCAAATCAACAAGGAATTCCTTAAAGAAGTACAAGACATTTGAAATTGATATTTTTGTTCCAAGTCATGCTCATAGCCCCCCCCCCCCCCCCACACACACACAAAAAAGAAGCAGGAGCAATTCGCCCTCAATGACTTAGAATACTAGGGATGGGCACTAGTTATACCATACTTGGATTTTCTTATATCATCATTAAATATCAGATTTTCCCAATGCCCTAACATTTCTGTTATAAAGATTCCCCTTTATTCATGACCAAAATGAGCATAGCAGATTTATACAAGAATGCAGAACTGTTTACAATTTTTTATGAGTTGGATGATATCACTGGAGAACTCATTGTTTGGTACAATTTGTGGATAAAGAAGAATTTGCCAGAAGACAAATGAGGGGATGCAGAAGTCGTGGTCCTGTTTAACGAAACTAATATTTTTTTCCCTGCCATGAAAAAAGCATTCACAATTCTGAGCACTATTCCATGGGCTACAGTGACAGAGGAATGATCCTACAGTACACATCGACGAGTGAAAAACTGTCTCAGGAGCACTATGGGAGATGAAAGATTGACTCAATTATGAGTGTGCATCGAAATTTCATTAAAGAACACTGTGAGATATTAAATTTTCTGAGAATCCGAGACTATGTTTACATAAAAACTATAACTGAGTTATGATCTTAACTAACTATATAGTTGGTCCTTAGGTTAAGTGGTTGGATTACTATGTTAAACAATAATAAAAATAGTTTCCTCAATAGGTTTGAGTTTCATTTTGTAAAAAATTGTCATGTTTCAGTCCCCCATCCCACTTCCTTCAAACAAATACAAGTTGTCCCCCCCCCCCCTTCCTAGTTCTGATCCTGGATACGCCCTTGTAGGTGATCCTGTTTTGAGGACAGAATTTGATATAGCTTCGAATGATTTGAAATCAAATAAGGCAGTTGGAATTGATGAGATTCCTGCAGAACTGCTGAAGTCCTTAGGAGAAGAAGGAATCCAAAGATTACTGAAACTTATATCAAAAAAAATTATGAAACAGGAGAGATTCCCACTAATTTTGATAAAGTCTCATCTTTACACTTCTGAAGAAAGCACAAGCTGACAGATGTGAGAATCATCACACTATAAAACTAACATTACATGCTTCAAAATCACTGACCATAGTTGAATAGAAAGTGTAGTAGAGGGTATAGTAGGTGAAGATCAGATTGGGTTTAGGGAAATACGCAGTACAAGAGAAGCATTAAGATTACTACTTGAACGGCGGATCAAGAAAAACAAAGTTTTATGGCGTATTTTGATTTAGAAAAAGTTTTTTGATAATGTTAGGTGGGACAAGATGTTTAAAATTTTAAAGAAGTCAGGTTTAAAATACCATGATAGAAGAATAATTTATAATCTTTATAAGAATCAAGTGTAGCTATAATAAAAGTAGAGAATCATGAGAGACACCAGTTGAAAAGGATGTGGGATAAGGTTGTAGTCTATACCCATTAATATTCAATTTGTATGTAGAAGAAGCAATAAAGGAAGTGAAAGGAAGATTTTAATGTGGCATAAGTGTTACAGCAGAAAAAATCAGAAGCAGTAAAGGAAGTGAAAGGAAGATTTTAATGTGGCATAAGTGTTACAGCAGAAAAAATCAGAAGCAGTAAAGGAAGTGAAAGGAAGATTTTAATGTGGCATAAGTTTTACAGCAGAAAAAATCAATGCGCTACAATTTGCTGATGACATTGTCTTGTTAGCAGAACAGGTTGAGGATATTGAGAAGTTACTGAATGGCATGAACAAAATACTGAAGGAAGATTTTGAACCAAATAGAAATCAAAGCAAGACAAAAGTGATGAAATGTAGCAGAAAAGATACCATTAATAGTAAAATATAAAAATAGGGTCTGATGCGATAAAAGAAGTTAATGAATTTTGTTACTTAGGAAGTAAAATTACAACTGATGGCTGAAGCAGGAATGATGTTAAAAGCAGAATAGCATTAATGAAAAGAGAAATCTTTTAGTTTCAAATATTGATCTAGGACTCAGAAAGAACTTTTTAAAATTATGTGTGGAACACAGCACTTTATGGCAGCGAAGCATGGACTATAGGAACACCAGAAAGAAAATTGAAGCATTTGAAATGTGGTGCTATAGAAGGATGTTGAAAATTAAGTGAATGGGTAAAGTATGAAACAAACGAGTTTTGAAATGATTGGTGAGGGTATAAGTTTGTGGAAGAGTCTAACAGAAAGAAGAGACAGGATGGTAGATCATATTTTGAGACTTGCTGGATTGTTTAGCTTGTTAGTGGAGGGAACAGCCAAAGATAAGAACTGCAGAGGAAGACAGAGATTAGAATATATGAAGCAGATAATTGAGGATATGGGTTGTAAGGGGTATGTTGAGAGGAATAAGTTAGCACAAGATAGGAAGGGATGGAGGTGCTTCAGTGAGGTTGTAACTGCCAACATTCTAGCATCATAGGGCCTTCCTTAGGGCTATTTTGGACTGATTTATCTCCTACTAATGGCTGTTTATACCACAGCGACTATGCTTTAAGTCAAATGTGGACCTGTGTACTTGCGAACAAATGTAGTCTGACATCTACAATGACAACAATATCTCTGAAACAGCTAATACTTGCTGCTGGAAATACAATGATATCACTGGATATAAACCAAACCAATCCACCAATTGTGCAGTAAAATGATGAGGGGGTATAACCAGCTATCAGCAGCAGATAAATCAGCCCAAAATATGCTTAGTTTATTTGTAGCAAACAATAGTTTTACATTATCATTATTCATTTCATGTGTATGTTGAAGTATGAAAATTCATGGGAGAGAAATATCCAGATAGTGGTAGCACTGCAGTGGCAGGCTTTTGTTTTTTTCTGTCGTGATTCATATGAAAGATTTTCTGATATGATTATGGATGCATAACATGAATTAGGCCTATCAGACTCCGAGTGTGGAATGGAAGCTTGTTTGGCATTTCATTTTGGAAATTATTCATAAATTAAACATCAAAAGTGTCATAGTAACATTAATAATTCCATTTATACCTCAAAATTCTTTTCACATTTGGTATTCAAACCATGAGTAATATTTCTTAACAAACCTAAATTGTTTTGAATTTCTAGCTGTGCCCACAACTTTATAATATGGAATTTGATATTTCTGCTGTTAATTCACATAAAAACGATTTAAGGAATTTTGGGCAGGTATGAAAAAGCACTACATTTACTCAGAGTGTATTAATGAAATCTGTATCACGTTCTGTATACCAGCTCCCTCTCAAGAAGAACATTTGCTTATAATCAACACTACATTACAGCATATCAGATAGAATTTTACATTACCATATGATAATGCTTATGTATAATTCCCAACAGAAATCTGTAGCAAGTGGTATGGTAAGCATGTAACTTTTTTACAAGCTGCAACCAGGCAATATGTCTATTATGATATGGTGGTCCAGAAACATTTTTCTGTTTTTGAACTACTATCAATAAGTAGAATACTGCAATAAGTGAAAGAAACTGCTAGAGAGATTGGACTTATACACTCAGAGTCAGAGCCTCCGGATTACACACACAAGGCAGATGTTTGTAGAATATTGCTAATGAAGGCGCTGCATTGCTACGAGGATTTCAAACCTTTATCCAGTTTTACAAACACTTGATTGATCTAGGAAGTAGTTTTGTAACGAGCTACAGTTTTCTTGCGACTTCATTTAACATTTACAGGGGTGTTCCAAAACATATGTTAAGTTAAAAGTGATTTATTTAGTATTTTCGCAAATACAGAGTAGACCCCTTGAGGACCAATACACCTCTTCCAGCGGTTCTGTCACTCTTTGAAACAATTCTTATAGTAGTCCTCTGGAATGTTCTTTAAGACTTGTGTCAGTCACTTGACTCTCAGGAATTAACTCAAAATGTTGATCTTTAAGAACGCTATTTATCTTTGGGAACAAAAATAATTCTGGTGGTGACCTATATTAAGGGCTGTGAGGCCTGCAGCAGCATTGCCAACTTTTCCTTCATCAGGAAGTCTCTCACCAACAGCACCCTGTGAGTTGGAGAATTGTCGTGATGGAGCCGCCAGCGAGCGACAGCAGACGACACTTTTCGTCTTCTGTCGCTCGCTGCCTGCACTTTATGATAGTTGATAAGCTTTTGGTTACTGAGTTATTCTTGCTAGTCAGACCTGTCATCAATTAACGATGATTTCCTTTAATTATTTCTTCTTCCACAAGTTGCTGTCTTGGTCGCCAGAAGGTTTTGTCATTTGTAAATGACAACACTGATGAATCGATTTCAAATTTAATATTTATTTCTCCGTGAGCTATAAGATAACACAAGGCAACAGACTTCTCTAAAGATACTAAGCATAAACATACAAATATACCAGCGATTAAATTCACAAACAAAAATTCTGACAACGACTGACAATTAACTTTCAACTACCTCTGCTCGCCATCTCCGCGCGTTTAAATAAGAGCCGGAAGGAAATAAAGAGTGCCGACGGAGGCTTCTCGAACGGCGACAGTGCAGCCAATAATCAAAACCACATTAAAACAATCAGACTTACTACTCAGTCATTCATAATCATTAGACAATTCCTCGAAAATTAAAGATATTTGCAGGTATATACATACAAAATTATTTACATAAACCAGTCCCAACCACTGGAAATTGTCGTCCAAACACCGTGACTCACAACATTTAAAATTACAAACTTTTAATTAATGTTTCGTGCGTAATACTGTCCTTGAACATATTACTCATCATTTACACAATTCCTCTCCATAAAATAATGTTCATTTACGTGACGAATATGCACGAACTCATAATGCGAGGGCTGTTATAAAGTCCTGCCTTATCAGCTATTACTTTCACACTTATCCTTCCGTCACAGTGCAGAACAGCCTTCACATGCATCACATTTTCATCGAATTTTTGATGTGGACGGCCTCCAGGAGCGTTCTTCATTTTCCACGTCTTCCCGACCACAGTGGAATTCCTTGCGCCACCTAAAAACTTGAGCACGGGACAAAGTACCATCTCTATAAGCATCTGAAAGCATTTTTTAATGCATCCCTAGTGGAAAATTTGATGGCGTAGCATTGCTCCAAACATCAATCCATTCTGAATTGTGACGCGATATAGAAATAGCTTCAGGTCGCGTGTGATCCTGAATTTTCGGAAGTGTCTGAGGGTGTTCCTAAGACTCCCCACCCAGTTAGCCTGCTCCTCGGTACACTAAGGCAACTACAGAAAATTAGTCATTTCTGTTGGAACATACGCTATAGAACTCAAACTTCTAGTTTTGAGAAGAGACGTAAAAAATTTTGATCGGGATTCTAATTTTTAGTTTGGAGTATAGATCATTAGAAAATACATAATAGTACATTTTTTTTATCTGCTTAATGTCTCTCTAACAGAGACGGGAAAGGATGAGGTGGGGGGGGGGGGGAGGGCAAGGAATGGGAAGGAATTCGGCCATGGCCTTTTGAAGGAAGCATCCCGGCTTTTGTCTGGAGTGATTTGTGAAACCATGGAAAACCCAAATCTGGATGCCCGGACGGGGATTTCAACCGCCATCCTCCCGAATGCGAGGCCAGAACGCTCGCCGTTACACCACCACGCTCGGTCGTAATAGTACAGGATTTCCCCATTTGTTTACATTTACCAGAGGGTTTGCCGTAAAGGGTTAATGTGATCGTCTGTGATGATATACGTACACTTGTGAGGATCCAGCGTGGGTCCCGGCGCCGCGCGGGTGTGGTTGAGCGCGCAGGCCAGCGTCCGCGGACTGAGCTCTGCGCACGCCTCCTCGACAGACGCTGCGCTGGAGGCGGCCGCGGCGCCCTGCCACCGGAACGCTGCTCTGCACGCGTCCCGACACTCCGCCGTCCGTGCTCCGCCGCAGCACTCGTCGCCAGCCTGCACGCACCCGCCACATCAACAAATCACATCAACAACATCGCTCAAATATTACGGTTTAAAGGCACCGAATCCCGATCATGGTGCGTATTAGGGCTTTCGGTAAAGATCGAAAGCAGCGGTCCATAGCCATTCTAGGACTTTCACCAATTTTTTGTCAAACAATAGGAAACAATCTTATGGATGGGCAAACCGATGACTGTATGTCCAATGAATTACTAATTGGGTCACATCACTCATATATGACTGCGTAAGTTGGCGACAAATGGGGTTCTCCTCTACTAATCTAAACAAGAACTATGCCGAAATGATACGGCAAGGAAGCACAACAATAATAGCATGGAACACCTCTGACCCGTCATACTGATACATGGGGTCGAAATTGTACGAGGAGATATCTGGGATCGTTACGAATTTCCCTGTTCTTTAGTGTCGAGGAAATAAGATCACTGGGACAATGAATGCCTTATCAACGAACTGTTAAGTCCGAGGGAAAAATGCAAATATATTTTACATATTTATTTCGTTAAGATAAGAAACCAGAATTAGGAGATCTCTGTAGAAATTTAATGGATTCAAGTTGATATGAGAATAAATATTGTTGTTCTATAAATAAGTCTACTTCTTCCCAAGTCAACAGCTAACCTTCTGGTTTCTTACCTTAAAAAGAGAAATGTAGAAAATCTGTTTACATTTTTCTCCCAGACTTAATAGATCGTTGAAGAAGTACAAGATACAAGAAATTTAAGAAATTAGTTCAACAGAGGGGTGAAGGGATGTCACACTATTCAACATTTCATCCGGAACAAAAATCTATTCCACTCTTCCTGTGTGCTGAAAGTAGCAAAAGCGGCGTCAAGAAAGGGCATAACGTCATGATAACTGATTTCTTCAAAACAAAATCTTAAAAAAAAAATTGATAGCTTCCGCATTCTCTTATACAATGGTGAAAGTAAATGACGTCACATTAAAGACGATTAGCTTTGACAGCCGTTATGTATTTAGTAACAGTGTACACTCCTTCATCAGTCGACGTTATAAACCATAAGGACAGATATGTTTAGCAGGAAAGATAAGGAGTAGAGAACAATTTCTATTAGATATTCTACAAAAAATTAATATAATTTATTCTAATAATTGTACTCACATGTGTTGTGTAAATTATACCAAAAGTTTTGCTGTTTGATCGTTCAGACATTTGTGTATTTTATCTCTCTTCCTTACGCAAAGCTATGTCTGTTGAGAAGTGTTAGATAAAACAGAGTATACTGACTGTAGTAAGCTGTATGTTGGGTTAGCTCCTGATGCTTTGTACCGATAACGTCGCCGAGTACAGCCACTGCACGCTACCTAATCCGCCGGACGCGACCGAAGACGGCCGAGTGACGGACGGGTCACACTGAAATGGTGTAATCGGTTCATTGATAAATGCTTGTTTCTCTCCTGATAAATAAATCTTTACTTTTTTTTATTGTTTATTCTATCTCCACGTTCATCCAAGTCTTTCATTAATTCCACCCGTAGGTGATCAAATTCTCCAAGACTTTTTGTTTTGCTTAATATGGGACTGACCGAAACTGTCATCGCCTTTGCTGCGTTCTTCGTCCAATAAAGTATGTACATTCCAGGAAGTAATCACTATCCACTTCGTAAATTAACCGGTGCAAATGGCGTTAGGAGAGACACTGACGGAGCGGCAACATGTGACGTATGTAATTCGGCTGCGGTGGACGAGGTGTACCATCGGAAGACCTGATCTGCCGTAAATGGAAAGGTCACTTACATAGACGAATACGGTTCCTGTGGACGAATGGCTTATATCGATCAAAAGACGACGAAGAAAATATTTCGAACATACAGTATGTACCAGGAAGATATTTATTAATAAATACTTTACTAAACACCTAACGAATGCTGCCACAAAATACGCACGAGAGGCCAAATGTTTAATTTGTGGCACCTCTGTTCGTCAATTCGGAATGACAAATCTGGATTCAGGTGCACACTCGGTCAGAAAAGGTTCATTCGCGTAAGTTTTCTGTTGTCTTTTTCTTAGTGATCTATCCAGTGTTTCTCACAAGAAACAAATCGGGCAAAGAGCATTGCAATTCCGAATTCTGTTAGCCGCCTAAGGAAGTCACTTAAGGTATCGCTAATTACGGATCCTCTGATAAAGAAATGAGAATATTGAAAAGAGATAATAATCTGTGACTGTATAATTCCGTGTGGATATAACTATAAAAGGTTGGTAGGTGACGAAGAAATAATGTGTCTGTTTTTATACTTTTTAGAGCAAGGTTGTCGGTGTGTTTTCCGCGAGATGCCGAGAGTGTGTGAGGTGGTACCTGCTGGTGCGAGAGGCAGGCGAAGAAGTCGACTTCGTCGCTGTAGCGGCAGGCGGCGGCGACCTCTGCTCGGGAGGCGGCCTTGAGGCAGGCCTGCTGGCACAGCGGCGACTGCGGAAGACCGCAGCAGCTGCGACCGGACCACTGCGAGCCGCGCCACACCTCTGCACGACACAACCAATACTGTCAAACAACTTTACACCACCAGCACACAACAGCATTCTCGCACAGAAACGTCAGATTTTCAGGTTCATTTCTATTGCTAATAAGGTAAATGTCGCGGGGCTTTCACAGGGGTAGAGCTCCACGCAACCACTGGCAGGCCACGCTCCGGGCATTCTTTACCCACTGAATAGCAGAATGAGGGGGTTTGGTAGCCCAAGATCCGGCTGCATGATTTCTATTATTTGATTGAAGTACAATTCATGTATAGTTATTAGTAGCAGAATACGATTTTGCCGGGTTGACTATCAAAATATAACAGCAAGTATTTTTAATTAAATTTTCATTTTTTTTAAAAACAATCTAGTTAACTTTTTTTTTTTAAATATATGATTCATTTAAAAGAGAGACCTATATAGAACATGAAAAGTATGGGTTGCCTATGTAAAAGTGGCTGCAACTGGTGGGGGTTACCATATGTTAAAATTAGCGCTCCACAACGTCTTTACAGACGGTGTGGTGCGCTAACTCTCTATCGCTCTTACATATCTTCAACAGCTGGCCGCATTCGGGAGGACGGCGGTTCGAATCCCCGTCCGGGCATCCAGATTTGGGATTTCCATGGTTTCCCCAAATCACTCCAGGTGAATGCCGGGATGCTTCCTTCAAAAGGCCATGGCCGAATTCCTTCCCATTCCTTGCCCCCATCCTTGCCCCCCATCCTTTCCCGTCTCTAAAGACCTCGATGTTAAAAAGAGACGTAAAGCAGTCAAAAAAAAAAAAACAGCTGGCAACCCTACTTGCGGCTACTTTTACATAGGCAACCAGAACATTTTATGTTCTATACATCTCTCTCTTTGAAATAAATTGTATTTATTTAAAAAACAAGAGAACTAAATTTTTTAATTTAACTAAAAATACTTACGGCCATATTTTCATATACAACCCAGCAGAATCGAATTCTGCTACAAACAATTACGCATAAAAATTGCACTTCAATAAAATAATAGAAATCATGCAGCCGAATCTTGGACTGTGGGGAGCGTTGAGCTTCGAAGAGATATCTTCGCCTTCGACGAGGATCGAACCGCGATCGTGGCCAGACGTTCTACTGCCTGAGCTACGCAGCCGCACTGCTACTGCTAATGGCTGAACTAAATAAATTAACCGGACGAGACGAGTGCGTGTCGAGCCACGCGCAATTAGGATTCCGCACTTAATACATTTCTTGCATGTTGTATGCGTTACCAAAGGCAGCGGACTATGCCACGCAACTCCCAACGCCGTGCCTCGTCGCCGCTCATACCGTTAATACAATCGTTAGATTCAAGTAAAGTTAATTTTAACTATATTAATATTCAGAGAACTCTCCATCAAGAGTTAATTTCAATTAATTAGCATTAATATGTGGCCAAAAACCTCAAAATAAAAACATCTACTTGTGTCGTTCGAAATCAATAAACTATATTTGGTGTAAGTATTCTTAGTATTTGTTGTTCAGATATAAGATATGGTCGAGTAAGGGGACATATTTAAAGTTCCCAAGTAATACCGTTGTTGAGAAAGACCCGGCAGCTAAACTAGTGTAAAATAGACAAATTTCAAGGACACTGACGTCTTTATTTCCAAGTAAATAAAAATTCAAATAGAAAAACTTAGTTCTACTCATCGAGCTTTAAACATCTATACTCACCACGTTGAAATAGGAGAATATTTTTTCGACCCTTTTTATTTCAATGCTTCTAATATATTCTGTTTTACAGCAACGAAAGAAATAACATATGCAAATTTGAAGTCACCCTTTATTCTGCTTACCTGTGAGAGGCCTCTGACGGACGAACAGACAGTGGAAAGTCAGCAATAGGACCCCGTTTGCCATTGGGTAAGAAGTCCTAAAAGCAGGACAAGCGCAGTAACGGTCCGTATTCTTACTAACCTTCGCAAGCAGCTCGCCCCTGACCAGTCTCTTGGCACAAAAAATAATTACAGGTACAATTATGATGCATTGCTCCCTGAATTAAGATCACTTTCAATAAATTATCATTAATCTGTAGCAGAGTAACTTCAAGAAAGAACTTTTCTTTGTTTTGTTTACAGCAGATATGAGTAGTTATAGTATTTTTCGTTTAAATACAGGGTACAGTCGATATTGGGGACAAATTACAAGTTCCTAAGTAGTAGCGTTTTTTGAGATAGATCCAGTAACAAAAATTCTCCAAAACTGAAAACTTTGACGATGACTGACATTTTTTTTTTCCAGCGAAATAAAAAATTTAAACAATCCTAGTCCTCTATTTCGTAAGATCTAAACATTTGCACCCCACACGTAGAGATGGAAATATATTTTCAAGCCCACTTCACAAAAATTTAAATACGACATAGGTTTTCCATCAACGAAACATATAGCAAGTGCAAATCAGCAGTCCGGAAGTTGTTCAGTTTAATAGACAAAGGCCACAGAGAAACAGTGGCGCGGCAGGAATTGAATACGAAGCCCTGACGACTGATACCTACGGAACGGTTTTGACCTACAAAGTTTTTCGTAATTTGATAAGGAAAAAATATATTCTGACTCAAATCGTAAGCATTGGTATCTATGATACTTACAAAACTAAACAATAAGGTTAAATGTGAACCCGAGCAACTGTTTATAAATTCTTTGTTGTAATATGATCTACTGTATCCAGTTAACTACTGTGGAGGTGAAGAGAATCCTCCGTAGTTCTTTAGTCTCTACTATAGTACTCAAATACTATTTACAGTGATTTACATTCTCAAAAAGACAGACTATTACAGTTAATTATGTGAAGAATAGCTATTAGTAAAGAATTCATAGGGTGCACTTTTCTTACCTTCCATTGTTCGGTTCAAGCACTCCCAGAAAGGAGCCTGAAATAAAAAAGAAAACTTGACATTAATTAAATTTTAAACTAAGAAATAGCTGTGAAATATATAATCCATGTAAAAAATGTTGTTCTTACTTTTGCTATTCATTTTTCGACTTTCCATTCGAACGGAAAATAACTAAAGATATGAGTTACAAACATGAGAATTCACGATAAAAAACTGCTAGTTTGACATTCACATTATCAAAAATCGTAAGAAAATGATATATCAGTAAAAAAAAAAAAAAAAAAAAAAAAAAAACCCCTGAGGAAAACAGAAGATGCAAACGTATTTTCTATATTGCTGTTATTTTGACAGTGAGAAGTAAAAGGGTCATATGCAAAATTATCAGAAGATTGCTTAGTGAAATAAAGGCGATCCACTTCCAATATTCGCATCATCAATGTATAAATAAGTAAAACACAATAACAGTGCACAAATGTTTGTCAGTATGGACAAACAATTATAACTACATTGATATACAAAACTTCCATCATGTAATAGTGAAAGAGAACATTCGTTGTTTTGTGATCTGTAATAGAACCAAATTGTAAACAGTTTTCCAGTACAACCTTCAATCACTAAAGATACCTTAATAAGATGAGAAATGCGTCCTATATGAAGCACACCATAAAAAAACAGTTGCACTGGCCTCTTTATTACTGTTTGCTAGTATCTGAATTTAATTTAATTTAGATGGCGCATTTGTCCGCGTAGCAATTTTTCCACTCATCTACTTTGGTATTTCTCGAAATTTTATTTTAAATGTTTCAGTATAGATCCCTTTCGCTTTTTAAGAATTTTTATTTTAATTTGTTCAGGGTTTGGGTTAAATTTTTTAGCATTTCTGTCGGCAATTTATTGTATTTTGATTCATTTATCCACAAGAAACGTTTCCTACACTCTTATGCCTGAAATAAAGTGTTACTGTGTACTTTGCTCATGGTCATCTATTACCCTTCGCTTATTATCTTTATCTCTTTTACCAATATCCATTCAATTGTATTCACCAATGTACGCCTGACAACTCTCTTTACCCACCTCCTATATACCAAATATTCTCAAAACAAGATCCTTTATTTAAATGCGATGGAGCGCACTGTCCAGCAACAATTTCCCTAGTCGCTTACTAACCCCTCCATCAGTTACTGATAGTGTTCTCCATTAATTTCCACATACAAATCCACTTGCCCTCCTCTGCACGGCCAATAACTCTTGAATTTGATATTGTAATGTGGATCCCATACACAGGTAGAGGTATCAGCACAGTTTACCTCCTTTTCTTGGAACATTCGCTCCATCAGCCTCTCAAATAAAAGCAACATTTTGCATTCCCTACCATCTGCCCAATGTTTCCTGCCCAATAGATTTTGCTTTCCAGTGTTATGCAAAGATATTTACTTATTTTTGCTCCTCAACAAGCAATTCCTACTCAACCAAATAATCATAACTTCTTTAATGTTTGTCCGTGCAGGTAATAAGCAGACTTTATTTGTCATTGATCTTAATTCTAGTGACATATGCATCACATATCTTATCTAGATCTCCCTCAGGTGGTCACAATCTTATTTAGTTTCATGGATGTGAAATCACTGTACGTATTTTTAAACAAACATTAAAATCTCTCAAGATTTCATCGTTAAACATCATACGTTTTAGTGAAAAACGCTGTTATTATTCCGATACGAGGCGCTATAGTCTAACATCTATATTCCATTTCGAGATGACATTATATTTTGTTGACCGGGATAAATGTTGGTCGACAAGAAATTGTTTTAGTGTCTCTAGCATTCGTTAGGTAAAATATGATACATTTCACTTTGAAGTTGAAATGCTGGGAAATTAAAGATAAAAGTTTCCACAAATTGGCAAACATTTTTTTGTTGAACGTGATTCAAGCATTGTATTAGTTTCTTTGCTTCACAGGTGTTGTGTTAATTGTGACAACCGGTTTAGTAGTGAGGCCCATACTTCAACATTCTGGCAATATCCAAAATTTCTTTGATATATTATCTGTAAATTAACAGCACAAATCTCAAATTTCGCTTTGACACAAATAAAATTTTACTGTTATCTCAACTACATCTAAAACATGAAAATTTATCTCGAATTATTTGTATTTTTTAACATGGGAGGAAGGGTGTTAATTATTTCTGGCCTCCATCGCTTATGTGAAGTATTATTACCTTTTCATATCGAAAATAACATGTCACGTTATAGATGGATTTTCCCTTCTTTTAAGTTGAATAGTGTGAAATATTCTCCACTTCGTAACACGTGGTCGATACTAGACATGTAGTGGCTTCTCTTCTGCTTCGCAGTCAACAGAACAGGCAGGTATGGCGGGAAGCCAGACATCAGGCGCTAACTGAATACATTCTTTTTCCTCGTTGTTATACCGTACGCTTGGCAACTGCCGAGAATATACATTTGTTTCCTTCAGTGTAACAGTTTAATGAGTGTTTGTACACTTCTTCTAAGATAATTTACAACACAGGTCAAAAATATCTGACTGCAACAATTTTACTACCTTTCCGAAAAATCTTATTTATTTGACAATTCAAACACAATTTTAGTTTTGCGGAGTTACTAAATGAAGACGCACTTGTGAACATACATTCTACTTTTATGATTCTGATAGTGCGTAATCGCCTATGTCGTTAAGAGTTGTCGGTAAGAAGGTATGGAGTAGTAATCACGACTCTGCCTACATTTACAAACAATAAACTGATGGTTATTATTCTATGTTACTGAAAATCATCCGAGCTTACAGCAGACTGGAACTAGTTTACAAAAAATGATTAAAACATTGCAGAACCATTAATAAAAACTATTTTTAGGCTGTTAAATTGTTATCAGAGTTTCTTTCGCAGCCCTGCTCCTCAGCACCAGAGTTGGTAAATGAGTGGTTTCTTGTTGCCTCCTCAAGTGAGAAAGTGTTACTGCAAAAATCCATGTCTGAGATAGTTTGTGCGGCTTTACTGTTGTGTGTAGTTTTTCCTGTGAATGAGGAATGAAAGAAGCGAGAGAGTTGCAAGATAGGGGATGTGGTAGTGCACAATTTCTAAGCTCCAGATTGTGCACTAAAGGCCTGGATTAAACTCCATATCTTTCCGTCGTGCATATGGAGTGAGGGTAAAAAAAAAACAACACTAAAAACACACTAAAACAACACTAAAAAGAACTGGTGCATTTAGCCAGATCAGGTTGCAGGGCTGTACCTGGTTTCCTTCTTTAATAACCATGTACAACACGCTGCACTTAACACATGCTCATTAGAGCCATTTTGGGATTGCTGTAGAGGACACATGCTCCATTCTAATCGACAGCCTCTGAGGGACAATGGACGGCAGTCGATTTTCCTTCAAACAGAAGTTAGGTGTGGCGCAAACAGATCCCCTGCCTCTGTGCTTCCACGGGGCAGCGAAGACACATTACATTTTCAATGAAGTCTTCACATTACATTTTCTTATTACTCCGAAGAGCACTTCTTTTTCGTACTGACAATTCCCGTCCATCCATAGCTGAAAACGGCGTACGACCAAAGGTTTCTCCAACCCATAATTGTCAATATCTGATCCTTCCTCTACCTCTTTTAGGCAGCAGTATACAGGGTGTTAAAAAAGTTTCAAGTATTTTCTGAGGTATGCATCAAAATAAGACAAAAATGTCTAATAAACGCTGGACCGAAAACACATACTTTTGGACAGTGGCGGATCGAATAGGATTTTGGGGGAGGGGGAGGCTTGAGTCGGACGGGGGCAGGCTTTATAGTCATGCCACCCTTAAAAAATCAGTACAGAAAAAAGGGTCTCAAAACTACGATGGCGGAGGTGGACCTTAGATAATTTTTTTTTTGGGGGGGGGGCTTGAGCTCCTTGGCCCCCCCCCTGGATCCGCCACTGCATTTGGAGTTCATAGCAGGTACTCGAAATGACACCCGTTCACGTCAGTACTTGGCTTTATCCTTAGGCGTAAGGGATCTCTCCCTTTTTGACAGTGTCCTGCTGGTTCTGTAGGGACTTACGTGCTTTGAAAACGAAATCCTGGTACAGGATCAACCAGGACACTTTCAAAGAGCGGGTGATTCCTTATTCCGAAGGGCAGAGGTATGCATATCCATGGACGAACGTCACTTTACGCTCTTGCTATTAACTCCGAAAGTATGCGTTTGCGGCCCAATGTTAATTAGACACTGTGGTCTTATTTTGATGCATTCTATCACGTCCTAAAATATTTTACACTTTTTTTAACGCCCTGTATGCAATTCACCCCATTAGATTAATAACTTCTTTCATACTTGCTTTTGACTTTTCTCTCAGAAATTAACTTGCTTGTGTTATTATTAAACGTACAGTTTGTTCTCAGTCGAATAGATTTCTAGCGTGAAAGTAGTTTTTTAACATTACCGTAGCCTTTTTGTATACCGGAAACGTGCTTAACTTTCTTGCGAAGTATGCTAAAAATGTGTCACAGTTCTTAGGTGTTTATATTAGTGCAAGAACCTATTTTTAATTGCATTAGTTTCATGATTACTACCTATAGTCATTACTATTTTACCTTAAGTGTTAACATAATTAGCTGCGACCTGATGTAAGCCATCAATATGTAGTTGCGACAGAAAGGCTGTATGATATGCCACGTTCGTTGCTTTTAATT
Organism: Vandiemenella viatica; assembly: GCA_031002005.1. NCBI lineage: Eukaryota > Metazoa > Arthropoda > Insecta > Orthoptera > Morabidae > Vandiemenella > Vandiemenella viatica. The sequence continues at coordinate 21,544,766 of JARYHS010008075.1, read as the reverse complement.
TTTACTAATGGCTTTACGCCTCGTCGACGTCGAGGTCATTAGAGGGGGAAATGGACTGTGGCAAGGAACGGGAAGGAATTCGGCCATGGAATTTCGAAGGAACAATCCCGGCATTCACCTGGATTGATTTGGTGAAAGCAAGGAAAACTGAAACCTGGATGAGCGTACAGGGATTCGAGCCTACGTCCTCCTGAATGCGAGGCCAGAAATTTAGCGCTCAACTACAACGCTCGGCGACACGTTAGAATCACCTCACTGGTCAGGCTGCAAACAGCTACCGGTAGTAAATTGCGGCGAAATGTGGCCGGCAGGCATATTTCTGCTGATAAAAGTTCAACGGAACTCATATCAGACGTAACAGCGTATGCCTGTTTCGTGTTGATGTACCATCTCAGGCTCATCTCGCGCGCTTGGTGCCATGTTCTGTTTACAGCCAGCCCCCGCGCCCCTCTCTGATGAAAGACCCTTCACCCCTCGCCCCGGCAGCAGATGATTCCCGCTGGAGATTGCAGAATCAGGCCTGTGAGGCCCGCGGGGCCCCGGGGAGTCCTTAGGCGGCCGCGATGGGGCCCCGGGGAGCCACAGGCCGGGCCTAACTGATGGCAGTCAGGCGGGAGGCTTTGAGCCGCTGCTCGCGCGTGAATTAGTGAAGTAGCGCGCGGGGTTTACGGCGCCGCGCAACACGCTACGGAGAGGTAAAGCAGGGATTTACTGGACTTTCTCAGTTTCTGCGAGCGATGCGGCTAATGAAACGCCACACACTGGCTTTACGTTTATTTTCAGCATCTAAGTATATCTGGCGGAGAATATTTTATAAGTCATATCTTCAGTTACCAGGTAGTATCCAAAGAGTCTGTACCGCATTTCGTACCTTTGAAGTTATCAAGGAGTAAAATCCTCGTTTCCTCCGCCACGTAATGAGATTTGCAGCCACATTAGTGTGCTTTTGAACAAAGTACTACATCACTTTATCAAACAATCCCTTTCACGGTCATTCGTTGTCATTTGGTCAGGTTCAGCGACTTGTCTTGTGCGCAAATGTGAGCTTCGGCTTTTTAATGTTTGCTAATGTAACGAGTTCCTGAGGATCACTTTCGTGTAATATTTTCGGATGAACTGAAACTTCCGTAGTTTTAATCTAAACTACATTTTTACGACGCAATATATCAAATGTAAAATAAGTTGTGCATGAAAGTAAAGTGTATGCCTTTTCACTTAAAGAGGGAGGAACCAACCACTGTGAAATACGCTGACACAATGTACCGTTCAACACGGATGCAGGATTCGCAGTAAATTATTTCTCTTAATGTTGGCTACTTAGTTACTTCATAAGTTATCTTGTGTCTTAGATGTACAGACATCTAACAAATTTAATGGTTTCTCCTCGCTCACCCCTGCATATTATAAGACTCATGGTGGATCGGCAAGTTTCTGTTGTCCATTATCCTCTTGTACTCGCGTGCAAGAGCATTTATCCGTCGCAGGTTAGGTGGTGGTATGTGGCTCAGTATCGCGAGCCATTTTGTGGGAGTTGTCTCAATCACGCCTGCAGTCATTCGCATAGTTACTGGGTGTCCACTTTTTTCACGTGCGGGTTCTTCAGCCAGACCGGGGCACAGTACTCGGCGGCCGAAAAGACACGACCCAGAGCAGAGGAGCGGAGAGGGGAGGCCGACACTCTCCGCTCCTCTGAAAAGTGTCTAAATTGCATACGATAAATAAATAAAATATAACACTCAATGTAACTGTCTGCGTTTTACTGAGAAATATAAAACCATCGATACAATTTACTTGCTGAATTTTTGTTTTAGCTTATAGATTTTATTATATCAGATGGAGCTTTTCTGCTTCTATTACTTTATTTCAGTTTAAATTATTTTAACCCTTTTCAGAATTTGTCCTTAAAGCTACATATCCTATTTCATCATTACAATATCCATAGCCAATCATTCCATCCGTGTTCTTCTTATTATTAGTGAAACCAGTTTCACTTTTATGTTCAGTTTTCTAAAATCCTGTTTGATATTCTAATCTGAAAATACCAAAGTACTCACTAACTGAAATGGACTGAATTCTATGTTTAGTGACTATAGATATACATGTGCTTGAAACAATATTATGTTGGTGTGCCAGGGAATACCTTGCATTTTTTTTTTTTTTTTTTTTTTTTTTTTTTTTTTTTTTTTTGGAGCGGCTAGTAAAAGCGAATTAAACGGAAATGGCCAATGCCATGTGACTGCAGAAGATAATGGGAAATTATTTAGTAAACAATCCGAATGATATGCTTGGCTATAATACTCGTATGATAACTTCCTCCTGTATAAGATGGTGTATTTTAAAGATAAACATGATTGTCATATATAATCTGCTCTTAGGAATGGAACTGGGAATTATTAGAAAGAAATTATGAAGTCTGAAGCTTTAGAAATTTTTAATAAAAGGGACGTATTAAAAAATTTAAAGAATGCAATTACGACATTATCGCCTGAAGATGAAAATGATCTATAGAAAATGAAATATTATATGTAAAGTTTGGTGCAAGTTTTATGATCACAGAGACTAGACTTCTGTACCAGAAGAAGAAAATAAAGAAATGTTTTAGGAAGTTTTGGTTTAGAAGAAAAAAAAACTGAACGAGATGCTTGGCTGTACAGTTTAGTAATATAAACATAACTTTATGTAACTTATTAAACACCGTTTAGAAATGGTACTTAGAAACACCACAGAGATACGAGAAGACACCGGTTAATAATATTTTATCCATGATGGATTGGTGGAACTTCCGCGACTGTGATGTCAAATATGGGTTGTAAAAAATACAGCAACCAGTCACAATATATATTGTGACTGGTTGCTGTATTTTTTACAACCCATATTAGACACCGGTTAGACTATATTTTGGCAAAACAAGATTCAGAAACCAAAGGAATTTTAAAGAATAACTAAAATCATACATTGCCTATGGTCACAATCTGAAAATTTAAGTCCAAACTGAAATTTACCAATGCAAAAAAGTCAGAAAAAGCACAAATTGTGAGCAAGACGAAGAATATAGGCAGCAGCACACATTAAGAAGAAGAACGAGAATGAAATATGACTAGAAGACAGGATTAAGGACGTAGAAATAGTTATAGGCTTGTACGGAAATAAAAACAAAATTTTGGAGTAAATAGAGAGCGGTTTCAGTTTTGGACAGTCTGATGGCAAACAGTGCTTTTGAACTCAAAAGGAAAAGGCTGAAGGCTGAAGGAAAACTTGTATAAGCTACAGAAGGCAGAAGATGTTTGTCTCATTCCCGTATGGAACCTTCTGCTGCATCGCGGAGGTAATTCGTTTCTTGACCATACGGCACTGGAGGAGAGAAGTTATCCCCACTGTACTTATTTGACAGCAGACTGAGAGGGCCTGGGTAGCCGTTACGGAAGTTCAGATTGCTCTGCCGACGGAGTTAGGCGACTCGCCTAGAGTTTTTTGTTTTTACTATGGCTTTACGCCTCGTCGACGGCTAAGGTCATTAGAGAGGCGGGATGAGACTGGGGACAATGAACGGGAAGGAATTCGGCCATTGCCTTTTTGAAGGAAGCATCCCGGCATTCGCCTGGAGTGATTTGGGGAAACCATGGAAAACCCAAATCTGGATGACCGGACGGGGATTCGAACCCGCGTCCTCCCGAATGCGAGGCCAGAACGTTAACCGTTCACCCACCACGCTCGGTCCTAGAGAAACCATGAAAAGCGGAAATCTGGATAGCCGTACGGAGGTTTCAGCCCGCTTCCTACCGAATGCGAGGCCAGAGCGTTACTGCTCACCCCTCAGGCTCTGTGTGTAGCCCAGATTAATTAAGAAGAACGTATGGTTACAGTAGATGGATATGGTTATATTCAGATATGTCAGATTTTACGAATACGCGGAGTCTTAGGAGTTTAGTTTCCTGCTATCTTATACGACTGATGTCTGAAACAAGTTGTATGAAAAGCGGCTTGAGCTGTGTGCATTAGGTGGATTGCTGAATGGCGAAGAGATGAAAGTTCCTCTTGCGTGAAGCAGGGAGCGTCCAGCTGGGAAGTTTGGTGCGGCGCTCAGCACAACGCAGTTACCTCGGCCCGCGTAATGAGCAGTCAGCAGCATTTGTGGGGCTCTCCAACTAGTTCCACACCCAAGAGTCTGACGTGAGCTTCTGCTAACATTATAAGCCAAACGTGCAGATTACCAAGTCAAAGATCTGTTCCCCAAAGATGAGCGTATAAGCGATGGTGTGACGAGACATTAAAATCATTCAAATTAGGGGTGTGTGTGGTAATGTCCGCATTCGGAAACACTTGCGTTCGAATCTGCGTCCGGCCATCCAGATCTGGGCTTCCCTTGGTTTTCCCAAATCATTCCAGGTGAATGCCGGGATCGTTCCTTCAAAAGGCCGTGGTGAAACACCTTCCCGTTCCTTGCCCCCTCCCACTCCTTCCCCCCTATGTAAATACCATAGTCACCTGAAGATGGATCCACAGGGTCCGAAATGCATTGTGTAATACAATAAAAGTTGTATTCTAGTGACTGAAGGCTGTTTCTCATTCTACCTTTGTCCGAGAGGACTATGTTTATTCTCAACGCCGAGAGAAACTTCGAACTTAAATGAATTTAGGCTTCTCGTGAGGGTGATGTGCTTACTAAACTCAGTTCGCAAACGGGTTGATGATATGCAGTAAAATTAAATTACTTTAGCACAACCTCTGTAACGTCAAGAGTGCTTTTTAAATGAGAAAAAATCATCTAATATTCGACTGAATGTTCTTACAGCAACAGTTATGTATTTGAGTATAGTTTATTGCCGTCTGCTCGTATGATTCTTTGTTAGGGGTGCGTATCAGCTTAAAAAATTTCTTGCACAGTAAATGTTATTATTGTATCGAGTGTAATTGCAATTAGAATGGGAAAGATCAATCCAACAGAAACAAATAAGACGCTGTCGGTATGGATACTGTGACTCACAGTATCCATATAATATGAGATTCTTTCTTGCATATTTGTTCAGCCACTGATTTGAGCCCTTCTCCACTAAATTTGAAAATAGGTATAAAACTTTTTCTCCTCTCGAAATAACTTTGATATCAATTTAGTTCATGTTTTGCATAGTATCAGCAACGTTTTCGGAATTCCGGCAGCACAAAAATCACAATACTTTATGACATTCGTGTATCACAAGGCCCTAAAATTAGATTGACATTTTTTAAGTGTCTCAAATGCACAATGATTTCGATTATTTTGTCTGAGATTTTTATGGTTTATGTTCTTAAAATAATGAATTACCTGAAGACTGATTTAAGGACAGATCATGAACCATCATCCAGCTTCCGGTATAAGGAAATAGTTTCCGCCTAATTTTAAGACAATCTAAAATGTTTTGTGAAGAAATTTTGAACGCTATTTGTCATATCGTTGCCATGACTTCACACTCTTAGTAAAACTGTGTGAAAATTTCGCACATTCATCCTCCACCTCTCCCCTCCGAAACGGAAAAATTATTCTGAATTTTGTTGGTTTGATGAAATTGAAAACTCGGCAAAGTATAGGCCCATACACATAACAGCAAAGAGTTTATTAATGCAAACATATTTACAATTTGGAATACCTTGTACGCAATATTCGATGTCAGAATCTTGAATTTTTTGTTTCCATTTTCGCAAATTGGTACAATTGTTTGGAAAGGAGTTTTTCCTGAATAACAGCATTTGCAAGTATAATGCATCTCTTTGAAGCGTATCCCTAAGGATTATTGAAAGACGTTGCGAAGGCATCTTTCAGTGGGGGCTCCTGTTGATCCCTAAAGCATCCGCAACCAAAGTTACTGTCGTGTGCGGTGGGTACCGTCTCGCCCAGACAGGCGCTGCGGTGAGGTAAACTGTGTTCCCACCGCCCGTAAACCAAATTTAACTCAATTCTTAAATGAACAATGTATTATAAAGTAAGCTGAGTACACTACTTCAGATGCCTATAAACAATACTACCCTCTGGTACCTAACTCATCGTTGTAAGCTTTTTATTGATTAAGCAAAACAGATGTATTCAACAGATATAATAAATTCGACTTAGTCGCAGGGGTTTGTATTTTAGTCAGTAAAATGAAAAATTTTACCTGTCATTGCTCAGCAGGTGATGTAAATCGTTTGTTTGGACAGTAAATGTTGCACCTTGGCATTTCCTGATATTGGACGATTACGAATAAAACTTCTTCAGTGACAGAATTTAAAACTGCATTTGACTTAAATGCCAATCAAAACGGAATCACGGAAGTCCATAAGAGCTTTCTCTGGAGCGGGTAATTGTAGTACCTTAGCATAGTGCGACGAGTTGTTCATATTTGAACCTCAGGCTTGGAGAATGCTGAGGTTTACTTACCAGCTGCTGGGGGCAGAACGCCTTGAGAGCGTCCATGCGCGCTGCTCGTGCCTCGGAGTCCAGCGCGATGTCCATCAGCGACATCTGAAACAAGGCGCAGTTCACGTTACTCACAGGCAAGCGACACACTTCACAAACACCTCAACACACAGTGTTGGGTTGAGTTCATGCAACTCTACGGTATGAGCGGTGTTACACTAGAGATAGGCGAGACAAACAGCTAAGGCACTAAGTGAGATGAATAAGAAAAGGTGTCAAATGTTGTAGAATGTTCACACCCAGTTAGCAGTACAGTTACATCGATGGTGGTCACTACTATTTTTGTATGCTTTGGTTTGATACAGTTTTTGTGGTTGTAGAGTTGCCCACCAGTAACTTCGAAATACTTAGCTTTTTCATTTAGGACACTACCAGATCCATTTTTTTATCTACTTATTGCTTTACGCCTCATCGACGTCGTGGTCATTAGAGGCGGAATGTGACGGGGGACAAGGAACGGGTAGGAATTCGGACATGGCCTTTTGAAGGAAGCATCCCAACATTCGACTGGAGTGAAATGGGGAAACCATGGAAAACCAAAATCTGGATGCCCGGACGCCGATTCGAAACGCCGTCCTCCCGAATGCGAGGCCAGAACGCTAACCGCTCACCCACCATGCTCGGTGTGCTCTATCTGTTTCTTATTCCTAGCAGTTTTTCCAGTGATTAGTAGCTGTGAGGCCCATTTCCACTATGGACCACATTTTGCATGCGAAGTTACAGTAAGTTCTTCTCAAGTAGTGTTGCCGCAATCACTTTCGATCAATTCAATTATAACGTTACAGAATTGTGCGCTTGTTTCAGCAAGCAGCTTCAGACAGAAAATTGCTGAGGATGCTTCATACTGCTCTGTGAATCTCCTATCTCTAACAGCCTCGATGCCGAAAAATTTATGAGAAAAATGCGATCATCGTTTTCCACCTTGCTTCCAACCGCGCGTGGTGGGTGAAAGGTAACGCTCTGGTCTCGCATTTGAGAGGATGCGGATTCGAATCCTTGTCCGGCCGTCCAGATTTCGGTTTTCCAGGGTTTCCCAAAATTACTCTAGGTGAATGCTGGGATGGTTCCTGCAAAAGGTCATGGCCGAATTTCTTCCCATTCCTTGCAGCAATCCTTTCCCGTCGCTAATGACTTCGACGTAGACGGGGTGTAAAGCCATTATATAAAAAAAACCTTGCTCCCAATTGCAACATCAGCTAGGAGAATTATAGGATTAATAGCGAAATCAGGAAATGAGATGTTGGTGCGTGTAATAGTTGCTTTGTTGCCATATGTAATTTAATGAACGAAATTTAAGTAAATGGGTATTATATCACGTCTTACATTTAATTAATCGACGACCGCAGAATATCGATGTAAGTGGAATTGCTAAGCCATTATAATGTCAGGATTTCGCTACTTCCTCGTGTCAACAAATCAAGTACATCACGTTTTAGATACTACAGGGTGTATTTTTGTTTATTACTAAATCTTAGCTTGTAACAAGAAAGTTCTTAACGCGTCGATAAGATGTGCTCTAATGTAGAATTGAAGGAAAATGCGGATCAAAAGGTGTCCGTACTGCTGAACATGTAAGTCGGATTTTACTTCGGTTCTGATGTCAGTTCATTCGGGAGGACGTGGTTTCAAATCCTCCTCCGGTCACTTCGATTTCGGTTTACGATGCTTTCCTAGAAACAATCCACACGTATTTCGGGATGGTTCCTTCAAACAGTGATAGCAGAATTCATTCCCGTTCCTTGTCCCCACTCTCGGCTCTAATGACCTCGATATCGACGATCCGTAAACCTTGACGCAAAGAAAGGTCAATTATAGTCGACAGAATGTTATTACATGGTATGTAATACGAAGCTCGAAGCAATAAGTTTATGTTAAGACTTACAGCTGCAAATTAATGAAACTTATGCTATGGTTCCCGTAGATGAATGTAGGTTTCAAACTCTTACGATATCCGGAGATTAGAGGACAAGTGTGTGTAAGCAATACCGCCCTGTGATGAGGAGGGTAGCACGCCAGCGCCGCGCCGGTCTAGTGCGCCATTAAAGTATCCGATGTCGGCTCCGCACCGCGTTTACAGGAACAAAAGGCGGTGTACTGCGAGTACAATTGTCCATTCAATGGTCCACCCCATCTGACCTTGCACATCGCTAATTATCTGCTTCATATGATTCCTTTTTCTTTTTTGGGAGGGGAATACCTTATACTTCTCGTGAAAAGAGGTGATGTTGAGAAATGTTACCCATTAATCAGATAAAAGATTGACAGTTTGCCTTATACTTGCTTCTAAATTAAGTATTTAAAGCAAAAAAACTGTAACGTCTAATATTTATCATCTTTTAATATCCCATTTAGAAACCTATGAGGCAACAGGAGATAATTGTTAAAACGCTCACTCACTGCGAATTTCGGAGTTGATAAAAAGCCGAAGAATTAACAACACCAGTAACTAATAATACCGGTAGTAATAAGAAGTTATTATTTAAAGTAGCTTTGCAATAGTAGGAAGAAGCAAATTCAGCTTTTGGGTGATATAAGAAACTGAATTTTGATGTGTAGAAGGTATGAAAATAACACTTGGTAAACTTTACTTTCAAGTAACCTTGCAGCTCTGTCAGCTTCGATTTTTACCAATAGTGAGATTTTTTGATGGTGCCGAGGAGGCCACAAGACAAACGGTACACCAGTTATAGTGATGGGAGACTCAATAGCATAATGGTCTCCTTAAAGCCATTCCGCCGCGGGTTGTTTCAGCTCGTGGGCTTTAAGAGTTGATACTGGTTTATCGCCATCCACAGGCGAAAGTGAGGACGAACCGTTCGGCCTGTTGACCCGGAGGCTATTAACATTCTGGAGGCGCCCGCCGGAACCCCGTCCCCGTATTTACTTTGTGCGTTAATTGAAAACACGGCATTTACATGCTAATGCGCATAAACGTCCCATTACTCTGGGGCATTATCTTACCAATTAAGACAAGATTGAAAGACGAGACACGGAGCTCTACAAGAAGCGCTCGTCGTTTACCAGAATTATTTAAATTATTACCCTGGAAGAGGTCGTAAAAACAGCGGCGCGCTGCAGGAGAGGAGCGTGAAATGGGCCGCTTCAGCCAACACTAATCTCGTCTGTAACCTACCTGTGGCAGGGCTGGTCCAGTAGTCTGGCGGAGTTTTTGAAATGTGGCTGCCGTACCACCGAATGTTAAAAGTCCCGTGGACAGATCACGTAACCTTCGAAGTAAAAAAGAGAACCCCTGACCACTAAGGCAGGAAAGTAGCTATATTTTTGAGGTAACAAGTACTGACTTATCATTCAGAGCAATTTAGAAGGGGATCTGGACGGAGGTAAGGGATCAACATCCATGGCATTGCCTCCTCAACATGAACAATGTATAACGAGGGGAACTATTCAATGTTAGTCACTGTTACGAGTCGGCATCAGAAGAAGAATTTTTAAACTTGTCACTTCTAAGAGATATTTTTTCACGGTGCAGCATATATAACCCTAACCACACTTGATGCGTAAAGTTTAGTTGTGTCACTTCAGAGAGGCACCAAACGAGCCGGATCCGGCGCTAAGGGGGCGTCCATTAATTACGTGAGGTGAAATTAGGGAGGGGGGGAGGTCCAACCAAACTCACGAAGTTTCACCAGAAAAGGGGGGTCCGAAACTCCGGAAAAACACCTCCCCATAACGCTTCGGGATAGCGCCACCCGACCTTTCCCCGCGTCGCGTCGTGCGGGAGATATGGCGGCCAACATACGTTACTCTTTCAAGCTTTCCCTGCCGACCACTTTCCACCGCTATTCAGTAGTCTGAGTGGTAGCCGTTTCAAACTGGACTGTCGATATGTCGCTCGTATTTCTGGGGTGCCACTCATTACCGAACTCGAAGACGAATTCACGCCAAAACACACATTCCATGACGGGAATCAAATGTCAAGTGGAAGGCGACTGGCGAGAAGACGATGTAACCAGTCGAGCCCGAGCAGGGTGCACCGTCAGACAGTGACGTTTTACGAACTGCGAATCAGGGGAAACCAGTGGGGATCTGCTAGACTTTCAACTGATGCGTAATTGCGCGGGGTTGCGGTTTTCCGCTTTGCTGGATTGCCATCACTACTTGCAGTTCAGTGCGACAGAATGTCTGAGTCGAAGTTCGAATGATCGTCTTTACGAATAATAAACTTGAAGGGAAAAGGAGGCTTGTACACCTGTGATATGTTAAGAACGGCTATATCAAAAGTACTTAGAAGCCATAAAAAATTCTTGAGAATGATAAATTAAATAGAAGAAAAATAAAAGAGTTTATGAAGATATTCAGAAACAAGATAGAAGTGATGGTGGATGGTTTAAAGACAGCAAATTAGTAACAACGTGTACCTCAGACAGTAGAGATGGGTCGTTCGCGAGTGAATCAGTTCTTTAGAGCAATAGAGCAATTCTTTTAAAAGAGCGAGTGAGCAGCTGCTCACTAAAAGTGAACGGTAGTTCTGCTAGGTGAGTCGGTCATAAGTCGGCTAAATCCGAAGATCAAGAAGAGCTTGTTCACGTGTCACGTGGGTTTTGTGGACTGTAGAGCTAAAAAAAAAAAAAAAAAAAAAAAAAAAAAAAAAAAAAAAAAAAAAAAAAACAGGTCTACTAGATGCATCAAAGTCGATTTAAGGGTGAAAAGTGGGGGTGTAACCAGATTCTGAGAGGTGAGACCTAAAAAAAAAAGGTCTCAAAACAGCTAGTGAACCGTTCAAAAGAACTGGTTCTTTTCGTGGAGTGATCAAATGAACACCTCTCTTTTTAGTGAGTCACTTTGCCCACCTCTATCAGACAGAGCAGGAGCTGTTAGGCACACAAGAGGGACTGCATGTCGTAGAGATTGAAAACAGTGGAATTTTTAAGGCAGGATGTAATGTGCTTGAAAAGAAGAGAGTCATATAAGAGAACATAGGAAAAAGCGTTGTGAGGAAGACTGACTATGTTATACATTGAACTGTCTGATAGCTCAGTGGTTAATGCGTATGAATTAAAATCGGAAGGTCTCCAGTTCGAATTTCTGTTTCGGCTGGGATTTTCAAACGTCCTTAACCCGACCTTCACCTCTGGCGCAGCCTGCTGTGTAATGTGAAGCACGCCAGAAACTTCCGTGTTTCAATTTTCACGTTAAGCTGGAATACCGGGTTAGGTTAGTTAGCCACGACAAGAGGCGTAATGCACTTTGGCGGCTGAATTATCCTCTGGGGACTCCCGGCTTACAATGCCATACGCTTATTTGTTTTGATTTATATTATATTCGGAAGTAAATGCGAATGTTAAGCATTGTCACGTCCTCTTTCCCAATTTGTTGAAAAAAGACCTGCGATCTGCATTAAGAGGGACAAATAGTATGTCAGGCAGCGCGGAGCAGCTACATACTGTTCAGTGTGACAGATAACTACTGCGAGCGTTTATTCGTCCTGTCCTGAAGGCGAGGGCCCAAGTGGTCGGAGTGAATGCGGCGCAATTTGTCGGCGCCGACAGCAACGTGTTGCGTCGCTAAGTGACCTCGCGGCCTTCGGCCCTCATGCATAATGCAGCCATTAACACCCCAGCCCGGCCACTGTGCCAGTCAGACGCTTCCTGCGGTGGTTCGGAGCTTCACAACGGGTGCCGTCACACTAAAACCTCAACCTCACTTCCGACTCCAACCAAGTGAGCAATCTCATCATGCCATCTGACTGGGGAACAAAAGATTCCCGGTTCGAATCCCTGTCTTGGTGGGGATTTGCACCTCTGGCACAGCTTGTTGTGCAATTTGAAGTACGCCAGAACGCTTCCGGTTCGGATTCCAGGCTAAACTGTGGATCCCCTGTACCCGGTAGGATTGCCGGATTAGGTTAAGCCGCCGGCTACGACAGGGTCAGAATACACACCCAACAGAAACCCTGTCACCAGGTCATTACGACCACACGGTATTATTATTATTAGCGCAACCAAATTAAAGCAATTTTCACTATTTTAAGAATTATCAGTATAACATGTAAGTTGCGATAGGCTAGGATCAGATCTGAAGTACACTCATTATAATACTCTTCTGCGTAGTTTCCATCATTGTTATTCATGCGGTTTTCATAGAAGGGTACCAAACGTTAAATACGTTCACTGTAGAAATTTCCCGTCTAGGAATTGAACCACGTATTTTTTGGCCTTGCCATCGTTGGATACCATCAGATGACTTCAGATGCTGTGAAAAATAGCAATCTCATGGAGCAACGTCTAGGCTGCGACAAAATTGTCCGCAGCGGGAGGAAATCGCCCACTCCTTGTATCATCATGCAAATTTCGCGTTCTTTATAAAAAAATTCGCACCCCTCTTCGTATTGAATTATTCTTCTCCAAAAACGTCACAAATTTGATGGTGAATTTCATTAGATTTAGGGACTCTCGCATTCAAGGAACAAATAATGTACCAAATTTCACACACTGCGGGCTTATCGATTTTCTTAGACGTTATAAACTCTTACAAAGAAGCTTAGGCGTGCAAAACTTTTCGCAAATGGCGCCCATCTTTGCAACCTACAAACCTGCCATACACGTGAAAAATTAGAAATGAATTGACAGTGCGGCAATATTTATAAAAAGAACACTTTGGTCATGGTATTATACAAAAAATCTGTTGTTTAAAACTCATGTTAAGAGACCAAACAAAGGAAAAATATCAATATTAACCTTCCTGGGAGAATTACACTTGATGTAACAACCAACAGAGAGAAAGATAAAGAAAGATAAAGAAAGATAGATAGATAGATAGATAGATAGAGAGAGAGAGAGAGAGAGAGAGATCCTTTGTGGCCAATTTCAATTTATCATTTCAGGAAAAGAAACATCAAACAAGGAGTTTTGCTCCCATGTAATGATTTATTACATCTATATTCCTAAGTGAGAGCAATGAAATTCAATAAAACACGAACGGAAGAAATGGCTGCTTTAGGGGTCTTTATCCTTGGGACATGTTACTGTTCTCAGTATGAATATTTCAACCATTTTACCACTGTGAATAAGTGATGTGACTTTAAAATACCCCGTGAGTATTCGATTCCGTCAGGAATCTGAAACCAACACCTGATATTATAATACTTGCAGCAATGCAGATATTCTCTAGAAAACGACATCACAGGGTGGTCTTCAGACGTAATTAAAACCAACGATGCTGGAGGCGAACCCGCGACCCTTTGCGAGCCAGCCACACAAGTTGCTAGCTCCGCGTGACGTAGTCCTCATCAAGAATAGAGTGCCGTACCACAGACAAAATCGGTAAATAAATAACGCGCACTGTGTCATTGGTGACTAAGCGCGGACTCCACGCGGGGTTCGACCCTCAATAATTCAGACGACAGACCGTCCTTCCCGAAGGAACTGCCGCTAATCGGAAATCAATGAGCGCGGTGTCCGGCACGACAAGTGTCCGCTGTTCCGACAGTCGAGTTACTTACGGAAAACGCACAGCGATTCTTCTGATCCGCGACAGATCGACGACGACTGAGTAGCAGTTGATTCGCGCATACAGTAACTGCCTGCCAGTTTACACTTCGTCCAAGAAACGCTTGTGTGGGCACCATATATCGTTAAGTTTCCCAAAGTTTTTCTTACCATGTTTCCTTTCCGTCAAAAGAAAAATTCCCACACCCCTTCCTCCTCCAAGATTTAATTATTAAACAGGTAGATGCCCACTTCTCAGTACTAACAGTGGCATCTCGGAAGAAGCTATCTAAGTATGTGATGTTAGAATAAAGGTTTTCAACTCCAAGAGGCTGCGAGGGAGGCATAGTACTTGCGACGGTATAAAGGCAGGGTGTCGTCCACTCCGGCGATGAAGCTACCTCGCAATTTAGTGGTTTTTTTATGGTACTTTATGGGTCAACCACATTCAAGTAGCTTCTAACTATTTTTAATTTCCTTATCAGTGGATGGAAGTTAAATCCTGTACGGGTTTTTTTAGTTAGCATCCAGTTTCGGGAAACTATAGCAAATCTAAATTTCGATAGCTAAATGAAGTTTTTAACCGTGACGACAATTCTTCAGTGACACTAAAACTCGCGGTAGTGACGGGCACCGGTAGATGTTACAAGTTATTTGGCTAGCTGAGTTCACGGCAAGATGACCCCTGAGGATGGGGATACTGAATCCTACTATGCTACACACCTAATAGACTCATTCCGCAATTCAACAATGATCAACGTTTTGGGAATCTTAAAAGATCACCATCAACTGGGTTTTCATTAAAAAGTGAGTCATTTACTTGCATCATGGTAACATTTCACTGTTTCCGAAATGTCTAAACGATAAAAATATGTTTCCGCAACATAAGTTCAGCAGAACTGTCGTCCATTCGCCTCAGTTAAATGGTAAGTTCAAAACGGTACCGATTACAATTTTATTATTCTGAAATCAAAATTTAAATTCATAATAATTATGACACATCGGGTTTGAAGACGGAACCATGTTTCGATTTTGTCTGATTAGTTTACCTGGAATTTTCCTTTACAACAAATTAAAAACTAATGTCGCATACATGAAAACAAATTTGAGCGACACTAAATCTCAGAAAATACGCATATTTGTAATCTTAATTGACAGTTTTTGGTGCTAAGAACATTTACATTGTACCATTTACCAGGGCTGACTTGACACATGACAGAATACAATATGCAACATTTGGGCCAAATACCGAAAGTTGAGTCTTTCTACAGACCAAGTTTGTCTTTTTAACGGTCTGTTGGTTCCGGAGACGCTCAAAGAGTGATTGCCAAAATCCATACGCGAGTCTGTCGTCAAACAACTCCTCTTTCAATTTGTAGCTAGAAGTATGATAACCGGTCGGCAGGATTAGCACTGAGCAAACGGAAGATTGTGTTAAATCCTAGTTTCTATGCACTAGTTAGTTGCTGAAATACGTGATTCAGAGGAGGTTTACAGAGACCAGGCTCATCGACTGTGGTGTCACCGTGTTCCTCTGGATAGTCCACCTCCACTGGAGGCAGTTCTGTTGCCGTAACTCTCTCCCCCACACCGCTGGGTCCCGCAGTGGTCGTGGCACCCGACGGCTTTCCTCTTCAATCACTAAGGCCGACACATCTTCGAATGGGTTACTTGAATTCCACCTTCGTTACGTGGGTCCTCTTTCCATTTCCTTGAGATGTGCTTTGACATTTACCCTTTCCAAGTAACACAGTTTTTTAATTTCACGGATCGCGACAAACGAGCGGGAGGCGGATGCTGAGGCTACTCTGTGTGCACTGAATCGCGTCCCTTACCCGCGTCTTGCGGGGAATGGCAGAGTGCCGGCTGCTCTAGTAAGCTTTCTCTGTTAAATGAGTTCCACCTCCGTAGTCCTCAGTTGAGGAGTCTTTGACTGCTAGTCGATTCAAAGTGGCCAGTTTTAATGTCGCTTCTAACTCTGGGATGCCAGCCAGTACCGAAATAGGTAGACTTATCCGGAGTAAAAACCGCCAGGCTACTTGAATTGCTGCGACGAGAGCGGAAGCCGTGAGCAGGCCGGCACGTGGTTCGGCAGGGCAGGCGTGATGAGCAGCCAGCAGTATATCAGTGCCTCGTGGTGTCGCGCGCCCGCCATAATGAAGGCTCCGTAAACAAGATAAATCGCGGCCGCGGCTCCTCCTTTATCTGCCGCGACGTCTTTATCGGCTCCTGCGCCCTCCGCCGCCCGCGCTAAATAACACTTTATCGCCAGCGTCTCTGTTCCGGCTTCGGATTTACTATCTCCCTGGCGCGGGTAGGTACAACCCTCGGGGACTGCAATCTGCGTCCGCACCTAGATTCTTATCTGGCTCGTGCGAAGCAGCCTGTCCCCTGGGTGAGCAGCACAGCGCCGTCTTGCCCTTTGTAAGATTTTAACGTATTAGTCCACTTTGTGAGCTATCCTGGCAGTATCGCCAAATGGAAGCTTATCCTGAAGTGGTAGCCAAATGTAAGCTTTTCTGACATTGCATGACGGCGTTTTGTTTTAGAGGAGATCGGCTCAAATTCCCCTCTTTGAACTCATGCAGGCCGTTAGTTCGGATAAAGAAATTTAGAAGTATTTTGACATCACTGTTCTTTTAGAAATATTATTGAATTTAATTAATAATGTGGAGTGACACAACTTCTAAGACACTTACGTTAGATTGACACTTACTTCAGCTTGTGGCTATGCTCGTGGAATACAAGCTGCATGCCCCGCGCCCTGTCCTGTTACAATGCAGTAGCCTATCAAAGAACTTAGATAACAACACTAAGCTACCCTCGTTTCTAAACAAGCTGCAGACTGCGTAAACCCAACATTATTACAAACCAAGTTACAAATATTGATACAGCTACTCATGATACTTATCACAAATAAATGCTCCACAGTTTTAAAATAATAATAACAATAATAAATGATTGGTGGGTTTAGTGATGATGTAACAACTTCTGCAAATACGACGCCTTATGAGAATTGAGACAAATCTTCTTTTATTAAAAACTGCATCACAGATTATCTTAGTAATTACAGATATTCATTTTAACAAAACGAATATTTTTTGTAAAACCTGAACTCAAGAATTAATTCCTCTCTGTTACTCCTCTGATAATAATCTTGCTTCGTTGTTGTCCATAGTACGAGAGAAGTAAAGAAATTGGGGTACAAAACTTTGCTCAGGCCATTGCTCGAATATAGTAGTGTAGTATGGGACCCTCATTTTACGTATCAAATACAGGAGTTGGAGAGGGTGCAAAAAAGGGCAGCTAGATTTGTTTCTGAAAATATCGCAGAATGCAATCAGTGACGGATAAGATAGAGGAGTTGGAATGGGATTCATTGCAAGACAGGAGGAGGGTTATGGGAGTGTACAGGGCGTATACTGGCGATGAGGCATGGAAAGATATTGGAGTAGGTATGAAAAGTAGTGCATGGAAGGGAAAAGATGACCTTGACCACAAGCTGGCACTCGATTTCAGGCACAAGGGTGTGGGAAGATTCTCTTTTTTGAGTAAGGGTGTCAGGGATTGGAATGAGTTACCATGAGAAATGATGAATAATTTAGCGAAAACGTTAAAAGAATTTAAAGATAAAATTTGTAGAGGGCAAATGTAGGTGGATGCAGGATAGGGGGAAGATGGGGATGTAGGGAAATTGCCATCGGAGCATGTGCTCCATTGCAATTAAATTAAATTAAATTAGTTCCAAAGATACTCTCCGTCATCATTTGTGTTCTGTCTTGCCAACGTCTTAAAACCTAAACATTTAACATACTGCAAGATTAAAAATATACAAATATACTTTAACGGGAGAAAAACCTTTTACCTCGCGCCTTCTTACTTACATTGGAGTGCGAATTTCGATTTTGGTGCAATAATAGCGTTACCAGTGCAAAAAATAAAAAATCAAATCAAATTGTGAAAACAAATCTTGTGAATGAGATTTTCTTTTATTTGATTAAAGAGAAGGAAAGAGCTGAAGATGGTGGCACTGCTGTTCTTGAATCAATCTGATTTCTGGGAGCTGCGTAAACATACTGCTATGGCCAGAAAAATAGCAATGTCTCCTATGTACGTTTGCTAAATGATCAACTGGAACCGAGGAGACACGAAAGCAGTGAGACTTAATATAAACAGGCGAATCACTGAGCAGTAATTCGGTTGCCTTTCATGCCAACTGTGACTCTCTCCAAACGTTAAACTTGAGTGTGAATAGTTTCGGTATCGATCACGGAAAAGTGTGTTGGGTTTATAATTACCTAAATTGAACGTTGATGCCGACATCCGTTAGTGATTTAATTGTTAGTCTCTCAAAAAGTAAAAATGCACAAGTACACTCGCTACTTCTATAAATAACTGCCTGGATCAATCACTCGCCTTAATGTTACTGAAGAAAACAAAAAAGAAAAAATGGGAAAGGTAACGAGCATTTACTTTATGAATATCGGGCAGGTAGGACAATGTCAAGCAGAAGCCACTTTAGTTAACTGTTACTAATATTAACCAAACACTTGTGAAAACTAAAATCGATGAGAATGTAAGTGTTGCCGAAGAATGTCCTCCAATAAATACTCAAAGTGTGCAAGAGTGTGTAAAGCAATGTTATACCAGATCTTCTTCTTCTTCTCCTCCTCTTTTTTTTTTAAAAAAAACTTTTATATTTTATTTCTTTTCCCGTCTCTTGAGTTACTCCTCTATATATTTAGGAAACAAAACTATCACCGGAAAAATAAATTTAGAATAGAGATTTACTTGTAGTTTATTACCTCAAAAAATTATATTTCGTAATAGAAAACTGATTTTCACAGAATTTTTATCATCACTAAACAAATGTGGTCTATCATATGGCTCAGTATCCTCGTATCGCTGTAATTCTAAGAATATTTAAGGAAAGTTTTCATACGTTTGTACAGTTCGCGATTAAAATTAATAACTTTTTAGATACTAGGACCATTATCATGAAACTGCTTCAAGCGGACTTTTTTTTTTATTTTAATCGTTTTTAATACAGTTTTTATACAATTGATAATTTACAATGATGGTTTGCGTTAACAATTTGAGCAGTGTCATACCTGCTTTGGCTGTTCTTGTTCAGATATATTGTTTTAATTGCTTATTTGTTAAACTATATTAACTAGTCATAGTTATTTCTTCTAACTACATCGTTTTATTTACATTTCTCAATACTTGCTTTGACAGTTTCTTTCTTTGGCTTCCTGTGTAATACAACTTTACCCTGATCTCTTATAATGTGTTAAATAATTACATTTTTTCCGAATATTTGAGAGTGAACGCTCCGTATTTTGTTCCAATTGTTTATTAAACGTAAGAGATGTCTGTTATGTGTATGTCGCAGTATGTTACCATTGATTTTATATAACACGTGACTACCCGTGGGTCACTTCCGGTTTAATATCTCACAAGTTTTGTCACACAACAATTGCTCATAGCTATTAACAGTATTCGTGATTCAATCTGGCGCTAATGACCCCGTCGTCGACGTGCCCTAAAACCCAAATAACAACAACAACAACAACATCAATCTGTGAACCCTGTAGGTATTGGATTTGCATTTCGAAACGTAATTTACGAGTAAAATCAATTATAAGTTATCACTTCCAATTATTTTTCCAGAGAGACGCTGTACAGTAAACGAAATAATCTCATTCGGAATGAATTTATTATCTAATTATGTATTTCGTCCAGGTGAAGTACGAGAGAATGACTCGACGTTACTTACAATAAGTAAAACATATGGTCCATGTTAGCGCTGTCGATATTGAGCGTATCGATAATTGAAGTATGTAGATGCGACCCACACCCCGCTGTCGCGTGACTCCACAGACAGCCTGACGTATTTTCCTGCCGGGCTGAAGAAGCCAATCTCTTCCATCATTCCGTGACATCTGTTTTGAATGCCGCTGCGTGGGCAATGTATCTGCTGTGACATATCGGGCCGCCTGCGCAGAGAAGGAAAGAGAGGCTCTGTGAACCTTGCCCGCAACTGATATATCAAAATAGACAAGCAACGGACATCTAAATTTCGCTTTTTATCTCTTTCTGAAGAATGTACACTTTCATACTATCGCTGTGTTTCCATCTCATGCAGCTTCAGTACATTTCTATTAACATCTCTGCCTCCTTCGGAATTTTATTCAGTTATTAAAATGCAATGGAGCGCACGCTCCGGTGGCAATTTCTCTACACACCCATCTTCCCCCTTTCATGCACCCATCTAAATTTGCCCTCTACAAATTTTAACTTTAAATTCTTTCAACGTTTTTGGTAAATTATTCATCATTTCCCTTGGTAACTTATTCCAATCCCTGACACCCTTACCTAAAAAGAGAATCTTCCTACACCCTTGTACCTGAAATCGAGTGCCAGCTTGTGATCATGGTCATCTTTTCCCTTCCATGCACTACTTTTCATACCTACTCCAATATATTTTCATGTCTCATCACCAATATACGCCTTGTACACTCCCATGACCATCTTCACTCTCCTCCTGTCTTGCAATGAATCTCATTCCAGCTCTTTTATCATATCTGTTACTGATTGCAGATAATTTCCAGAAAAAAAAATCTAGTAGCCCTATTTTGCACCCTCTCCAACTCCTGTATTTGATACTCAAAATGTGGGTCCCATACAACACTACTATTACTGGAATGTGTGATCAGTTTTAATGCTCTTGCATCCATTTCATTTTGCTTGTTGTTATCACTACATCAAAGCAACTGTAATTCTTCTAGTATTTAGTACCAGCATATCATCGGTCTACCCACGAAATCTTGTCACCGTCTATTCCACCACCTGGCGATTGATTCGTGGAAGTTTAATCTCTTTGAATTGAAGTAGCCCTACAAATACGCCTCTTGAGTGAAGCATTTTAGAGACATGAGATGTGTAACAATCACCAAATACTGTTGAAGAAAGCAATATTGTTTATCTGTTTCCATTCCCCCTCCTTTAACGTTGCATATGGTAGTTGCATAGAGCAAAACAAGAATTCACTCAACAGCCAGTGTAGTAGTGATTTTCACTTTCAGTAACCGACAGAGGAAATGTACATCCTCAATAGCTACCACAGAAAATATCTTTTTCTCTCTCTCTTCCAGGAAACCAAAAAAGTGTCCCGCAAAGCTTTATCTCTTCACAATGCTTTTATATTTAGGAATAGACTATTAGATGGGATGCAGTTAAACACTGAGAATTCGAGTCTCAGGTAAAACAAATTGCATTGTATCGTCTGTGTCACAATGAAGATTAACTTCTAAATCGTTTACTTCCCTGCTACATTTCTATTCAACGCCACAGAAGTTGAAATCGATTTCTCAAATCACTTTAGGTTAAACAACAAAAATAGATATTTTACATACGAATCATACAAAATACAGACAACTTTATGATCCCATTTTAGATTGTTTAATCTGAAAATTCACTAAATTTACCGAAATGAAGTGTTGTAAGATTTCACATAAAATAGAAATACAAAAAGAAAATTGCAGTTAACACACTTAAAAAGCCCCACGTCGAATAAATTGTGAAGCTGGCGCGTTGATGTTTCCGCTTGTAGTCAGCACTTACAACCTAGACTAAGTTTCTAAGCGTAAGGACTCACTTCGTGAATCGAGATGAATGACAAACAAGAACCATTTTGATAACAAGAAACCGCATGCAATGACAGCAGATTTTTTACAACGTTTCTTAACAAACAGGATACAAATGGTCACAAAAAATCAAGTCATCTGTATTATAATAAAATTGTTTAAAAGTTGAGCCTGTATATACACATTTTTTTTTTAGAAAGATCATTTTTTTCCTTGTGTCTGTCCGTTCATCAAACAATACTAATGAACCTGCAGATAGAAACAGTTTATGTCATGTATAAGGCAGAAACAAACGAACACATTACAGCTAAACTGCACACAATGACAAAATTATGTTACTACTTAATGTGACGTCGGAAACTGGTAAAGAAAAGCGTCGGCTAATTTAATGGTTGCACTGCAGAACCCATCTAGCCACTATTGCCTGGCGCTTGACTTCTAGCATCCGACTCCCACGATTAAATATAAGGAAGTCGAATTCATCATGCGACTAATGCTGTTTTAGATCCAATTTAAGTTCTAATAAATTAATAACGGAAATTCAAATTTATCTTCATATCTTATCTTATCTTTCACTTCTGAAAACGTATTTTTTTAAATTTATCTCTGACATTGATTCATCCCATTATTCGTACCAAATTTCAATAAATTAATTATGATAATTTATAACAAGTCAGGGGAAAAAAGAGCGAGAGCTACTGTGGTCCACTTGGACCAAGTCACGAAATAAAGCTGGTACGTAATAGTGTGGCAGAATGTCCTTTCAGATAGCAAAATACACAACACAGATTAATCAAAGAATAAGTTTAAACTGAGCACCGAGAAACGGACAGGTGCGTCTCGGCATTCACTTCATAGGAATCCATAGATTTTACAATGTGAGTATGCTGATTTCCCGCTGCATTCAAATTCACCTATATAAGGTGGTGATAATAGTCGAATTATGTTTGCTATGACACACGACAGGTTCTTTTATTCCTTAGGGCTCTACGGCCGTGAGAGGTCTGGAGATAAGGTACAGGAAGGAATTTGGTCATAAACTTTTTAAGGAAGTATCCTAGCATTCACCTGAAACGATTTTGGAAAACTATGGAAACCCGAAAACCGGATGAATGGACCGCAGATGGAACCAGTGTCCTCCAGAGCGTTAACAGTCGGTCCAAAGATGTGGACGACTCGCTCAAAAAAGTAACTAAATAAGCAATTATGATTAAGCATATAGGAAGACCAAGAGATGGATGGCTGAGAGGTGTGTGTTGGGAAGAGAGGAGAGGACTGGAACAAGGTGGTGACAGAGAGGTGGTGGGAAGAAAGAAGGGAATGGAGAGGCTTGTGCATGAAGCAGACCCAGCCAGTGGCTGGAAACTGGTGAGGATAATTACAGGAGGATGATGAATTACAGCATACAGAAAACGATATCAACTGAAGACGAAATGTTATTAAACAAAATTTACTTTATTTTTTAATGCCTTTTCAACTATACCACCCTCGGCAGGCTATGAGAATTAAAAATTTAATCCTCTGTTAATTTTATGGCGTAGACTGTAGAGGATCTCAAACAATGTACTCGTATGTTTGAGTATTTGTCTGCAGGTGTGTTTCGCGGTGCTCGAGTAACAAAGTTACTTCAACACCACTTTTAGCAATTGATGGTATACCACTTGACGCAGTCATATCGTTTACACCTGTCATTGTACCCTCCAGAAGTGCTTTCCGGATCTCTGTCGGTGACTTTCGATTTGCGATCAGTTAATAAATTACTGCGCACTTGGGGTGAAGATTGCTGTGAAGACAGCAAAAGGTATTTCATGACACTTTGATCTTCGTGCACAACTAGTTGCTATAAGTTTGTAACACATTATTATACTCTGTCGAATAATTATCTCTAGGGTACGTACAAAATAACAATTGCTAGTAGTTTGTGTAAATGTTGTTGACGTAATTAATGTACCATGTATGCTGTGACTGTACATGTTTTGTATTGTGTTCCATCACCTCGAGTGGTAGGCTAGGAAATCTTCTATTTAAGGCAAGACATATATATATATATATATAGAAATAAATTCGCAAATACCGTTGGCAGTAGCTACCTGGGATGGTGAGCGGGCCAGGTATTCGGCAGAACGCAGGTTCGAATCCCCTTCCGGCTATCCTGATTTCGGTTTTTCTTGATTTCCCGAAATAATGCAGGGATGATTCCTTCAGAAGGTTACAACCGAATTCCTTCCCTATTCCGTGCCCAATGCTCCAGTGTAACTAGTGCAATGCCTTAAGCAAGAAGAAACAAATACGGGCGCCGCATTCGTTATTGGCGGCGGTAACGAGGTTTTTCCGAGAGGAAGTCTCTGGCTTTGTGGGGGGTGGCGTAGCGCTTGCTGGTCACGTAGGGGTCTGAGTCACCCGCACCTCCACACGGCGACACTCCACATGGACAAACACCGAGCAGGACATACAACAAAACCACACGGCTTAGCAGAGTTGATGGTGGGACGTTACACAAGCAAAGATTATACAAGAAACGGTATGTGAGGCTTGGTGCTACTTGCGATTCATTGCCAAAGAAATTATTCCTTGACGTATTCAGAAATTACTCACAAACACACAAAGATAAGCACTGTTGAAGAGTCAGAAGTGTTATAATTCCCACCAACGGTCGCCTAGTTTGTTAACAGTTCCGATAAGAATGAAGTATTAACACGATTACTTTTAGTTTCTTTGTCTTTCATTTTTAGCAGGTTTGAGCGTCGTGTTACAAATATCTGCACAAACTCTATTCCATAACACGCGCTACGGTACATAGCCCAGTACAGCGGTCCAACAACAACAAAGACACATTTCAGTGGTTAAATTAATGGTTGTTTTATTATCATTAGAGGCATTATACGACTGTATTATTTCAGAACAAGAACAAAGAAATTCACTCCTAGGCGAGCTCACCACTTTGTAGGGAGTATTGTAAAAGTAACTTATAGCTAAAGTAACTTAATGCTTTGGTTATATAGCTGAATTAATCTTATTGTTGTTGTAGTTTCTTATACCACCTCTGAATGGCACCTGGCGTTCGGGAGGACGCGGTTCAAGTCCCCTTCTGGTCATCAAGTTTTCGGTTTTCCATAGTTTCCCGAAATCACTATAGCGAATGCCATGGCAGTTCCTTCAAAATGTCTTGGCTGAATTTGTTCCACTATCCCCTCTCGGTTCTAAAGACTTCGATGATGATGAGCCGCAAGTCATCAAAGAAATCGAATACAGCAGTCGTGAGCAAACGTATTGTCGTTATTTGCTTCAGTTCACGTAAGGTTTTTTTCCAAAGTGGTTTGACATTAATTGAGCTGCAACGTTGAGTTTTTATAGAGTGAGCACCAGACAGGTAGCATCGAGTAGAGAGTTTTATTGGACAATTCTCAAGTTGTTAGCCTCGGAGAAACTGATAGTAAGTCCTACCTTTATAGATATAAAGATAATGTGCATACTCCCTGTATTTCGCGTAGAGGGAATATCTGAAGCGTATAAGAGCACTACTATTCCTACTCGTTGTCGTAAGGTTTGTATAACAGAGTCTTCTGTAAACATTTCCTGTTACTTCTTTATTGACTAATTCCCAGTTCAGCAATTTCCGGCCTTTTTTTGTGCGCTGTCTTCAGTCTTTTGACTGGTTTCATGCACTCCTCCGTCCCTTCCTATCCTGTACTAACCTCTTCATTTCTACATATCACTTACAACCGACGTCCTCAATTATCTGCTTCACATATTCTAATCTCTGTCTTCCTCTACAGTTCTTACCTTCGACTGTTCTCTCTACAAGCAAATTAACCAATCCAACATGTCTCAACATATGACCTGCCAGTCTGTCTCTTCTTTCTGTAAGGTTCTTCCACAAACTTCTCACCCATCATTTCCAAAACTCGTTCATTTCTTACTTTGTCTGTCCACTTAATTTTCAGCATTCTTCTGTAGCACCACATTTCAAATGCTTCAATTTTCTTTATTTCCGGTATTCCTAAAATCCATGTTAGCATCTGGTTTCTGCTCTCAGCAGCAGACACGGGTCTTGCTTGCACGCTGCAGGTAGTAGTCTATGTTCTGCGTTTCACGAGGAAACTCTCCCCAGGTACTGTTGTAATATTAATGAGTGGGAATTATGACGGCTCTGCGCCGGCCGATCGTTCGTCTGGCTGCAGGTAGTATTCAGTGGGAGGGCGCGACTGCACGAGTCCGTGTAGTGACTAAGAACGTTTTTGGCTGGCTGCAGGTGTTTTGGTGGGTGACAAAGAGCCGTGCCGTGTCGTGTCGGGTCTGCCCTGAATTAAACATGTCCGACAGGCGGGCAGCTGTGTGGGCGTACAACCGCTGCGGCTCGCAAACACACGGTTCAGCACGTCCCACAGCCGCGCTGTCGCTTAGTCGTCTACTACATACACGGAGATACCATATTCACTGCAACCTGTTCCGAACAAAGGACTAGACAGATTACGACTCACCTCGCATTCGGGAGAGCGAGGGTTCGAATCCCCGTCCGGCCATACAGATGTGGGTTTCCCATGGTTCCCCCCAAATCATTCCTGACGAATGCCAAGATGGTCCCTTCAAAAGGCACTGGCCACATTTCTTTCCGTTCTCTGCCCCCTGTATTTCTCCGCCTATTATGACTTCGGTGTTGGCGAGATGCAAAGCCATAAGCAGATGCATAAGCATATGCCAGGTTATTGGACAGGAGACAAAGAAAGAGCAAGTCACTGAAACCAGTTTTGGGCAACTTTGGCAAAAAGGGTTCTGTCCGTAGCGGCTACTTCTAACTTAGGAAAATGTGTGTGAACTGAAAGTAATGATTGGTTTATTAAATTTTATTGCTAAAAAGCATCTGAAGAAGTAATTACAAGCTGTATTGTTACACAGTTCGAATATCAGAAGCTAAACACAACAAGTACTTTACAGGTACTTCTAGTGCAATTTGATAATAATTAATATGCTATTCTAAAGGTTTTTATTTTAATTATCTTGAAAACCTTTTGAAACTGTAGAAATTCTCACTTTACTTTGGTTTAAGTAATAGATTTGATTAATTTTAGAACGCCTCAGTTTTAAATTTCTTAATACTGTAGGACAAGACGATTTCGATTCATACGTCTCTTAACAAGGCGTCGACTAGTTTATATCTGATATTTAATTTAATTGCAATGGAGCACACGCTCCGGTGGAAATTTGCCAAAATACACATCTTCCTATTTTCCTGCACCCACCTACATTTGCTCTCTACAAATTTCAACGTTTTTGGTAAATTATTAATCATTTCCCTTGGTAAATTATTCCAATCCCTCATACCCTTACCTAAAAAAAGAGAATCTTCCCACACCCTTGTGCCTGAAATCGAGTGCCAGTTTTTGGTCATGGTCATCTTTTCCCTTCCATGCACTACTTTTCGCATCTACACCTATATCTTTCCATGCTTCATCGCCAGTATACGCCCTGTACACTCCCATGCCCCATCTGCACCCTCCTCCTATCTTGCAATGAATCCCATTCCAGCTCTTTTATCATACCTGTTGTTGTTGTTTCTGTGGCTTTAGGGCTCGTCGACAACGAAGTCATTAGCGCCCATCTGTTACTGATTGCATTCTGCGATAATTTCTAGAAACAAATCTAGCAGCCGTTTTTTGCACCATCTCTTTGTTTTCTACATTCGCCTTGAAGGTTCATACCAGCATTTGTATATTTAACAAAGAAATTAGGAAAAAGTTCCAGAGACGTAGCTAATATATCTACACAAGGTTTTGAATGAAGAAAAATAATTATTTAAAAACGACTTCTTGGAAAAGAAAAAAAAAAATCTAGTTGAGTATTTTCTTTGTTGTCTTATAAACCAGACAAAGGAAAGAAAGAATGCACATGATCAAAACTTTAACCTGATAAATTAAAAGCGTAATATCAAGATAAAATTTCAATAATAACTTATCCGAAAAAGCTGATGGCAATATATCAATATTCTTGCGTAATCCTAAACTGAACTATAAGCGGAATTGTTGAATATTTGGCAAACGGATTACTAGACTTGCTGCATGTTCGGACACGTCGCTCCCGGGTGAATTGTAAGTGTGGTGCAGGCAATGGGCACAAGTGTCCGTGGGAACACATCAGCATTCTGCTGGCCCGTCAGCAGCCGTCACCCATCTGGCACGAGATGCTGAGATTCCAGAGGCGATACGGCTCGCTGTGACACGCTGACAGCGTGAAGTCAGAGCGCTCGAGTCCCCAACTTCGACTGGCGTCTGTTTTGTAGCACGAGTGTGGCTGGAAGCCAGACGAAGATCCAAAGAAGTCGACTTTTGGAGATAAAAATTAGTACCGGCTACACTAGCCGTTTTGTGCATTGTCCATTGCTCTCTCTTTTTTTTCCCTTCATTAGAAAGAAAATCAAATCTGCGGTATGATGCAGCGATTTTTGCGGATCGGTTGTCATTTGTTATAGCAGGATCATTATAGTAAGATCAAGGAAAACTTAAGAAACCGTAAGCTATTTTTTAACGAGTTCCATTGGCGAACATTTGCACTGAAGGGTGTTCTAAAAGAAAATAGCACATTTATGTAAGAAGACATGTAGTTTTCACCTATCTAAAATCTATGAAAGCTAAAAGATTTTTTTGAGGGCTTATGTCTTTATGCCTTAACGTCGGTCATTAGAGGCAGCAAAGGAGAGGGGCGAGGAAGAGGAAGGAATTCGGACATGATCTTTTGAATGAAGCATCCTGGCATTCACCTGGAATGATTTGGGGGAAACCATAAAAAAGTTAAATCTGGATGTCCGGACAGGGATTCGAACTCCCGAATGTGAGGCCAGAACGTTAACCGTCCACCTGCCACGCTCGGTAGCCAGAAGATTTTGACGATTGGATCCTTTAACATCAGTGTAGCTGCGGATGTTGTGTGAACACTTGGTTCAGTTGAACTCTAGTTTTCGTCTAGGGCCAGTGACAGTGCAGGAGGGACCTGTTGCACTCGGCGTCGCCGGCCAAGGCCGAGCTGATAGCCGCGTCCGGCGACAGACCGTTCTGGGCTGGCAAGTGCACCAAATAGGATAACTGCCGCCGCCACAAATTAAGATTGATGACCGGACAAACTCCCACGCGACGCCCGGAATGCAGATGGGCGTGGGCTGCCTGGCGCGCGCACATGCGCGGAGAATACATCCCGACAAGTGTTCAAAAAGCGCGGGACAGAGCGGGTGAACGAACAGCGATCAGCCTAACTTATGAATTATTTTTATTTTTTAGCATTTGAGTACGAGGCTACACTATGCAACTATTTATTGGACTACTCATTGTATTCTATATTCTGATAGTATAGACGACTCAAGAAAAAAAACAAATTGACACCATCCCTGCCCTAGGACGGACTCGAATCAGCGACCCCTACGCTGCTGGGATCAGATATATTGTCGCGTTGCAACCGGGGCAGGTGTGAATTCGAAGGTTACTTGTCAATGAACACAGCACTTAAACTGAGAACAGGTTTATTGAGAACTCAAACATACACGCAGCACTGACTGCCTCTTGGGCAGAATGCTCTTCTATTTATACACAGATAGAACGTACTAGAAATTACAAGAGTAGTTAACAAATGAAATGTGTAGAAGTTACAAGTGACCTTAGGAAACATGTAGAATCTTCTGGAAATAATAAACAGAATTAAATAATTTTTGTCAGTGGGCGGGATTGAACCGGCGACCTTCGGTACCGCAATTCGTGACGCTACCCGCTGCGCCATGCTGGCAGACGGTACACTGGCGTTCATGCGGCATTGCTCCCTCTCCTGAGGAAAACAGCGTCCCGCTGTTAGATTTCTTTTGGGGCACGCTGAAGTGTCCTGGATCTTGATCTTGTCGTGGGTCCTCTGTATGGCAGTTCTGGAGGGCCCCTCCTGTTTGTACTATTATCTTCCTGTCCGACTTCCTCAGTATCCAAACCGTCCTCAGAGTCCTTGAACAAGAAGCTGGTTGCGCCTAGCTGCTCGTCAGGATTGTAGTAAGGCTTCATGCGGAGGACGTGAACAATGTCCCTTCGCTTTCGTCGTTTCGAAGACGGCTCATAATCCTCGACTTCGTATGTGACGTCTGACCGGCGGCGTATGACACGATACGGACCAAAGTACCGCTTCAGTAACTTTTCTGATAGCCCAACCTTCCGGACAGGGTAAAAATCCATACGAGATCTCCTGGGTTGTACGCAACAGGTCGGTGCTTGCCGTCATACCGCTGACGGTCCCTCTCCTGGGTGGCCAGTGTTCGTATGCGAGCCAGCTGTCTTGCTTCTTCGACCCTGGTAATGAGCTGTTTTATATAGTCATCCTGAGTGTCGTCCGGCTGGAATGGGAACAGCGTATCCATTGTGGTCTCAGCTTCACGGCCATGGAGCAGAAAAAACGGAGTGAAGCCTGTCGTATCTTGCCTTGCTGTATTATAAGCAAATGTGACCACTGGCAGTATTGTATCCCAATCCTTCTGCTCAACATCCACATACATCGACAGCATATCGGCTAATGTCTTGTTGAAGCGTTCTGTGAGACCGTTTGTCTGAGGGTGGTATGCAGTTGTCATCCTGTGGACAACGTCGCATCTTGACATGACCTCTGATACTAGTCTTGACTGGAATACCTTTCCACGATCGGATATCATCACACGTGGTGCTCCATGCTTCAAAATAATGTCTTCTACTAGAAATTTTGCAACCTCTGGAGCTTCTGCAGTCGGCACAGGTTTGGTGACAGCGTAGCGCGTGAGGTAGTCGGTGCAGACTATTATCCATCGGTTACCGGCTGTCGACTTCGGGAACCTCCCTAAAAGGTCGATCCCAATTCGGTGGAATGGAACTGCTGCAGGCGGAATTGGTACTAGATGACCTGGAGGTAATTGCGGCACATGTTTCCGTCGCTGGCACTCTTTAGAGTGACTCACATAATGCTTGACAGATCGGTAGAGACCCTTCCAGTAATACCTGCGTCTGATTCGGTCCAGGGTCTTCACAAATCCCAGATGACCGGATATTGGAGCGTCGTGGAAATACTTGAGAATAGCTGGCTGGAGATGAGCTGGAACGACCAGAAGCCACTTGGGGCCTAGTGGATCGTAGTTGTTCTTATACAATGTCCCATCTATCAATTGAAACTCTCCTTTGGCCGGTTCTCCTTTCTCCAAGGCGTCTATGGTTCTTAATAACTCTGAATCTTCCCTCTGTTCAGCTGCAACGTCACCTAATTCAGCGAGGGCTGAAATTCCATTCATGCTGTTGTGTTCTATTAAAGGATTCCTTGAAAGGCTGTCGGCATCCTTGTGTTTGCGTCCGTTTTTGAATACCACCGTGACGTCGTACTCTTGAAGTCTAAGTGCCCATCTTGCTAGTCGACCTGATGGATCCTTCAAGCTGGTTAGCCAACATAAAGAATGGTGGTCTGTCACGACGGTGAAAGGTTTGCCGAATAAATACGGACGAAACTTGTTGATAGCCCAGACAACTGCGAGGCATTCTTTCTCGGTTGTAGAGTAGTTTATCTCGGGCTTAGAGAATACTCTTGATGCATAGGCTATCACCTTCTCAGCACCTTCCTGAATTTGCACAAGCACTGCACCGATCCCATAACCGCTGGCGTCAGTGTGAAGTTCAGTTTCTGCATTCTCGTCGTATAAGGCTAGAACTGGTGCGGAAGTTAGAGCCTCCTTAAGTGCCTGGAAAGATCTTTCTTTAGTTTCATCCCAGTAAAACTTGGCGTCTCCCTGCAAAAGTTCTTGCAGTGGACGTGCCATGTTACAGAATCCTTTTATGAAACGCCGGAAGTATGAGCACAGCCCAAGAAAGCTTCTCACATCACGAATGTGCTGAGGAGTTGGAAATTCCATGACTGCCCTTACTTTATCTGGATCAGCGCGGACGCCATCTCCGTTGACCAGGTGCCCCAGGATTTTTATCTCTTTGGCGACGAAGAGGCACTTCTTCGGATTGAGGCGGAGTCCTGCGGTCTGAACACAACTTCAGCACCGTTGACAGGCGACTCAGATGTTCTTCAAATGTTTTCGAGAAAACAACAATGTCATCTAAATAACAAAGACACGTCGTCCTTCTTCTTTACGAGGACCACCGGAGATGACCAAGGACTGTGTTCATTGACAAGTAACCTTCGAATTCACACCTGCCCCGGTTGCAACGCGACATAGTTTGGTGGAGATGCTGGGTAACGATCCCAGTACCTCTCGCTTGGCTTGCGAGAGGTACTGGGATCGTTACCCAGCATCTCCACCAAACTATGTCGCGTTGCAACCGGGGCAGGTGTGAATTCGAAGGTTACTTGTCAATGAACACAGCACTTAAACTGAGAACAGGTTTATTGAGAACTCAAACATACACGCAGCACTGACTGCCTCTTGGGCAGAATGCTCTTCTATTTATACACAGATAGAACGTACTAGAGATTACAAGAGTAGTTAACAAGTAGAAGTTACAAGTGACCTTAGGAAACATGTAGAATCTTCTGGAAATAAAAACAGAATTAAATAATTTTTGTCAGTGGGCGGGATTGAACCGGCGACCTTCGGTACCGCAATTCGTGACGCTACCCGCTGCGCCATGCTGGCAGACGGTACACTGGCGTTCATGCGGCACTATGATGAAACGAGAGGAGAAGCAGAATCAGCATACGTATAAAAGTTACTTACATGTTGCTCCCGGGACGAAGACAAAGGAGGAGAAAGTTAGTTATTTACAACGCAAAAAACTTACAACGTCTTAGAAAACAATTAGAAAACACTTTTAAACGCGTTAAACATACGTGCCGGTATCACAAAAACTCGTGGTAATTTGTAACAATAAACAAAATATGTATAATAGACATTAAGATTGAAATGTAACTAACATTACAAAAATATTTACACTAAACTTTTAAACTACAAAATACTTATATGACAAAAACTTTTTGCACACAAGTAAATTAGATTTTCAGTAATATTTTCATGAATGTTTTTCCGCACATTTTTGCTGCTAACTAGCGGAAACGAGATCACTCCATATAGACTCCAGCGAACCCTAGCAGCTTGAATCTGAACTATCACATATCCGTCATCTTGTTTGTTTATAATTTTGCCATTCACCGGTTGAATTTAGAATAATTACTTTCTTAATGATGTTACAAAAGCGGAGAATTTAATCTTTAAAACGATACCTCATATATCGATTTTGGTTATGTTTGATTGGAGAAAGATTGATCGTCACAAAAAAAAACACCTTTTAGAATATAATTCTTGGAACAGTTAGAAAGTTAATTTCTTCACGGTTAAGCAATTTGAAATAGTCATTTCATTATCAGACAAATAACTCTCAAAAACCACACAGAATTTAGTAAAATATTTACGGACTTAACTTTTAAAGCAGAAGGTATAAATAAGATAAACGAAATAGAATCAAATATGCAATGGTAATTGGCAAAAAAATTATGATTATGATTAACCAGAAGACCATTCAATGTTTATCAAGGTATAAGTATATTGGCACCACGGTAAATAACCAATGGGATCCATCTGATGAAGTAAAGTCACGTATTCGTAAAGCCAGGGCTACTTTCAATAAAATAAAAACCTTTTTAAAAGTTGTAATTTAATGATTACCACGAAAATGAGACGCCTGCGCTGCTATGTGTTCTCTGTCCTCCTGTAAGGCGTTGAATCGTGGACATTAACAGAAACTATAAGTAAAAGGTTAGATGCTTTTGAAATGTAGCTATATCTAAGAATGGTGAGAATACCATGGACAGAACACACCACAAATGCTGAAGTGCTCCGCAAAATGAAAAAAAAGATATGGAAATATTGAACACTGCAAAAACACGAAAGCTTCAGTATCTTGGCCAGATCATGAGGAGAATAATAGCGGTTATAAATTCCTGCAGTCTATTCTCCAGTGGAAAATACCAGGATAGAGAAGTGCTGGTAAAAGAAGAACTTCTTGGTTAAAAAATCTGAGAACATGGACCTCCAAGACAACAACAGAGTTAATCCAAATATCAACCAGTAGAGATAAGACAGCCAAGATGGTTGCCGACATTCGGAACAGATACGGACCAGAAGAAGAAAAAGAACTATGATGGCATTAGACGGATCTTCCAATTTGATAACCTTGACATCAAGATTCCTTTTCTACTGTAGGGAAGTTTAAACAGGGATATCAGCAAAGAAATTCGTGTGTGAAGATAAGGAAATTCAAATTTATTTTGGTTCACAAGTTCAACGCCTACAACCCTGGGTATACATGCATAGATCTAAAGATCACTAGAAACGTTTGCCCGAGCGTGATGGGTGAGCGGCTGCTCTCTGGCCTCGCATGCGAGAGGACACAGACTCGAATCCCCGCCCGACCATTCAGATTTCGGTTTTCATGATTTCCCGAGATTAATGCAGGCGAATGCCAGGAATGTTGCTTCAAAAGGCCCCAGTATTTTTCTGCCTCTAATGAGCTTGACGTCGAAGACACGTACAGATATAGGCAAAAAAGAATAGTTTGTATACATTCTTCGCAATGTGATTCATACTTTTCATATCACATAGCTAAAAGTGCAAAGTCTGACATTAAGTTACCAAAGGTTAATGTGCTCTGTTCAGATTTCAAAGTTATTTATTTGGATCCTTAAAGATATACTAAATAAAAGTAAGTGGTCGGTACCTGACGTAGCTACCAGATTTTAAAACAGCAAATTTCACACAACGCACACAAATCAGAGTTGGGTTAACATGTGTTCATTTCGATCCTGTCGGAATGTTCCTATGTGAAATTTCGGGTACCAATGGAGTTGGTTGATATTGTGTCCACTGCACCAGACAAAGAAGACAGAAGCGAAACTGATTTCTACTAAAAAAAATAAAATAATAATAATAATAAAAAAATGCCATTTTGCCTTTGTGTCGATTCAGCCAGCTGATAGTGATTTGATTCAGTCCAAAAAAGTGTTGAGAGTTTGTAATGTTTCATATTTGCACAACTGAGTGAGGCTAGTATAAGAAAAAAACAATGCTCAGAAAAACACTCATACCCAAAGTCGGGCTCGAAGTTTTCTGTGTGCCCACCGACGTTTTATTCACTACTTTGCTAATGCCAGCAATATCAACCATTGATATTCATTTGTACATTTCTTGTTTAAATCCTTTACAGTTAAAACAATTTAAATTTGTCAGTTAATATTGGCCAATCTCTGTTCAAACTACTATGTTTCAGCGAATATGACTATAAGAGAGAACAGCTAATTATTAATAATTTCGGTTTCGATATTCTTCTTATTTGTTCTAAACCAATGGGAACATAGTTAGCTAGCGTCCGATTGTAGATGAAGTTTTTAGCGTTGATTGGTTTTAGTTCAAGGACATATATTCTATGAAACACGAATGTAAAAAAAAAAAAAAACAAAAAAAAAAAAAAACAAAAAAAAAAACACTGTAAATCAGCTTCCTGATACTAACTCGGTTGAGGGCTTCTAGCGCTGGTGGCAAAGAAAGCGCCCTAAAAAATATTGACAGTCAATCTGTGCTACCTTGCCAAGTTACCCAGAGCTGTAACTAAAATTTTAGAGTAACATCATACTGCAAACTAACGATGCAGGAGATCGTGCATAATATAAATTTATGTGTATCAAACTTACCAAATAAATGTTGCAGTATTCTTTATTTATTTCACTAATTAGGGAATTGAAAGTGACAATAACAAGATAGAAGAAGTTTTCACCATAAAGTCGATTTTCTATCAAGTTAGAAAATTGGATCATCTTACTTTAATGTTGTGGCACTGCCATCGTGAATAGTGCTCCCAGCTTTATGACACAGATAATTAGATACATTGAGGTGATTAAATGAGAAATAAATTTTGGATTAATCAGTGTGATAATTGATGTTATCTGAATATTTAGTATAACAGAAAAAGAAAATTCAGGTGTAATTGAAGGCACAAGTGAGATAAATTTGACTTTGGCCATGTTGGGAATGGACGAATCCGCGCTTGTATGATATTCACCATTGAAGGCCGATGACACGGAGTCAACTTTTGAAAAATAAAATACGGACCTATAGAGACAAAACCAAACTTTACCACTAGAGCATTAAATTTTGAATAAGCGAACCCTTTACAGGTAAACAAATTTGGCGACCCCCACGTCCGTAAAAAATACTTTGGCGACCCTCCAGGTCCCTAATAAAGCTATGTCAGTGATTTAAAAAACGACGTATATAATTTTTTTCTATTGAAACTATATTTACTGATGAAGAAATCAAATGCTGTGCAAGGTAGTTGTGGGCACTCTGCAGGCAGTGATATATTCTTTAATCTTCACCTTGGATAAAGACGAGATCTTTATAGTTTCATGTTTTCATCATTACAGTGCTGCGTGCTTACTTTGCTACGTTACTGATGCGCTATGACGTAGGGTCCTGCATGAAGCCACAACCCAAACACATCAAGGAATGGGCTTGTCAGCTTCACTGACAAAATTCAGGCACGTCTAAAAAGTAAGAACCGATTTCTTGAGAAAATAAGAAGAATTTTTAAATACCTTTGTTGTTAAAAATTACTACATACATTCAATTCATCCGTTTTTGCCAAATTTATTGAGGCATTTTTCGTATCATTACAACAGTTTTTATATTCGTTCGTCGAAGATAATCAGAGCAAACCCTTTCAGCCACCCCTGCACAAGAGCAACCAGCATGACACAACTGTAAAGATCGCTGCTTGCTTTCAGGTGTGACATGAGCAGTCCACGTTTCATCAACAGTAACAATATAACCCGTCGGCCTCGGTAGCGCAGGGGCTAGAGAGCTAGCTCCGCGTGCCGAAGGTCGCAGGTTGGAGTCCGGCCGTGGGCATGGGTGCCTAAGTTTTGTGAATGTCATGTCCGTCCTGTGGTGTGTTTAATTAACTGGAAAAATTAGGCTGTATGGCCTAAGATGCGGAAAAAAAAATTGACCAAGACATTTTCATCACATTTCCCTCCTTCCTGACATTTCCACCAACGACTTCAACAATTTGTCTGCAAACTTTCTCGCGTACAAACATCTTATCATCGTCTGAACCTCATAGCCGGTGGGTCCCCTGATTTTAATGTCCATTTTAAACCCCACGAACATTCAACCAGCTGTCAAGTTAGTACTGAGAGGGCTTCCTTTCAGAGTATATGACGCTGCAAAGAAGAACAGAGATCATAGAATAGAATGCAGAGCTTCACATATGTAATACACAACCACATAGCGATTATAGTAAGACTTTTACTGTGCTTTTACCTACACCGTCTTATATGAAATATATGAACACCGAAACTCATCAAACACTAAATTAATAAATTAAAATTTTGGAAGATCTACTCTAGTCGCTTATATGGAAAGTTGAAAGATTGTGTCGGGAACAAGAAGTACTTTACTGGGTCGCATACTGGACACGTGCATTGGGTTTATTGCTGAATTTTGATTAAATATCATACCTATTATTTTTCTAAAAGTTACTTCAGTGATGAGCTGTCTATCTCCACTCATACTTAACCAGATTGATAAATTAGCTATCATTTTAGAGATTAAGCTCTCCGCTTTGGAAACATCTTTAATTAAGAAAGGAATTTTTCGAACTTCGACGCGTAATTGACAAAGTTACGAACAAACAATGTAACGCGTATGCAGTAGTTCAGAGTCAAACTGCTAGGCTGCGCTGGAGTCGCTTATGAGTGATCGCATTGTAGCTAGTTAGCAGCACCACATCACAGAGATATTAATAGAATGTCAGTGTTTTCTAGAGAGAAGAGTTTTTCAGATATATTTATTTCTGTTAGGATACATTTCATTATTTTCTAATTTCTTTGTAACACGTTTAAAATGTTTTTCTACGAACCTATTTGAATTCACAAATAAACAATTGTATCAAATAAGCAGTTTTGACACTACAATAACCTAGCGATCCTCAATTAAAGAGTATCTGTGCATTTATCGAGAATCGACACGGCGAGAAGCACTACTGTTTATGCTAGACTCGCAGTCAGTCATGTGTTAGCTCTCGTAGCAGTAGCGCGGGAAAGTTGTAGTTGCTCAGAAGTGAAGTGATGTGTTTTGAAGACTTATCCGGGCATGTGGATACGTAATACGCGCTTCCGCGACGGGAGACAACTATTGGCTTAAAGTCGCTAACGTAAGACGAGCCAGACGATGTGAAAATACACAGAGAGACGTTCCTGGAGAACTGATAATGTGCTACTGTGGACTAGTAATTGTTATACAGGCATTTAAGGTATTGCTAATTGGATGAAAGTGTTTTGGGATTAAACTTTCCACTCATAAGGACTTGTGATCTTCGGACAATTTCAGATGGTGGTAGGCGTACTAATGTAAGACATAAACTGTTGGAATAAAAGATGTTCAACTACCTATTCCGATGTGTGTGTATTCTGTATATTGTTATTCCTGTGAATACTTAAAATTACAGAGAATTGTAAGTAATTTTAGTACGTTCATCACACAACTGGCGGCGACCAAAAGAAAATAATAATTTACGTAGTCTCGATGCCTCCGTGATGTGGGTCAAAATAACCTCACTAACTGTTAATTAAAACCCGTAAAACAATAACAAATATCTTTTACATGGCTTCCCGACAGGACCGAATTTATTGCGGATCTTATTATTCGGTGTAAAACAATAGTTTACGTGCAAGCCGTTACAGAACTAGCTGTTAATTAATAACCCAGTAAAACCTTGTAGTTTTACACAGTTTATAGAAATCAGCAACCTCGCTATTAATCGTATACCATTCACGAAATTTTCGCCCGGACCACATAGTATATTAAAATTAATTGTTAAGAAAAATGCGTAGCTGAAAGAGGACTATAAAACCTCAAAAGTTTGGAACACAACTATAAATATTTAATATGAGAGACAAGGCATACCTGCATATCTTTGACACAAATTCTTCACAGGTTTGCCGCCGGATGATATTTTCAAAGGACAAGCTTTTGGCGGCTTGCACTGCCGCCATCATCGGGTCCACTGTACTTAAGAGAAAAACAAGAACTGAACTAGATGGCGGAACAGCAGAGGGCCAATCAGAAGACGATACGATCCTGGCTCTCTGCTGTTCCGCCATCCAGTTCAGTTCTTGTTGTTGTCTTAAGTACAGTGGACCCGATGATGGCGGCAGTGCAAGCCGTCGAAAGCTTGTCCTTTGAAAATATCATCCGGCGGCAAACCTGTGAAGAATTTGTATAAATATTTAGGAATAAGTAATCAAATTTTCTATAATTTTAATCATTGATGTTGTTATTGAAAAATATGGTATACGCGTCGATGCATAAGGGTTGAGACGAAAATATTGTAATTTACGTCAAAGGATTCCGAAATTAGTAAATTCAATTTTTAGAGGGCCTGTCTTAGAATCTTATATGAACAAGTACAACGATTTTGTCCTAAGCAAGAAGCGATTTACTACTTTTCCCGTTACTGGCCAGATGTATTGTGTACCTGGCCTGATGTGATCTGGTAGACGCCCGAGCTACTGTTGCTGTTTAAAAAGTTATAAACGCGCCGTCCTGCCGGCCGGGATTAGTGTAGTGGGAGGGCTCGTCCGGCCACCGTAAATTACAGCGGGCTTAACCTCCCCTCAGGCGAGGTCCGAACTCAACTCTGGGGTGCGCGAGCGAAAAACAGAGACGCCAGCCAACAGGCGGGGGAGCATTTTTTGGCCTGTAGATTAGGATGCGGCTCTCTAAAACGCATTAATCAACGCGCCAGGCTCGCGCATAAATCCTTCCCGGAGACGAAGTTGCGTTCGATTTATCGCGGCCGGGCCAACTCTCTCGCGAATTGACTTTGGGGCGCGGCGGCCGCATACAAATGGCACGCGGGGGCTGAACCAGCGAATAACGCCAGAGCCGACTACAGTGGCTGCAAACGGGCTCTCTCCACTACACCACTAGCATGTCCGGACGTACCAGGACAGTACAATAGAACTCCAATTATCAGAATCAATTGGGACCGGATCCCATTCG
>JARYHS010008075.1:21378313-21504202 GCA_031002005.1 Vandiemenella viatica | reverse complement strand
ATATGGTTATATTCAGATTGTCAGATTTTACGATACGCGGAGTCTTAGGAGTTTAGTTTCCTGCTATCTTATACGACTGATGTCTGAAACAAGTTGTATGAAAAGCGGCTTGAGCTGTGTGCATTAGGTGGATTGCTGAATGGCGAAGAGATGAAAGTTCCTCTTGCGTGAAGCAGGGAGCGTCCAGCTGGGAAGTTTGGTGCGGCGCTCAGCACAACGCAGTTACCTCGGCCCGCGTAATGAGCAGTCAGCAGCATTTTGTGGGGCTCTCCAACTAGTTCCACACCCAAGAGTTGACGTGAGCTTCTGCTAACATTATAAGCCAACGTGCAGATTACCAAGTCAAAGATCTGTTCCCCAAAGATGAGCGTATAAGCGATGGTGTGACGAGACATTAAAATCATTCAAATTAGGGTGTGTGTGGTAATGTCCGCATTCGGAAACACTTGCGTTCGAATCTGCGTCCGGCCATCCAGATCTGGGCTTCCCTTGGTTTTCCCAAATCATTCAGTGAATGCCGGGATCGTTCCTTCAAAAGGCCGTGTGAAACACCTTCCCGTTCCTTGCCCCCTCCCACTCCTTCCCCCCTATGTAAATACCATAGTCACCTGAAGATGGATCCACAGGGTCCGAAATGCATTGTGTAATACAATAAAGTTGTATTCTAGTGACTGAAGGCTGTTTCTCATTCTACCTTTGTCCGAGAGGACTATGTTTATTCTCAACGCCGAGAGAAACTTCGAACTTAAATGAATTTAGGCTTCTCGTGAGGGTGATGTGCTTACTAAACTCAGTTCGCAAACGGGTTGATGATATGCAGTAAAATTAAATTACTTTAGCACAACCTCTGTAACGTCAAGAGTGCTTTTTAAAATGAGAAAAAATCATCTAATATTCGACTGAATGTTCTTACAGCAACAGTTATGTATTTGAGTATAGTTTATTGCCGTCTGCTCGTATGATTCTTTGTTAGGGGTGCGTATCAGCTTAAAAATTTCTTGCACAGTAAATGTTATTATTGTATCGAGTGTAATTGCAATTAGAATGGGAAAGATCAATCCACAGAAACAAATAAGACGCTGTCGGTATGGATACTGTGACTCACAGATCCATATAATATGAGATTCTTTCTTGCATATTTGTTCAGCCACTGATTTGAGCCCTTCTCCACTAAATTTGAAAATAGGTATAAACTTTTTTCTCCTCTCGAATAACTTTGATATCAATTTAGTTCATGTTTTGCATAGTATCAGCAACGTTTTCGGAATTCCGGCAGCACAAAAATCACATACTTTATGACATTCGTGTATCACAAGGCCCTAAAATTAGATTGACATTTTTTAAGTGTCTCAAATGCACAATGATTTCGATTATTTTGTCTGAGATTTTTATGGTTTATGTTCTTAAAATAATGAATTACCTGAAGACTGATTTAAGGACAGATCATGAACCATCATCCAGCTTCCGGTATAAGGAAATAGTTTCCGCCTAATTTTAAGACAATCTAAAATGTTTTGTGAAGAAATTTTGAACGCTATTTGTCATATCGTTGCCATGACTTTCACACTCTTAGTAAAACTGTGTGAAAATTTCGCACATTCATCCTCCACCTCTCCCCTCCGAAACGGAAAAATTATTCTGAATTTTGTTGGTTTGATGAAATTGAAAACTCGGCAAAGTATAGGCCCATACACATAACAGCAAAGAGTTTATTAATGCAACATATTTACAATTTGGAATACCTTGTACGCAATATTCGATGTCAGAATCTTGAATTTTTTGTTTCCATTTTCGCAAATTGGTACAATTGTTTGGAAAGGAGTTTTTCCTGAATAACAGCATTTGCAAGTATAATGCATCTCTTTGAAGCGTATCCCTAAGGATTATTGAAA
This sequence comes from Vandiemenella viatica, assembly GCA_031002005.1. Taxonomy (NCBI): domain Eukaryota; kingdom Metazoa; phylum Arthropoda; class Insecta; order Orthoptera; family Morabidae; genus Vandiemenella; species Vandiemenella viatica. Next base: position 21,502,310 of record JARYHS010008075.1, on the reverse strand, counting down.
GACGTTGCGAAGGCATCTTTCAGTGGGGGCTCCTGTTGATCCCTAAAGCATCCGCAACCAAAGTTACTGTCGTGTGCGGTGGGTACCGTCTCGCCCAGACAGGCGCTGCGGTGAGGTAAACTGTGTTCCCACCGCCCGTAAACCAAATTTAACTCAATTCTTAAATGAACAATGTATTATAAAGTAAGCTGAGTACACTACTTCAGATGCCTATAAACAATACTACCCTCTGGTACCTAACTCATCGTTGTAAGCTTTTTATTGATTAAGCAAAACAGATGTATTCAACAGATATAATAAATTCGACTTAGTCGCAGGGGTTTGTATTTTAGTCAGTAAAATGAAAAATTTTACCTGTCATTGCTCAGCAGGTGATGTAAATCGTTTGTTTGGACAGTAAATGTTGCACCTTGGCATTTCCTGATATTGGACGATTACGAATAAAACTTCTTCAGTGACAGAATTTAAAACTGCATTTGACTTAAATGCCAATCAAAACGGAATCACGGAAGTCCATAAGAGCTTTCTCTGGAGCGGGTAATTGTAGTACCTTAGCATAGTGCGACGAGTTGTTCATATTTGAACCTCAGGCTTGGAGAATGCTGAGGTTTACTTACCAGCTGCTGGGGGCAGAACGCCTTGAGAGCGTCCATGCGCGCTGCTCGTGCCTCGGAGTCCAGCGCGATGTCCATCAGCGACATCTGAAACAGGCGCAGTTCACGTTACTCACAGGCAAGCGACACACTTCACAAACACCTCAACACACAGTGTTGGGTTGAGTTCATGCAACTCTACGGTATGAGCGGTGTTACACTAGAGATAGGCGAGACAAACAGCTAAGGCACTAAGTGAGATGAATAAGAAAAGGTGTCAAATGTTGTAGAATGTTCACACCCAGTTAGCAGTACAGTTTACATCGATGGTGGTCACTACTATTTTTGTATGCTTTGGTTTGATACAGTTTTTGTGGTTGTAGAGTTGCCCACCAGTACTTCGAAATACTTAGCTTTTTCATTTAGGACACTACCAGATCCATTTTTTTATCTACTTATTGCTTTACGCCTCATCGACGTCGTGGTCATTAGAGGCGGAATGTGACGGGGGACAAGGAACGGGTAGGAATTCGGACATGGCCTTTTGAAGGAAGCATCCCAACATTCGACTGGAGTGAAATGGGGAAACCATGGAAACCAAAATCTGGATGCCCGGACGCCGATTCGAAACGCCGTCCTCCCGAATGCGAGGCCAGAACGCTAACCGCTCACCCCACCATGCTCGGTGTGCTCTATCTGTTTCTTATTCTAGCAGTTTTTTCCAGTGATTAGTAGCTGTGAGGCCCATTTCCACTATGGACCACATTTTGCATGCGAAGTTACAGTAAGTTCTTCTCAAGTAGTGTTGCCGCAATCACTTTCGATCAATTCAATTATAACGTTACAGAATTGTGCGCTTGTTTCAGCAAGCAGCTTCAGACAGAAAATTGCTGAGGATGCTTCATACTGCTCTGTGAATCTCCTATCTCTAACAGCCTCGATGCCGAAAAATTTATGAGAAAAATGCGATCATCGTTTTCCACCTTGCTTCCAACCGCGCGTGGTGGGTGAAAGGTAACGCTCTGGTCTCGCATTTGAGAGGATGCGGATTCGAATCCTTGTCCGGCCGTCCAGATTTCGGTTTTCAGGGTTTCCCAAATTACTCTAGGTGAATGCTGGGATGGTTCCTGCAAAAGGTCATGGCCGAATTTCTTCCCATTCCTTGCAGCAATCCTTTCCCGTCGCTAATGACTTCGACGTAGACGGGGTGTAAAGCCATTATATAAAAAAACCTTGCTCCCAATTGCAACATCAGCTAGGAGAATTATAGGATTAATAGCGAAATCAGGAAATGAGATGTTGGTGCGTGTAATAGTTGCTTTGTTGCCATATGTAATTTAATGAACGAAATTTAAGTAAATGGGTATTATATCACGTCTTACATTTAATTAATCGACGACCGCAGAATATCGATGTAAGTGGACTTGCTAAGCCATTATAAAGTCAGGATTTCGCTACTTCCTCGTGTCAACAAATCAAGTACATCACGTTTTAGATACTACAGGGTGTATTTTTGTTTATTGCTAAATCTTAGCTTGTAACAAGAAAGTTCTTAACGCGTCGATAAGATGTGCTCTAATGTAGAATTGAAGGCAAATGCGGATCAACATGTCGCGTGTTGACCGAGCGAGAGCCGAACTTACCCACTGTGGGTCCGTCCTAGCGTCTACTTACTGTCGGCTGAGGTACTTCGGGTTTCCAGTCGGCATCTGTAAGCTCCTGGCTAGGAAAAAATACATGCACAGAGACTTAATTTGCATAAAATCAGGATGTAGGGGCTCCTTGAAATGATACGAAGAGTTGTGGCTACTTGATTTATTGTGAAAGCGGCTGTGTGGTACAGTTACAAGTTGCTGGTACATGAAATCGGTGTTTCCCGATATTGGAATAATGGACCATAGGATCCGATATAATGCAGTATGCATTCCAAGCCAGCAGAGGGAGAATGATAGGAGAAAATGCCTAAAATGGCCTAATTGGATGGTAACAGGTCTGCCCCACGAAATTTCACATCACGGACTGGGGCGAATCGTGCGCGCAAAAAGGCGCCCTCGATTCCGGAAGGTGGGGAAAGCCTTCCTCTCATTGGCTGTTTGTCACTATGAACACGCGTGTGGTTCACGTGCTCATAGTGTGTAAGCCTCGTGTACTAGCCGTGTTGGCTGAGTTTCCCACAGTACGGACCGCAAGATCAGCGGCCTTGAGCCTGGTGTCGTATATGAGCGGTGTAATCTGCACACTACTGCGTTGGCTTGGAAGCACTCCGCCTTCATTACCGCTAAACTCTATACTAAAATCTATATAAAAATCAGCTACCGCGACAGCTCCGCCGCGTGGAAAAGATTTTTCGTTGTCTTTAAAGACGAAAAATCTTCCGCAAGTGTCAAATAAAAAATGAAAAATTAACAAGAACTAAAATCTACAACACTTATAATCATACAATCTTATAATCTACCAAATATGTTGCTAAGTTCATACTACCCCCATAGTAAGAATTCCTTACTTATGCTCAACGCCTGCGTGATCTGGAGGTTCGTGGTTCAGGATCTGGTACCTCCAGACTACGCTGAGGCACTGTATCTTCACGCTCAAAAACTACAATGTCATCTTCTTCATCTGTTTGTATCTCCACATCCCTATGTAGAGGTCGTCTGGACTTCACATGCCGAACATGCCTTACTTCTGTTACGTTAGATGGCGTCAAGACTGTATTATTAATACAAATCCTGCTACAGCACTGATCTGTACTGCGCCAGATATATTTGAAACACTCTCGGCACGTCTTGCAATGTTTACAGATGCAGAAGATGACAATTACAGCTATACAAATTATGCTAACATAAGAAATAATAGAGTATGTCGACATATGGTATGAATTTGTTTTGAATTGTTCTTGTTTAGATATTTCCTCCTGTAGCTCCTCAATTTTGTAACCGGCTACTGTCAAATCACTGAGGTGTTTACCAACAGGTTCAATGTTCCAATTTAACGGGAGCTCGGTAATATTGAGTTTTTCACTATTCACTACACAACAATCTAACTCTAACTTAAAATTAGGAATTATATCTTGACTGGTTACATTGGTTCTGAGGGTTAACTCTGACTGAATGAGCATCTGGGCCCCATAACCTCGGCATTTGTTGAAAAACTTTAACTTCCCGGTCCCCTTAAATATGACGTCTGTGGGATGCCCGTTATTGCATAAAATAGTTAAGCCCTCATCTCTTGGGGCAACAAAAATCCATTCATTATGGCCAAGGGCGGTCCAGATGCTGTGATTCAGAGCGACTACTTTCCTTACACAATCAGGAGGAATCGCTCGAATTGGTTGTAAGAGTTGCACCTCGCAAGGGGAACCATCTTGGGTAGCTTGCAATATGAAATTTTGTTTACAAATACTTAAAGTGTCTGTCATTTGTTTACATTTTAATTGTTCACTGTCTAGTTTGGCATAAAGTCTTTTGGATTGATCAATCAATAAGAATTCTTTCTCAGCTTGTAAAAACAAGTAGTGACCTTGTTCACTTACTTCTATAGGTAACGGAAGTATTCTGTATAGGTTGAATTCATTATTTTCAGCTAAAGGTACATTTAACACATAAGTCAAAATATTTTTGTACAAGAATACATCGATATCAATTATTCTCAGGAGCAAGTAACCATTTTCCTCAGTCAACGGAATCGGAAACTTCTTGTCCCCGATGTCGTTCCTAATTAGATTCAAATACTGAACAACTTGTACCGGGTTAATAAGGTGTGGTTGAAGCAATCCCCTTTGGGAATTAACAATAGCATTGACTAAGAGATCATACTCCCGTTGGATGCCCTGGAGAATGGCTACTGCTCGAATTAAATGTTCATTGCTTGCGACCATTATTGACAACCGTCGAACGGCGATATCGTATGATTAGAAAAATTTTGGACATAACGCTGCATTTTTCTCATGCCATTCATTAGAACTTCCTGATTTCGGCTTACACTCGCCACTGAATGATTGAAGTTCGACAAAAATGTTTTCACAATTGTGAGTTGCTCTTTGTTAAGTTTTAGCAGTTTCAGCTGCTCAGTCTCTACTGTGTTTATCTTGGATTGCAACGGTCGGAGGAAGGAATATCAGGAGGTAGCGTAGCCAAATCATCTGCAAAATAGAACAACATCCCTTAGAAGTCCCCTTGTGTAAATTCCTTATAGAATATTATACTAGTATAGTACGCGAAATGTTGGAAATGCGTGTACTGTGTGTTAGTTCGGGACGAAAGGTTTCGTGATATTACCGCTCGCCTGGGCGAGTACGCGGAGCCTTATCAGAGTTGAGCTCAGCTGGCCAGTTGTCCTGCTGTGATATCAGAGGCGGCCTCGCTTATCGCTTGCGGAACGCAACGTGAGCCCCGCAGCCATCTTGGCTTGACGCTGTTATCTGTGACGTGTGAGGTCGGGCCCCCCCGAGCACGTGCGTTTGTTGACATACAGGCCACGTGGCTGTGTTTACTAATAACTTCTGTCCTATTAATCGTATCGGAGTCCCGTTTTCCATTATTTGCATGGCTTGGACACTGCTATTAGGTTATGCTTGCGGGGTCAAAGACTAAAATGATTATTTATATGGTTTCAAACGATTAGCGTGTACCTTTTCCCGTTTATAACGCCCCCTTTGGATAACTACGTTCGGTAGATCAAGCTCCAATATTTTATATGGGCCAACAAAAAGGGTTCCTAGTTTCTGGCTTCGTCCCCTGCGGATGGATTCGTCCTTGAGGAGAACCTTATCCCCGACCTTAAATTCAACGGCGTTTTGGGTTCTATCAAAGTATTCCTTATTTTTCTCCTTGACCTCTTTGTTAATTTCTCTGGCTCGCTTGTGCAAACTTTGTAGCCTAGCCTTTAGCTCTGTAGCGTAGTCCTCATACGAGTAAACAACTTCGGTAGGGTCTTTTGCAGAATGCCCGGTATATTAGGCACGCGTCCAAAGAATAGTTCAAAAGGTGAGAAACCTGTAGCTGAGTGGATATTAGTATTTATTACAAAGATGGCAAATGGGACCCAGGAATCCCAGTCCAGCTGATCGTTATCTACGTAATGTCTAAGGTATTCTGCGATAGTGCGATGTTGTCTTTCGAGCGAACCGTTGGACTGTGGTGAATATGCTGAGGTGTGAATTTTCTCTATCTTTAGAAGTTGGCACACTTGTTTTAGGGTGTCACTAATGAAATTTCCCGCATTATCACATAAAATTTGCGATGGGATCCCGTAGCGTAGTATGATTTCCTCGACAAGCTTTGGCAACAGTGCGCGAGTCTTGTGCGGGAACAGCAACCGCGGCCATAAACTTCGATAGACTATCTTGGAAGTGAGTAAGTATTTGTTACCTGGTGAGAAATTGGGAACGGCCCCACGATATCGATAGCACATCTTTCAAAGACTTGTTCTGGTGTTTGGGTTAGCACAAGCGGCATTTGTGTGTTGCGCGTTGTTAATTTATTTTGTTGACAGCTATGACATTTCCTAATGTATTCTCTGATATCCTGTTCCATACCCTTCCATTGAATGTATCTTTTCACCTTCTCTATTGTTTTGTTTACACCTGTATGGCCAGCCACCGGTGACTGGTGGCATTCCCGTAGGATTGCTTGTTTTTCAGCCTCATCTAGTTCAGGAAACTCATCCTCTGTAGTCTGCGTCTGCGCTTCGGCCTTTGTGTTTGAGTGTGTGTGGTATTAGTGTTCTCTGAGGTGTCCATATCTTCACTGGAGTTATTATCTCCATTGGTAGGAGTATCTGGACTGGTGAATCTCTCTGATTCGACTGAGGGCGTCAGCATTCGAGTTTACCTTTTCCACGTTTATAAATTAACTGGAAATTGTACTCAGAGAGTTTTAATCGGAATTTCAACAATCTAGAGGATGGGTCCTTGACATTAAAAATCCATACAAGAGGCTGATGGTCGCTTATTATCTTAAAATGAGTCCCAAATACATAAGACGAAAATACCTTGCACCAAACAGGCAGGCAAGACACTCACGTTCGCTTACCGAGTAGCTCCTTTCTGCTTTACTCAGCGTCCTCGACGCGTAAAGCTATAGGTAAATCTCTCCTATTTTCCCTTGCGATAAGATAGCCCCGAGGCTTTCCCCGCTCGCGTCGACGGTAATTAAAAATTCCTCTCCGAATCGTGGGTATTGTAACACAGGTGGCGTAATTAAATTTCTCCTTAAGGGTCTGGAATGCCTGTTCAGCTTTTAGGGTTCCACTCGAATTGACGCCTTTTCTTGAGAAGCATCATATAATGGCTTCGCAATTCTGCTGTAATTTTCAATGAATCTTCGATAATAACTGGTGAGGCCTAAAAATGTTTTGAGTTGTTTTGTGGTTTCTGGCTGAGGGTAATTTTTAAACCTTTTCGGTTTTTCGCGGGATCAGGATAAACTCTGAACTCGTTATCTTATGGCCCAAATAGATAATCTCCTACGAAGGAATTCACATTTAGCTGGCTCCAATTTTAAGTTGTGTTTTCGGAGCTGGAAAAGACTTCTGCTAAACCTTTCCTGATGTTCGACCAAACTACTTCCATAAATTAATAAGTCATCTAGATACACTAGAGATTTATCACCATTGATCCCCAAAGAACCTGGTTCATCAATTTCTGAAACGTACTACCGGATGTGGATAACCCCATTGGCATTTTGGCGAAATGGAATTTTCCTTTGTTTGTACTGAAGGCGGTCATCTCTCTATCTTTCTCATCAATTAGCACTTGGTGATAGCCCCTCGCCAAATCGAGTGTAGAAAAATACTTAGCTTTACCTAAGGAGTCTAAAATCTCTGAGATTAGGGGTATTGGGAAGGTTTGATCCTACGGTAATTCATTGAGCTTCCTAAAATCTACTACTACCCGATATTTCTGCTTTCCACTGGCGTCTGCTTTCTTAGGAATTAAAAGTATAGGGAAATTCCAACCACTGGTTGATTCTGTAATGATTCCCTGTTCTAACATGTTATTAATCTCTTCATCTAATATGGGCTTTAAAGCTTCAGGTGTTCGGTACGATCTACAGTTAATAAACAGTTCCTGCTGCTTCAGTTTAAGTTTAATTTCATGTTTCACAGTGTCAGTATGTGTAAGCTTGTCACCTGGAAGGAAAAAGAGATCGTTGTATGTTAAGCATAATTCCATAATGGACTGTCTTTCCTCTGGGTTAAGATGTTCAAGTCGCAGATTCTCTTTAAGCAAGTTAGCACGTGGCTTTGTTTTGGTTGACCACTGCGCCATATGATCCGGAAGCTTATCAACAAGACGTACTCGTGGTGGGCTGGGCACGTCAGCATCAGCTGACAGCTCTGTGTACGGTTGTGTTTCCAAGGCTGTGTAGTAAAATTCTACTTCCTCCTCTCTAGTATTCAAAACAGGAATAATACACTCACCGTTCTTTACTTTAACAATTGATTCGGGTACATGGACACCGGAAATTAGCTCTTGTTTACCTATTATAGCTTCTGTGTTCCTTTTACCTTGTACTTTTATTCGCAAAACTCTCTCCTCTCTAGGACCTACTTTAATCAATTGCTCTCCTTCATCTGCAGTGGTTTGTTTCGATTTGTTAGGTTGCCCTGGATGAAAATTTTGTTTGTTTTGACTTTCGCTTCCGCTGTCAGTGACTCCCCGATTAGGCACTGCATTGTTTTCTGCGGAAACATGGGTGTTTTTTGCTTTCTGTTGTTCCGAATTGCCTTGTGCGAATTCCGAGTGTTTGGTTGTCTTTTGAGTGAAATTGTTTTGTGAATTTCTAGCATGATGCTTCTGCTTACCCTTGTACTTTGGGAAAGCATTTGCATTTATTACCCTGGCCTTGTGGTCTGTTAAACTCTTTTCCTTCCTTGACAACATGGGAATGTTATGACCTTTAACGTAAACTGTTTTGTTCTTATAATTAATTACTATTCCATGCTGGAGCATAAAATCTCTTCCTAGTAACCCTTGCTCGCTAATATCAACCTTTCCGGATACAACATGAAATTTATGAGTTAGGTAATGTTTGGGAGTTAAATATAATCTCAGCATAACTGTTCCTTGAGTTCTAACCAGTTGAGGTGAGATCCCCTTGATTTGGATTGTCTGTTGCCTGTTTATAGGAGTATTTGGCTTCAAAGCTGATTGATTTATAAGACTTAATTGTGCCCCACTGTCAAGTAAATATGGAATATTTTGATTGAGTATGCTAGGGCAAGGCAGTTTTATATAATCACTAGCATACTGACAACCTACGGCATATACAGATCCATAATTCCGAGTGCTAAGATGGTTGTCTACTCCTGCACCCGGTCTCCGTTTCCCTGTTTGTTTGTGTGTGTTATTTTCCCCCAGATTTGCTTTACATTTAGATGGGAAATGCCCAATCTCATTGCACCTTGCGCATCTGTTTCTTTTGGTTCGACAATCAGCTACTTTGTGGCCGGAATTTCGGCAGTAGCTGCACATAATGTACTGGACTCTTTTGAATGTTGTGTTGCTTCTACAATCTTTGGCACTGTGACCAGTACGATTGCAAATTTGACAAGTTATGGCGCTTCGACATTCCCTACTTAGGTGCCCGATTCTTCCACAGGAATTGCAAGTCACGAATGTACCCCTATTGTGTCTGAACTGTGTCGTTTTGGTGTCTGTTTTGTTATGTGAATATTTTTCGCGTTGCGACAGAATTGCTGATTCTTCCGTAAGGGCTAAGTCAACGACTTTTGGCAGGGTCGCCTTTTTACCCTGTGCTCTGACAATTGTCTGTATTCTTTCGTCTTTCAAGCCTTGAACGAAGGTCGCCCTAGTCAGTTTTTCTATTAATGCAAGACTTCCCTCAACATCCGCGGCCTTCATTTCATTTACAGTGGCTTGCCGGAAATCATGTTCCAAAGCGTCTACACGAGAAGCCCATTCTGCTATTGTTTCGTTACTTTTCTGCTTAGCCAAGAATAATTGATATGCGTAGTAATCCAAGGATCTCTGCTCCCCGTAATTTTCTATCAAAATAGCTTTGATCGAAGGCCAATCTTTTGTCTGGTCTCTGACAAGAATTTTTGACCTTGCGTTCGAAACTATTTTGCTTTTGACAAACTGTAACAATACATCATGCTCCTCTACAGCTACTAAAGAGAAAGCTGTCGACACATTATCAATAAAGGATCTCAGTTCTGATTTATCTCCGCTAAAATTGTAGGGAATTAATTTTAGTGCATCTGTGACTGAAATTTTCACACTACTTGATTCACGCACACTTTCCGCACTCGCTAGCTTGTCGGTGGGCATTTTGAACACTTGTTATGCACTGTTTTTCACTTTACTCACTTTTGCTGCAATTGCTGTAGTTGCTCTGCGATGCGCGCCGTGGCTGCCTTGCGATGCGCGCCGGCCCGGTCAGCGCCTCTAGCGGATGCCGCCGTCCCTTCTCGAGTCGCGATCTTTTCTGCTGCGTCCAGGTCGCTCTGCCGCCCGCGATGGCGAATCTGCGTCGCTCACCAAATGATTCCGGAACGTCTTCTTCTTTCTTGATCCTTCTCTTGCCTATCACTCCCTCTGTGATTAACTAGTCTCTGTGTTAGGTATAGCGAGAGAAATAATTTCTTCCTCTGCTATGCTAAGTGGAACTTTGTTCCAAATTAGTATGCGGTAATTGAAACCCCAGATCTGCACACCAATTTTATGTGGGTATGTCGCGTGTTGACCGAGCGAGTGCCGAACTTACCCACTGTAGGTCCGTCCTAGCGTCTACTTACTGTCGGCTGAGGTACTTCGGGTTTCCAGTCGGCATCTGTAAGCTCCTGGCTAGGAAAAAATACATTCACAGAGACTTAGTTTGCATAAAATCAGGATGTAGGGGCTCCTTGAAATGATATGAGAGTTGTGGCTACTTGATTTATTGTGAAAGCGGCTGTGTGGTACAGTTACAAGTTGCTGGTACATGAAATCGGTGTTTCCCGATATTGGAATAATGGACCATAGGATCCGATATAATGCGGTATGCATTCCAAGCCAGCAGAGGGAGAATGATAGGAGAAATGCCTAAAATGGCCTAATTGGATGGTAACAGGTCTGCCCCACGAAATTTCACATCACGGACTCGGGCGAATCGTGCGCGCAAAGAGGCGCCCTCGATTCCGGAAGGTGGGGAAAGCCTTCCTCTCATTGGCTGTTTGTCACTATGAACACGCGTGTGGTTCACGTGCTCATAGTGTGTAAGCCTCGTGTACTAGCCGTGTTGGCTGAGTTTCCCACAGTACGGACCGCAAGATCAGCGGCCTTGAGCGTGGTGTCGTATATGAGCGGAGTAATCTGCACACTACTGCGTTGGCTTGGAAGCACTCCGCCTTCATTACCGCTAAACTCTATACTAAAATCTATATAAAAAATCAGCCACCGCGACAAACAGGTGTCCGTACTGCTGAACATGTAAGTCGGATTTTACTTCGGTTCTGATGTCAGTTCATTCGGGAGGACGTGGTTTCAAATCCTCCTCCGGTCACTTCGATTTCGGTTTACGATGCTTTCCTAGAAACAATCCACACGTATTTCGGGATGGTTCCTTCAAACAGTGATAGCAGAATTCATTCCCGTTCCTTGTCCCCACTCTCGGCTCTAATGACCTCGATATCGACGATCCGTAAACCTTGACGCAAAGAAAGGTCAATTATAGTCGACAGAATGTTATTACATGGTATGTAATACGAAGCTCGAAGCAATAAGTTTATGTTAAGACTTACAGCTGCAAATTAATGAAACTTATGCTATGGTTCCCGTAGATGAATGTAAGTTTCAAACTTTTACGATATCCGGAGATTAGAGGACAAGTGTGTGTAAGCAATGCCGCCCTGTGATGAGGAGGGTAGCACGCCAGCGCCGCGCCGGTCTAGTGCGCCATTAAAGTATCCGATGTCGGCTCCGCACCGCGTTTACAGGAACAAAAGGCGGTGTACTGCGAGTACAATTGTCCATTCAATGGTCGACCCCATCTGACCCAGCACATCGCTAATTATCTGCTTCATATGATTTCTTTTTCTTTTTTGGGAGGGGAATACCTTATACTTCTCGTGAAAAGAGGCGATGTTGAGAAATGTTACCCATTAATCAGATAAACATATTCTCAGTTTGCCATATACTTGCTTCTAAATTAAGGATTTAAAGCAAAAAAACTGTAACGTCTAATATTTATCATCTTTTAATATCCCATTTAGAAACCTATGAGGCAACAGGAGATAATTGTTAAAACGCTCACTCACTGCGAATTTCGGATTTGATAAAAGGCCGAAGAATTAACAACACCAGTAACTAATAATACCAGTAGTAATAAGAAGTTATTATTTAAAGTAGCTTTGCAATAGTAGGAAGAAGCAAATTCAGCTTTTGGGTGATATAAGAAACTGAATTTTGATGTGTAGAAGGTATGAAAATAACACTTGGTAAACTTTACTTTCAAGTAACCTTGCAGCTCTGTCAGCTTCGATTTTTACCAATAGTGAGATTTTTTGATGGTGCCGAGGAGGCACACCTGTGCCGAGGAGGTACACCTGTTATAGTGATGGGAGACTCAATAGCATAATGGTCTCCTTAAAGCCATTCCGCCGCGGGTTGTTTCAGCTCGTGGGCTTTAAGACTTGATACTGGTTTATCGCCATCCACAGGCGAAAGTGAGGACGAACCGTTCGGCCTGTTGACCCGGAGGCTATTAACATTCTGGAGGCGCCCGCCGGAACCCCGTCCCCGTATTTACTTTGTGCGTTAATTGAAAACACGGCATTTACATGCTAATGCGCATAAACGTCCCATTACTCTGGGGCATTATCTTACCAATTAAGACAAGATTGAAAGACGAGACACGGAGCTCTACAAGAAGCGCTCGTCGTTTACCAGAATTATTTAAATTATTACCCTGGAAGAGGTCGTAAAAACAGCGGCGCGCTGCAGGAGAGGAGCGTGAAATGGGCCGCTTCAGCCAACACTAATCTCGTCTGTAACCTACCTGGTGCAGGGCTGGTCCAGTAGTCTGGCGGAGTTTTTGAAATGTGGCCGCCGTACCACCGAATGTTAAAAGTCCCGTGGACAGATCACGTAACCTTCGAAGTAAAAAAGAGAACTCCTGACCACTAAGGCAGGAAAGTAGCTATTCTGGTCATATTTTTGAGGTAACAAGTACAGACTTATCATTGAGAGCAATTTAGAAAGGGATCTGGACGGAGGTAAGGGATCAACATCCATGGCATTGCCTCCTCAACATGAACAATGGATAACGAGGGGAACTATTCAATGTTAGTCACTGTTACGAGTCGGCATCAGAAGAAGAAGAATTTTTAAACTTGTCACTTCTAAGAGATATTTTTTCACGGTGCAGCAGATATGACCCTAACCACAGTTGATGCGTAAAGTTTAGTTGTGTCACTTCAGAGAGGCACCAAGCGAGCAGGATCCGGCGCTAAGGGGGCGTCCATTAATTACGTGAGGTGAAATTAGGGGGGGGGGGCAACCAAATCTCACGAAGTTTCACCAGAAAAGGGGGGGGGTCCGAAATTCTGGAAAAACACCTCCCCACAACGCTTCGGGATAGCGCCACCCGACCTTTCCCCGCGTCGCGTCGTGCGGGAGATATGGCGGCCAACATACGTTACTCTTTCAAGCTTTCCCTGCCGACCACTTTCCACCGCTATTCAGTAGTCTGAGTGGTACCCGTTTCAAACTGGACTGTCGACATGTCGCTCGTATTTCTGGGGTGCCACTCATTACCGAACTCGAAGACGTATTCACGCCAAAACACACATTCCATGACGCGAATCAAATGTCAAGTGGAAGGCGACTGGCGAGAAGACGATGTAACCAGTCGAGCCCGAGTAGGGCGCATCGTCAGACAGAGTGACATTTTACGAACTGCGGATCAGGGGAAACTAGTGCGGATCTGCTAGACTTTCAACTGATGCGTAATCTAGTTCTTTTCGTGGAGTGATCAAATGAACACCTCTCTTTTTAGTGAGTCACTTTGCCCACCTCTATCACACAGAGCAGGAGCTGTTAGGCACTCAAGACGGACTGCATGTCGTAGAGATTGAAAACAGTAGAATTTTTAAGGCAGGATGTACTGTGCTTGAAAAGAAGAGAGTCATATAAGAGAACATAGGAAAAAGCGTTGTGAGGAGGACTGATTATGTTATACATTGAACTGTCTGGTAGCTCAGTGGTTAATGCGTATGAATCAAAATCGAAAGGTCTCCAGTTCGAATTTCTGTTTCGGCTGAGATTTTCAAACGTCCTTAACCCGACCTTCACCTCTGGCGCAGCCTGCTGAGTAATGTGAAGTACGCCAGAAACTTCCGTGTTTCAGTTTTCACGTTAAGCTGGAATACCGGGTTAGGTTAGTTAGCCACGACAAGAGGCGTAATGCACTTTGAATCGCTTGGCGGCTGAATTATCCTCTGGGGACTCCCGGCCTACAATGCCATACGATTATTTGTTTTGATTTATATTATATTCGGAAGTAAATGCGAATGTTAAGCATTGTCACGTCCTCTTTCTCAATTTGTTGAAAAAAGACCTGCGATCTGCATTAAGAGGGACAAATAGTATGTCAAGCAGCGCGGAGTGTGACTGATAACTACTGCGAGCGTTTATTCGTCCTTTCCTGAAGGCGAGGGCCCAAGTGGTCGGAGTGAGTGCGGCGCAATTTGTCGGCGCCGACAGCAACGTGTTGCGTCGCTAAGTGACCTCGCGGCCTTCGGCCCTCATGCATAATGCAGCCATTAACACCCCAGCCCGGCCACTGTGCCAGTCAGACGCTTCCTGCGGTGGTTCGGAGCTTCACAACGGAGTGCCGTCACACTGAAACCTCAACCTCACTTCCGACTCCAACCAAGTGAGCGATCTCATCATGCCATCTGACTGGGGAACAAAAGATTCCCGGTTCGAATCCCTGTCTTGGTGGGGATTTGCATAAGTCCTTAACCTGCCCTTCACCTCTGGCACTGCTTGTTGTGCAATGTGAAGTACGCCAGAACGCTTCCGGTTCGGATTCCAGGCTAAACTGTGGATCCCCTGTACCCAATAGGATTTCCGGATTAGGTTAAGCCGCCGGCTACGACAGGGTCAGAATATGCAGCCAATAGAAACCCTGTCACCAGGTCATTACGACCGCACGGTATTATTATTATTAGCGCAACCAAATTAAAGCAATTTTCACTATTTTAAGAATTATCAGTATAACTAGTAAGTTGCGATAGGCTAGGATCAGATCTGAAGTACATTCGTTATAACACTCTTCTACGTAGTTTCCATCGTTATTATTCATGCGGTTTTCATAAAAGGGTACCAAACGTTAAATACGTTCACTGTAGAAATTTCCCGTCTATGAATTGAACCACGTATTTTTTGGCCTCGCCATAGTTGGATACCATCAAATGATTTCAGATGCTGTGAAAATAGCAATCGCGTGGAGCAACGTCTAGGCTGCGACAAAATCGTCCGCAGCGGAAAGAAATCGCCCACTCCTTGCATCATCATGCAAATTTCGTGTTCTTTATCAAAAATTCGCACCCCTCTTCGTATTGAATCATTCTTCTCCAAAATCGTCACAAATTTGATGGTGAATTTCATTAGATTTAGTGACACTCGCATTCAAGGAACGAATAATGTACCAAACTTCACACACCGCGGGCTTATCGATTTTCTTAGACGTTATAAACTCTTACAAAGAAGCTTAGGCGTGCAAAACTTTTCGCAAATGGCGCCCATCTTTGCAACCTTCAAACCTGCCATACATGTGAAAAATTAGAAATGAATTGACAATGCGGCAATATTTATAAAAAGAACACTTTGGTCATGGTATTATACAAAAAAAATTGTTGTTTAAAACTCATGTTAAGGAAAAATATCAGTATTAACCTTCCTGGGAGAATTAAACTTGATGTAACAACCTACAGAGAGAGAGAGAGAGAGAGAGAGAGAGAGAGAGAGAGAGAGAGAGAGAGAGATCCTTTGTGGCCAATTTCAATTTATCATTTCAGGAAAAGAAACATCAAACAAGGAGTTTTGCTCCCATGTAATGATTTATTATATCTATATTCCCAAGTGAGAGCAATGAAATTCGATAAAAGACGAACGGAAGAAACGGCTGCTTTCGGGGTCTTTATCCTTGAGACATGATACTATTCTGAGTATGAATATATCAACCATTTTGCCACTGTGAATAAGTGATGTGACTTTAAAATACCCCGTGAGTATTCGAATCCGTCAGGAATCTGAAACCAACGCCTGATATTTTAATACTTGCAGCAATGCAGATATTCTCTAGAAAACGATATCACAGGGTGGTCTTCAGACGTAATTAAAACCAACGATGCTGGAGGCGAACCCGCGACCCTTTGCGAGCCAGCCACACAAGTTGCTAGCTCCGCGTGACGTAGTCCTCATCAAGAATAGAGTGCCGTACCGCACACAAAATCGGTAAATAAATAACGCGCACTGTGTCGTTGGTGACTAAGCGCGGACTCCACGCGGGGTTCGACCCTCAATAATTCAGACGACAGACCGTCCTTCCCGTAGGAACTGCCGCTAATCGGAAATCAATGAGCGCCGTGTCCGTCACGACAAGTGTCCGCTGTTCCGACAGTCGAGTTACTTACGGAAAACGCACGGCGATTCTTCCGATCCGCGACAGATCGACGACGACTGGGTAGCAGTTGATTCACGCATACAGTAACTGCCTGCCAGTTTACACTTCGTCCAAGAAACGCTTGTGTGGGCACCATATATCGTTAAGTTTCCCAAAGTTTTTCTTACCATGTTCCCCTTCCGTCAAAAGAAAAATTCCCACACCCCTTCCTGCTCCAAGATTTATTTATTAAACAGGTAGATGCCCACGTCTCAGTACTAACAGTGGCATCTCGGAAGAAGCTATCTAAGTATGTGATGTTAGAATAAAGGTTTTCAACTCCAAGAGGCTGCGAGGGAGGCATAGTACTTGCGACGGTATAAAGGCAGGGTGTCGTCCACTCCGGCGATGAAGCTACCTCGCAATTTAGTGGTTTTTTTTATGGTACTTTATGGGCCAACCACATTCGAGTAGCTTCTAACTATTTTTAATTTCCTTATCAGTGGATGGAAGTTAAATCCTGTACGGGTTTTTTTAGTTAGCATCCAGTTTCGGGAAACTATAGCAAACCTAAATTTCGACAGCTAAATGAAGTTTTTAACCGAGACGACAATTCTTCAGTGACACTAAAACTCGCGGTAGTGACGGGCACCGGTAGATGTTACAAGTTATTTGGCTAGCTGAGTTCACGGCAAGATGACTCCTGAGGATGGGGATACTGAATCCTACTATGCTACACACCTAATAGACTCATTCCGCAATTCAACAATAATCAACGTTTTGGGAAACTTAAAAGATCACCATCAACTGGGTTTTCATTAAAAAGTGAGTCATTTACTTGCATCATGGTAACATTTCACTGTTTCCGAAATGTCTAAACGATAAAAATATGTTTCCGCAACATAAGTTCAGCAGAACTGTCGTCCATTCGCCTCAGTTAAATGGTAAGTTCAAATCGGTACCGATTACAATTTTACTATTCTGAAATCAAAATTTAAATTCATAATAATTACGTCACATCGGGTTTGAAGACGGAACCACGTTTCGATTTTGTCTGATTAGTTTACCTGGAATTTTCCATTACAACAAATTAAAAACTAATGTCGCATACATGAAAACAGATTTGAGCGACACTAAATCTCAGAAAATACGCATATTTGTAATCTTAGTTGACAGTTTCTAGTGCTAAGAACATTTAGATTGTACCATTTATCAGGGCTGACTTGACACATGACAGAATACAATATGCAACATTTGAGCCAAATATCGAAAGTTGAGTCTTTCTACAGACCAAGTTTGTCTTTTTAACGGTCTGTTGGTTCCGGAGACGCTCAAAGAGTGATTGCCAAAATCCATACGCGAGTCTGTCGTCAAACAACTCCTCTTTCAATTTGTAGCTAGAAGTATGATAACCGGTCGGCAGGATTAGCACTGAGCAAACGGAAGATTGTGTTAAATCCTAGTTTCTATGCACTAGTTAGTTGCTGAAATACGTGATTCAGAGGAGGTTTACAGAGACCAAGCTCATCGACTGTGGTGTCACCATGTTCCTCTGGACAGTCCAAATCCACTGGAGGCAGTTCTGTTGCCGTAACTCTCTCCCCCACACCGCTGGGTCCCGCAGTGGTCGTGGCACCCGACGGCTTTCCTCTTCAGTCACTAAGGCCGACACATCTTCGAATGGGTTACTTCAATTCCACCTTCGTTACGTGGGTCCTCTTTCCATTTCCTTGAGATGTGCTTTGACATTTACTCTTTCCAAGTAACACAGTTGTTTACTTTCACGGATCGCGACAAACGAGCGGGAGGCGGACGCCGAGGCTACTCTGCGTGCACTGAATCGCGTCCCTTACCCGCGTGTTGCGGGGAATGGCAGAGCGCCGGCTGCTCTAGTAAGCTTTCTCTGTTAAATGAGTTCCACCCCTGTAGTCCTCAGTTGAGGAGTCTTTGACTGCTAGTCGATTCAAAGTGGACAGTTTTAATGTCGCTTCTAATTCTGGGATGCCAGCAAGTACCGAAATAGGTAGACTTATCCGCTGTAAAAACCGCCAGGCTACTTGAATTGCTGCGATATGTCGGAGGTAGAAGCGACGAGAGCGGAAGCCGTGAGCAGGCGTGATGAGCAGCCAGCGGTAGAACAGTGCCTCGTGGTGTCGCGCGCCCGCCGTAATGAAGGCTCCGTAAACAAGATAAATCGCGGCCGCGGTTCCTCCTTTATCTGCCGCGACGTCTTTATCGGCTCCTGCGCCCTCCGCCGCCCGCGCTAAATAACACTTTATCGCCAGCGTCTCTGTTCCGGCTTCGGATTTACTATCTCCCTGGCGCGGGTAGGGACAACCCTCGGGGACTGCAATCTGCGTCCGCACCTAGATTCTTATCTGGCTCGTGCGAAGCAGCCTGTCCCCTGGGTGCGCAGCACAGCGCCGTCTTGCCCTTTGTAAGATTTTAACCAGGGGCGGATCCAGGGGGGGGGGGCTAGGGGGCTCAAGCCCCCCCCAAAAGTATCTTGGTCCACCCCCGACATTGTAGTTTTGAGACTTTTTTTTTTTTTTTTTTTTTTAGCTCTACGGATTTGGGGCCCGAGGAGGCTATAAATACTACCTTTTTCCCGACTCAAGCCCCCCCCAAAGCCCTCTGAACCAAAATTCACTCAAGCCAAGCCCCCCCCAAACCAAAGTCCGCTCAAGCCCCCCCCAAAACAAAATCCTGGATCCGCCCCTGATTTTAACGTATTAGTCCACTTTGTGAGCTATGCTGGCAGTATCGCCAAATGGAAGCTTATCCTGAAGTGGTGGCCAAATGTAAGCTTTTCTGACATGCATGACGGCGTGTTGTTTTAGAACTCTTTGAACTCATGCAGGCCGTTAGTTCGGAAAAAGAAATTTAGAAGTATTTTGACATCACTGTTCTTTTAGAAATATTATTGAATTTAATTAATAATGTGGAGTGACACAACTTCTAAGACACTTACGTTAGATTGACACTTACTTTAGCTTGTGGCTATGCTCGTGGAATACAACCTCCTCCAAGCTGCATGCCCCGCGCCCTGTCCTGTTACAATGCAGGAGCCTATCAAAGAACTTAGATAACAACACTAAGCTACCCTCGTTTCTAAACAAGCTGCAGACTGCGTAAACCCAACACTATTACAAACCAAGTTACAAATATTTATACAGCTACTCACGATACTTATCACAAATAAATGCTCCACAGTTTTAAAATAATAATAACAATAATAAATGATTGATGGGTTTAGTGATGATGTAACAACTTCTGCAAATACGACGCCTTATGAGAATTGAGACAAATCTTCTTTTATTAAAAACTGCATCACAGATTATCTTAGTAATTACAGATATTCATTTTAATAAAACGAATCTTTTTTGTAAAAGCTGAACTCATGAATTAATTCCTCTCTGTTACTTCTCTGATAATAATCTTGCTTCGTTGTTGACTATAGTACGAGAGAAGTAAAGAAATTGGGGTACAAAACTTTGGTCAGACCATTGCTCGAATATGGTAGTGTAGTATGGGACCCTCATTTTACGTATCAAATACAGGAGTTGGAGAGGGTGCAAAAAAGGGCAGCTAGATTTGTTTCTGAAAATTATCGCAGAATGCAATCAGTGACGGATAAGATAAAGGAGTTGGAATGGGATTCGTTGCAAGACAGGAAGAGGGTTAAGGGAGTGTACAGGGCGTATACTGGCGATGAGGCATGGAAAGATATTGGAGTAGGTATGAAAAGTAGTGCATGGAAGGGAAAAGATGACCTTGACCACAAGCTGGCGCTCGATTTCAGGCACAAGGGTGTGGGAAGATTCTCTTTTTTGAGTAAGGGTGTCAGGGATTGGAATGAGTTACCATGAGAAATGATGAATAATATAGTGAAAACGTTAAAAGAATTTAAAGATAAAATTTGTAGAGGGCAAATGTAGGTGGGTGCAGGATAGGGGGAAGATGGGGATGTAGGGAAATTACCATCGGAGCATGTTCTCCATTGCAATTAAATTAAATTAAATTAATTCCAAAGATACTCTCCGTCACCATTTGTGATCTGTCTTGCCAACCTCTTAAAACCTAAACATTTAACATACTGCAAGATTAAAAATATACAAATATACTTTAACGGGAGAAAAACCTTTTACCTCGCGCCTTCTTACTTACATTGGAGTACGAATTTCGATTTTGGTGCAATAATTGCGTTACCAGTGCAAAAAATAAAAAATCAAATCAAATCGTGAAAACAAATCTTGTGAAAGAGATTTCTTTTATTTGATTAAAGAGCTGAAGAGGGTGGCACTGTTGTTCTTGAATCAATCTGATGCTGGGAGGTGCGCAAACATACTGCTATGGCCAGGAAAATAGCAATGTCCCCTATGTACGTTTGCTAAATGATCAACTGGAACCGAGGAGACACGAAAGCAGTGAGACTTCTTTAATATAAACAGGCGAATCACTGAGCAGTAATTTGGTTGCCTTTCATGCCAACTGTGACTCTCCAAACGTTAAACTTGAGTGTGAATAGTTTCGGTATCGATCACGAAAAAGTGTGTTGGGTTTATAATTACCTAAATTGAACGTTGATGCCGACATCCGTTAGTGATTTAATTGTTAGTCTTTCAAAAAGTAAAAATGCACGAGTACACTCGCTACTTCTATAAATAACTGCCTGGATCAATCACTCGCCTTAATGTTACTGAAGAAAAATGGGAAAGGTAACGAGCATTTATTTTACGAATATCGGGCAGGTAGGACAATGTCAAGCAGAAGCCACTTTAGTAAACTGTTACTAATATTAACCAAACACTTGTGAAAACTAAAATCGATGAGAATGTAAGTGTTGCCGAAGAATGTCCTCCAATAAATACTCAAAGTGTGCAAGAGTGTGTAAAGCAATGTTATACCAGATCTTCTTCTTCTTCTTCTCCTCCTCTTTTTTTTTTTAATTTTATATTTTATTTCTTTTCCCGTCTCTTGAGTTACTCCTCTATATATTTAGGAAAAATAAATTTAGAATAGAGATTTACTTGCTACTTTCAGTTTATTCCCTCAAAAATTATATTTCGTAATAGAAAACTAATTTTCACAGAATTTTTATCATCACTAAACAAATGTGGTCTATCATATGGCTCAGTATCCTCGTATCGCTGTAATTCTAAGAATATTTAAGGAAAGTTTTCATACGTTTGTACAGTTCGCGATTAAAATTAATAACTTTTTAGATACTAGGACCATTATCATGAAACTGCTTCAAGCGGACTTTTTTTTTTATTTTAATCGTTTTTAATACAGTTTTTATACAATTGATAATTTACAAAGATGGTTTGCGTTAACAATTTGAGCAGTGTCATTACCTGCTTTGGCTGTTCTTGTTCAGATATATTATTTTAATTGCTTATTTGTTAAACTATATTAACTAGTCATAGTTATTTCTTCTAACTACATCGTTTTATTTACATTTCTCAATACTTGCTTTGACAGTTTCTTTCTTTGGCTTCCTGTGTAATACAACTTTACCCTGATCTCTTATAATGTGTTAAATAATTACATTTTTTCCGAATATTTGAGAGTGAACGCTCCGTATTTTGTTCCAATTGTTTATTAAACGTAAGAGATGTCTGTTATGTGTATGTCGCAGTATGTTACCATTGATTTTATATAACACGTGACTATCCGTGGGTCACTTCCGGTTTAATATCTCACAAGTTTTGTCACACAACAATTGCTCATAGCTATTAACAGTATTCGTGATTCAATCTGTGAACCCTATAGGTATTGGATTTGCATTTCGAAACGTAATTTACGAGTAAAATCAATTATAAGTTATCACTTCCAATTATTTTTCCAGAGAGACGCTGTACAGTAAACGAAATAATCTCATTCGGAATGAATTTATTATCTAATTATGTATTTCGTCCAGGTGAAGTACGAGAGAATGACTCGACGTTACTTACAATAAGTAAAACATATGGTCCATGTTAGCGCTGTAGATATTGAGCGTATCGATAATTGAAGTATGTAGATGCGACCCACACCCCGCTGTCGCGTGACTCCACAGACAGCCTGACGTATTTTCCTGCCGGGCTGAAGAAGCCAATCTCTTCCATCATTCCGTGACATCTGTTTTGAATGCCGCTGCTGCTGCGTGGGCAATGTATCTGCTGTGACATATCGGGCCGCCTGCGCAGAGAAGGAAAGAGAGGCTCTGTGAACCTTGCCCGCAACTGATATATCAAAATAAACAAGCAACGGACAACTAAATTTCTCTTTTTATCTCTTTCTGAAGAATGTACACTTTCATACTATCGCTGTGTTTCCATCTCATGCAGCTTCAGTATATTTCTATTAACATCTCTGCCTCCTTCGGAATTTTATTCAGTTATTAAAATGCAATGGAGCGCACTCTCCGGTGGCAATTTCTCTACACACCCATCTTCCCCCTTTCATGCACCCATCTAAATTTGCCCTCTACAAAATTTAACTTTAAATTCTTTCAACGTTTTTGGTAAATTATTCATCATTTCCCTTAGTAACTTATTCCAATCCCTGACACCCTTACCTAAAAAGAGAATCTTCCTACACCCTTGTGCCTGAAATCGAGTGCCAGCTTGTGATCATGGTCATCTTTTCCCTTCCATGCACTAATTTTCATACCTACTCCAATATATGACCATCTTCACTCTCCTCCTGTCTTGCAATGAATCTCATTCCAGCTCTTTTATCATATCTGTTACTGATTGCATTCTGCGATAATTTCCAGAAAAAAAAATCTAGTAGCCCTTTTTTGAACCCTCTCCAACTCCTGTATTTGATACTCAAAATGTGGGTCCCATACTACACTACTATTACTGGAATGTGTGATCAGTTTTAATGCTCTTGCATCCATTTCATTTTGCTTGTTGTTATCACTACATCAAAGCAACTGTAATTCTTCTAGTATTTAGTACCAGCATATCATTGGTCTAGCCACGAAATCTTGTCACCGTCTATTCCACCACCTGGCGATTGATTCGTGGAAGTTTAATCTCTTTGAATTGAAGTAACCCTACAAATACGCCTCTTGAGTGAAGCATTTTAGAGACATGAGATGTGTAACAAACACCAAATACTGTTGAAGAAAGCAATATTGTTTATCTGTTTCCATTCCCCCTCCTTTAACGTTGCATATGGTAGTTGCATAGAGCAAAACAAGAATTCACTCAACAGCCAGTGTAGTAGTGATTTTCACTTTCAGTAACCGACAGAGGAAATGTACTTCCTCAATAGCTACCACAGAAAATATCTTTTTCTCTCTCTCTTCCAGGAAACCAAAAAAGGGTCCCGCAAAGCTTTATCTCTTCACAATGCTTTTATATTTAGGAATAGACCATTAGATGGGATGCAGTTAAACACTGAGAATTCGAGTCTCAGGAAAAACAAATTGCATTGTATCGTCTGTGTCGCAATGAAGATTAACTTCTAAATCGTTTACTTTGCTGCTACATTTCGATTCAACGCCACAGAAGTTGAAATAGATTTCTCAAATCACTTTAGGTTAAACAACAAAAATAGATATTTTACATACGAGTCATACAAAATACAGACAACTTTATGATCCCATTTTAGATTGTTTAATCTGAAAATTCACTAAATTTACCGAAATGTAAGATTTCACATAAAATACAAAAAGAAAATTGCAGTTAACAGCACCACGTCGAATAAATTGTGAAGCTGGCGCGTTGATGTTTCCACTTGTATTGTATTTTTTAAAATTTATCTCTGACATTGATTCATCCCATTATTCGTACAAAATTTCAATAAATTAATTATGATAATTTATAACAAGTCGATGGAAAAAAGAGCGAGAGCTACTGTGGTCCACTTGGACCAAGTCACGAAATAAAGCTGGTACGTAATAGAGTGGCAGAACGTCCTTTCAGATAGCAAAATACACAACACAGATTAATCAAAGAATAAGTTTAAACTGAGCACCGAGAAACGGACAGGTGCGTCTCGGCACTCATTTAATGGGAATCCATAGATTTTACAATGTGAGTATGCTGATTTCCCGCTGCATTCAAATTCACCTATATAAGGTGGTGATAATAGTCGAATGTTGTTTGCTATGACACACGACAGGTTCTTTTATTCCTTAGGGTTCTACGGCCGTGAGAGGTCTGGAGATAAGGTACAGGAAGGAATTTGGTCATAAACTTTTTAAGGAAGTATCCTAGCATTCACCTGAAACGATTTTGGAAAACTATGGAAACCCGAAAACCGGATGAATGGACCGCAGATGGAACCAGTGTCCTCCAGAGCGTTAACAGTCGGTCCAAAGATGTGGACGACTCGCACAAAAAAGTAACTAAATAAGCAATTATGAATAAGCATATAGGAAGACCAAGAGATGGATGGCTGAGAGGTGTGTGTTGGGAAGAGAGGAGAGGACTGGAACAAGGTGGTGACAGGGAGGTGGTGGGAAGAAAGAAGGGAATGGAGAGGCTTGTGCATGAAGCAGATCCAGCCAGTGGCTGGAAAATGGTGAGGATAATGATGATGATGATGATTTATTACAGCATACAGAAAACGATATCAACTGAAGACGAAATGTTATTACACAAAATTTACTTTATTTTTTAATGCCTTTTCAACTATACCACCCTCGACAGGCTATGAGAATTAAAAATTTAATCCTCTGTTAATTTTATGGCGTAGACTGTAGAGGATCTCAAACAATGTACTCGTATGTTTGAGTATTTGTCTACAGGTGTGTTTCGCGGTGCTCGAGTAACAAAGTTACTTCAACACCACTTTTAGCAATTGATGGTATACCACTTGACGCAGTCATATCGTTTACACCTGTCATCGTACCCTCCAAAAGTGCTTTACGGATCTCTGTCGGTGACTTTCGATTTGCGATCAATTAATAAATTACTGCGCACTTGGGGTGAAGATTGCTGTGAAGACAGCAAAGAGTATTTCATGACACTTTGCTCTTCGTGCACAACTAGTTACTGTAAGTTTGTAACACATTATTATACTCTGTCGAATAATTTATCTCTAAGGTACGTACAAAATAATAATTGGTACTAGTTTGTGTAAATGTAGTTGACGTAATTAATGTACCATGTATGCTGTGACTGTACATGTTTTGTATTGTGTTCCATCACCTCGAGTGGTAGGCTAGGAAATCTTCTATTTAAGGCAAGACATATATATATATATAGAAATAAATTCGCAAATACCGTTGACAGTAGCTACCTGGAACGGTGAGCGGGCCTGGTATTCCGCAGAACGCAGGTTCAAATCCCCGTCCGGCTATCCTGATTTCGGTTTTTCTTGATTTCCCGAAATAATGCAGGGATGATTCCTTCAGAAGGTTACAACCGAATTCCTTCCCTATCCCGTGCCCAATGCTCCAGTGTAACTAGTGCAATGCCTTAAGCAAGAAGAAACAAATACGGGCGCCGCATTCGTTGTTGGCGGCGGTAACGAGGTTTTCCCGAGAGGAAGTCTCTGGCTTTGTGGGGGGCGGCGTAGCGCTTGCAGGTCACGTAGGGGTCTGAGTCACCCGCACCTCCACACGGCGACACTCCACATGGACAAACACCGAGCAGGACATACAACAAAACCACACGGCTTAGCAGAGTTGATGGTGGGACGTTACAAAAGCAAAGATTATACAAGAAACGGTATGTGAGGCTTGGTGCTACTTGCGATTCATTGCCAAAGAAATTATTCCTTGACGTATTCAGAAATTACTCACAAACACAAAGATAAGCACTGTTGAAGAGTCAGAAGTGTTATAATTCCCACCAACGGTCGCCTAGTTTGTTAACAGTTCCGATAAGAATGAAGTATTAACACAATTACTTTTAGTTTCTTTGTCTTTCATTTTTAGCAGGTTTGAGCGTCGTGTTACAAATATCTGCACAAACTCTATTCCATAACACGCGCTACGGTACCTAGCCCAGTACAGCGGTCCAACAACAACAAAGACACATTTCAGTGGTTAAATTAATGGTTGTTTTATATCATTAGAGGCATTATACGACTGTATTATTTCAGAACAAGAACAAAGAAATTCACTCCTAGGCGAGCTCACCGCTTTGTAGGGAGTATTGTAAAATTAACTTAAAGCTAAAGTAACTTAAAGCTTCAGTTGTATAGCTGAATTCATCTTATTGTTGTTGTAGTTTCTTATACCACCTCTGAATGGCGACTGGCGCTCGGGAGGACGCGGATCAAATCCTCTTTTGGTCATCCAGTTTTCGGTTTTCCATAGTTTCCCGAAATCACTATAGAGAATGTCATGGCAGTTCCTTCAAAATGTCATGGCTGAATTTGTTCCACTATCCCCTCTCGGTTCTAAAGACTTCGATGATGATGAGCCGCAAGTCATCAAAGAAATCGAATACAGCAGTCGTGAGCAAACGTATTGTCGTTATTTGCTTCAGTTCACGTAAGGTTTTTTTCCAAAGTGGTTTGACATTAATTGAGCTGCAACGTTGAGTTTTTATAGAGTGAGCACCAGACAGGTAGCATCGATTAGAGAGTTTTATTGGACAATTCTCAAGTTGTTAGCCTCGGAGAAACTGATAGCAAGTCCTACCTTTATAGATATAAAGATAGTGTGCTTACTCCCTGTATTTCGCGTAGAGGAAATATCTGAAGCGTTTAAGAGCACTACTATTCCTACTCGTTGTCATAAGGTTTGTATAACAGAGTCTTCTGTAAACATTTCCTGTTACTTCTCTGTTGACTAATTCCCAGTTCAGCAATTTCCGGCCTTTTTTTTTGTTTTGTTTTGCTTTCGACTGGTTTGATGCAATCCTCCATCCCTTCCTATCCTATGCTAACCTCTTCATTTCTACATACCCCTCACAACCCATGTCCTCTATAACCTGCTTCACATATTCTAATCTCTATCTTCCTCTACAGTTCTTACCTTCGACTGTTCTCTCCACAAGCAAATTAACCAGTCCAGCTTGTCTCAAAATATGACCTACCAGCCTGTCTCTTCTTTCTGTAAACTTCTTCGACAAAGTTCTCACCCATCATTTCCAAAACTCGTTCATTTCTCACTTTGTCAGTCCACTTAATTTTCAACAATCTCCTGTAGCACCACATTTCAAATGCTTCAATTTTCTTTATTTCCGGTATTCCTAAAGTCCATGTTAGCGTCTGGTTTCTGCTCTCAGCAGCAGAAACGGGTCTTGCTTGCACGCTGCAGATAGTAGTCCATGTTCTGCGTTTCACGAGGAAACTCTCCCCAGGTACTGTTGTAATATTAATGAGTGGGAATTATGACGGCTCTGCGCCGGCCGATCGTTCGTCTGGCTGCAGGTAGTATTCAGTGGGAGGGCGCGACTGTACGAGTCCGTGTAGTGACTAAGAACGTTTTTGGCTGGCTGCAGGTGTTTTGGTGGGTGACAAAGAGCCGTGCCGTGTCGTGTCGGGTCTGCCCTGAATTAAACATGTCCGACAGGCGGGCAGCTGTGTGGGCGTACAACCGCTGCGGCTCGCAAACACACGGTTCAGCAGGTCCCACAGCCGCGCTGTCGCTTAGTCGTCTACTACATACATGGAGATACCATATTCACTGCAACCTGTTCCGAACAAAGGACTAGACAGATTACGACTCACCTCGCATTCGGGAGAGCGAGGGTTCGAATCCCCGTCCGGCCATACAGATGTGGGTTTCCCATGGTTCCCCCAAATCACTCCTGACGAATGCCAGGATGGTCCCTTCAAAAGGCGCTGGCCACATTTCTTCCCGTTCTTTGCCCCCTGTCTTTTCCCGCCTATAATGACCTTGGCGTTGACGAGACGTAAAGCCATAAGCAGATGCATAAGCATATGCCAGGTTATTGGACAGGACACAAAGAAAGAGCAAGTCACCGAAACCTGTATTGGGAAACTTTGGCAAAAAGGATTCTGTCCGTAGCGTCTACTTCAAGCTTAGGAAAATGTGTGTTAATTGAAAGTAATGGTTGGTTCATTAAATTTATTGGGAAAAAGCAGCTGAAGAAGTAAATTACAAGCTGTGTTGTTACACAGTTCCATTATCAGAAGCTAAACACAAAAAGTAGTTTACAGGTACTTTTAGAGCAATTAGCTAATAACTAATATGCTATTCTAAAGGTTTTTATTTTAATTACCTTGAAGACCTTTTCAAACTGTAGAAATTCTCACTTCATGTTGGTTTAAACAATAGATTTTATTAATTTTAGAACGCCTCAGTTTTAAATTTCTTAATACTGTAGGACAAGACGATTTCGATTCATACGTCACCAAACAAGGCGTCGACTAGTTTATATCTGTTATTTAATTTAATTGTAATGCAGCACACGCTCCGGTGGCAATTTCCCTAAACACACATCTTCCCCTTTTCCTGCACCCACCTACATTTGCTCTCTACAAATTTTAACTTTTAATTCTTTCAACGTTTTTGGTAAATTATTCATCATTTCCCTTGGTAAATTATTCCAATCCCTGATACCCTTACCTAATAAAAGAGAATCTTCCCACATCCTTGTGCTTGAAATCGAGTGCCACCTTTTCGTCATGGTCATCTTTTCCCTTCCATGCACTACTTTGCATACCTACACCTATATCTTTCCATGCCTCATCGCCAGCATACGCCTTGTACACTCCCATGACCCTCTTCACCCTCCTCCTGTCTTGCAATGAATCCCATTCCAGCTCTTTTATCATATCTGTTAGTGATTGCATTCTGCGATAATTTCTAGAAACAAATCTAGCAGCCCTTTTTTGCACCATCTCTTTGTTTTCTACATTCACCTTGAAGGTTCATACCAGCATTTGTATATTTAATAAAGAAATTGGGAAAATGTTCCAAACACGTAGCTTATATATCTACACAAAGTTTTGAATGAAGAAAAAGTATTATTTAAAAACGACTTCCTGAATTAAAAAACTAGTTGAGTAATTTCTTTGTTGTCTGATAAACCAGAAAAAGGAAAGAAAGAATACACGTGATTAAAACTTTAACCTGATAAATTAAGAGCGTAATATCAAGATAAAATTTCAATAATAACATATCCGAAAAAGCTGATTGTAATATATCAGTATTCGTGTGTAAAGTGGAATTGTTGAATATTTGGCAAACGGATTACTAGACTTGCTGCGTGTTCGGACACGTTGCTCCCGGGTGAATTGTAAGTGTGGTGCAGGCAATGGGCACAAGTGTCCGTGGGAACACATCAGCATTCTGCTGGCCCGTCAGCAGCCGTCACCCATCTGGCACGAGATGCTGAGATTCCAGAGGAGATACGGCTCCCTGTGACACCGTGAAGTCAGAGCGCTCGAGTCTCCAACTTCGACTGGCGTCTGTTTTATAGCACGAGTGTGGCTGGAAGCCAGACGAAGATCCAAAGAAGTCGACTTTTGGAGATAAAAATTAATACAGGCTACAGTAGGCGTTTTGTGCATTGTCCATTCACATAGTTGCTCCCTTTTTTTTCCCCCTTGAAATTGATCATTTGAAAGAAAATCAAATCTGCGGTGAGATGAAGTGATTTTTGCGGACCGGTTGTCATTTGTTATAGCAAGATAAAGAAAAACTTAAGAAACTGTAAGCTTTTTTTTTTTTTTACGAATTCCAGTTGTGAAGATTTACACTGAATGGTATCCTAAAAGAAAATTATTTACTTAAGAAAACATGTAGTTTTCAGCTCTCGAAAATCTATAAAAGATAAAAAATTTTTTTTGGCTTATGTCTTTATGCCTTGACGTCGGTCATTAGAGGCAGCAAAGGAGAGGGGGCAAGGCTAAGGAAGGAATTCGGTCATGGTCTTTTGAAGGAAGCATCCCGGCATTCGCCTGGAATGATTTGGGGGAAACCATAAAAAAAACTCAAATCTTGATGTCCGGACGGGGATTCGAACCCCGTCCTCCCGAATGTGAGGCCAGAACGTTAACCATCCACCTGCCACGCTCGATAACCAAAAGATTTTGACGATTGGATCCTTTAACATCAGTGTAGCTGCGGATGTTGTGTGAACACTTGGTTCAGTTGAACTTCAGGTTTCGTCTATGGCCAGTGACAGTGCAGGAGGGACCTGTTGCAGTCGGCGTCGCCGGCCAAGGCCGAGCTGATAGCCGCGTCCGGCGACAGACCGTTCTGGGCTGGCAAGTGCACCAAATAGGATAACTGCCGCCGCCACAAATTAAGATTGATGACCGGACAAACTCCCACGCGACGCCCGGAATGCAGATGGGCGTGGGCTGCCTGGCGCGCGCACATGCGCGGAGAACACATCCCGACAAGTGTTCAAAAAGCGCGGGACAGAGCGGGTGAACGAACAGCGATCAGCCTAACTTATGAATTATTATTATTTTTATTTTTTAGCATTTGAGTACGAGGCTACACTATGCAACTATTTATTGGACTACTCATTGTATTCTATATTCTGATAGTATAGACGACACAAGAAAAAAACAAATTGACACCATCCCTGCCCTAGGCCGGACTCGAATCAGCGACCCCTACGCTGCTGGGATCAGATATATGAACGTGCTGCCGTCACAGACCTTTAGTTCAGCTCAATAAGTGCATGGGATGTGTTCGTATGGTACCCCTAGTCGTACGTTTCAACTTCTCCATAGTTTTATAGAACGAAAAAAGTAAGTACTAATAACGTAGTTTTTCAGTAACATTTTTATCAGTTTCTATTTAAAATTATACCTTAAATGAAAAATAGAAGTTTTCTTAACCTATAAAGAGGTCTGAGAGAGTAGAACTGTTAAAACTTTTGAGTTCACGAAATTTTCCTCCTAGCGTAGCCAATATTATTTATGTTTTTTTTTTTCATCGAGCTTGGTGCGATGGCGTTAACGCTCTAGCCTCGCTATCCAGAGGGCGCACCTTTGGGTTCTAATAAAGTCGACGAGGCGTAAAGCCATAACAAAAAATAATCACTTCTTGTAAGACTGGAGGATTTCTCGGCGTTGAATATGAATAAAATCATCTCGGGTAGCTAGCCGAGTTACTCCATAGATAAAACACGACGTTTCAGCTGTCATAACCTCTGCCGCCATTGTCAAGTGACTGACAATGCAGAGTTTATGGCCGCTGAGACGTCGTGTTCTATCCATGGACTTTTGACAGTGGCGGCAGAGGTTATGACCGCTGCAACATGTTTTATCGCTGCACACTGCACTGCACACTGACTATTGGTAACGTAATGAATTTCTTTTCCTTGTTAATAGACCTTTATATAAGCACCCGTTTCATTGAATTTTGGGAGTAAATGTATGAGTACCATATTTAACAGGAGTATACAAGTACAAAATTTAGTAGTTATTGTAGTGCACGTCGTTTGGAAGGACTAGCCACGGCCATTAGTGGAGCTGCTACCCGCCGGCGGCAGCACTGGCGGAGACGCCTTCTGTAACCCAATGAGTAACGCGATATTATCAGTGGAGGGGGACTTCCGTTGGGTCCTCTCCGCCGTCGGCCACTGTGACACTCGAAAACTCTTACAATAGCGCCCACGGTTGTCAAACCTAATTCGATTTAAGGTGCTTAGCCCCGGGCGCGTAGCAGCAGACTTGTCTGCGTAATATGCCGGCGCTGCAGACCGCAGGAAGTCACGTGAGCGGCACGTGGCCTGGTAATTGACCACCCACTCCGTCGGCCGCGGCGGCCAGCCTCCCCGCTCCCTGGTGGCGGGTTCCAGCAACACCACCGGTTTGTTTTTCTAATTAATCAAGACGATTACACCAAACATAAAGATACATAAGAATGTTTAGGAACGTATCACCGTTGAACTGATGCTGTATTCACAGGCACTTTGAGGAGTTGTTACTTCGAATGTTAACAAGCACTTTTTCATTAATCCCAGTCAGCCTTCAGTGAGGTTCAGGTCCGTACAGGCATTACTCATGATATTCAAAACATTGTGTAAGTTCATTTTTTCCCTTATATCTTAACGCCTCTTCGACGTCATTAGTAGCGTGATAGGAATATGGTCAAGAGGAACGGGAAGGAATTCAGCCATAGATTTTTGAAGGAACCATCCCGCAATCGCCTGGAGTGATTTGTGGAAACCATGGAAAACCCAAATCTGGATGCCTGGACGGGGATTTGAACCCACGTCGTCCCAAATGCGAGGGCAGAGCGTTTCCACTCACCTACCACGCTCAGTGTGTAAATTCAGTTCGGTAAACAGATGTGGTCTGAACTGGAAGACGTTTACTATTGTTGAAACTGCGTGACAGACATACACTACAAAAGTAAAGAAAATGGTTGTCGTATTAGCAGGGCTGTTCATTAGAGTTGCGAACTATGTGTGCTGTTACAACATCCTTACCGAACAACCACCTGCAGGTAACGTTTGAGCGTCCATCAACAGCGTGACCGATTTTAACGTTTTCTTTCTAAATTTTGAACTTTCACCTACGCCATGATGTTAGAACTTTGACCCAGTCTTCCCGAAACATGTTTATCGTGTTCCTCGCTGATAGTTATTCCTGACATGGCGCAACAACATAAACCGAGTACTCAGCTCTGATGTGTGCACCATGTTGCATCGTGTCTCAAGACTTAGTTTCATTCTCTAGCCTGGCAGCAGAACTCTTTTAACACCAGCGTCCCTTTGAGGCACTTAACATAGTGCGGCAAACAACAAGGACCTATCCTTTCCAACTAGGCCACTCTCATGCGTTCGGTTTGCCTGACTTCTCTTTATATGAAATGTCTGATCCACCGAGCCACTTGAGTGAATAAATTTCTGGCCTGCCGGTCAGAGGACTCGAGTTCGAATCCCTTTCCTGTAATCCAGATTTCGATTTTCCATGCTTTCCCGAAAATTAATCCACTTTTTTTTTTATTGCTTCTTGCATCTTCGACGGCAAAGGTCATTAGAGGAAAATTAATCCAGACAAAGGCCGGGATCGTTTCTTGAATTGCTTCTCGGTCCTTTTCCCCAATTCTCTTTCACTTCGAATGACCTCGACGTCTAAGAAAAATTTTATTTATAAACGTCTTGAGCAAGCAATATATATATATATATATATTTCTCGGAAAGCATAGTGTAGTTCATCCTCTTCGTTTTCAAGCGCGGATAAATATTCACACGTTTTACACTGTATATAAAGACATATTACATATTATTACTTTCTTTCTCAGAGGTTCAATGACATCCAAGTATACGGCATTTTTAATTCTGTTAAAAATCTTTGTTCCGTAACTACAGGACACTCACGGTATCACCCACAAATCTGTGCGCCGTATTTCGGTGGTTATCGCGACCAATCAGGGCAAATAGTGTTTTTTTTTTTTTTGCTCTCATCAGTTTTTGGACTGGTTTGATGCAATCCTTCATCCCTTCCTATCTTGTGCTAATCCCTTCATTTCTACATACCCCTTACAACCCACGTTTTGAGTTATCTGTCTTCATCTACAAATCTTACCTTAGACTGTTCCCTCAACTAACAAATTAGTATAGTATAATTAGTTTGGTGTAGAGAAATGTAACAGTGGTATATTAAACACTATAAATCAAAATAGATACCGCAGAATAAACACTATCACAGCTTAAAGCTACACGCTACTCACCTGATAATGCAGAACCAACATCCCTCTGTTAACTAATTTCTTCTGTAATCATCATCAAACCCTGTGCAATCCTTTACTTCGTTCCCAGAAAACACCATTCAATGAATTAAAAGCTGCACAATCCACGATGTTGTAAACAGTGTGTAAATGAACAGTTTTCGAGTTAATGCAAACTTACGACGTTGTTTCACGCAGATTCTCCTCTGGAACTATGAGTATTGAGTGGTTCCTCCAGCTCCGCCTGCTGCAGCTCTGATCGGATGAATTGTGGAACTAAGTGGGGCCAATTAGGAGGGCACGCTTGTTGTGTTATATGCCGTCACGTGCCGGAGAGGATTTCTAGCTTCAGCGTTCTCTCTATATCCAAAGGCTAAGCTGCACGACAAATCAGAAACCATTTTTGTTTAATAACATACTAGTCTTGCAACGAGACCCGGGCAAGCAGTCAGAGCACATTCGTCCTAAAATCCCTTCTCAAATGTGAGACGTTCTGGCATCGCATTTGGGAGGACGTGGGTTCGAATCCCCGTCCGGCATCCAGATTTGGGTTTTCCATGGTTTCCCCAAATTACTCTAGGCAAATGCCGGGATGCTTCCCTCAAAAAGGTCATGGCCGAAATCCTTTCAAGTTCCTCATCCCAAGTCCCATCCCGCCTCTAATGACCTAAACCATCAACGAGGCGTAAAAAAACAAAAAAAAACAACAAAAAAAACCCATTGTGAGCGATAACACTTGCCATAAGGAGCATTCAGTGCAGCCCCTAAGAGAGGTGATAAGTGCGTGTGCTGTCGTTAAGAGCGGAAGTGAGCTGGTGACAACGAACAACACTAATATTTTTTTAAAATAAAAATCCGTCTTCTAACAACTGGTTTTATTTTTAGGAAAGTTAAAAATAAAACCAGTTGTTAGAAGACGGATTTTTATTTAAAAAAATATTTATGCAACAACTGCTGAACATGGCCTACAACAAAGTTAACAACACTAATAGTTCTGCCACTGACGATGTCTTCTAGGACCTTTTTTTCTTATGGCCTTACGCGTCGTCGACGTCGAGGCCATTAGAAGCAGGAAAGGACTGGGTGCAAGGAACGAGAAGAAATTCGATCATGACCTTTCGATGAAACCGTACGATCCCTCACCTGGAGTGATTTGAGGAAACCTTGGAAAACCCGATTCTGGATGACCGCCATGGATTCGACCCCCCGTCCTCCCGAATACAAGGCAAGAACGTTACCACTCACCCACCACGCTCGGTTCCTTGAACACAGATCGGAACTGAATGTATTAGCTTGCTGGCGATCCTTCTCTTGCTTTTAACTAGAATTCGAGACTGTCAACTTGAATGAGTCACGTTAATAGATAAAAAATGTTATTACATTTCCAAAGAAGTGTATAAATCCTTTAAAAAAAAATAGTTAAAATTTGTAATGAAACAACGGCAAACCAGAGGTGCTACTTCCAGCTAAGCTCCGTGCCGAATGCTTGAAAAAAAATTATCTGAAAAGATATTTGAGCTGTCGATGAAGCAGCTCAACCACTCATGACAGAGTCATGGTACAAGGTTCACATTATCAACTCTTCAAAAAACGGCAGAAATCTGTTCTGACTGTACAGGTGCATAGGTGACTAAAGTTTATGAAAGAACACTCGAAGACAGAATAGAAAAACAGTTTCAGTAAATAGAAGAGCAGAATTCTCACAGGGGTTAACTATCGTATATATACACATATTGATCTACATCGGCCCATTGGAAAATACGTTGCCAGAGATATAGAAGTATATCCGAAAGTTTTAAATTTGTATTGGGCATATGGCGCCATCCTTCTTAGCAGGATATGTTATGTAATGTGAGTGTTTGGGATCGACTAGCAATTCCTGCAGCTATACGGAATTTCTGTGGAAATAGTTCCCTACTTACAATAGTGGAAAAGGAACTAGGTGGACTTAGAAATACGATATCATACATCTATCAACGAGTGATCATTGTCGATGGAAACTGAAGCAGGAAAATCTGAATCCAGTACGACAGGTTTTGAGAGTAGTCAAGGAACTAAACAGTACGCTGTTAATATAAATATAGCTAACATCATCAAATAGTACATCTATGAATGATTAATAGAAGGAGTGAGCATCCGGTGTACAGAGGCGCCAGGACAGTGGATCCGGGGGTCCAGAGGCGCCAGGGTCGAGTGTGCCCGTCGGCCTGACTGTGGATTCCCGTAACGCTGGCACAGTCTCCAACCTCCACCTCATAAAACTACACAGTTCACAAACGAAATTAAGCGTTTTGCAGACAAATTGCAACACAGACATTCCTACTATTGATTAAATGCACCGGATCTCACGAATCCGGTTCTGATTCGGTCAGGACACATTACCTCTTATCATTGCTTTTACATTAGCCGCCTGTGTAAGAACAGGGAAACGGTGTTGCCTTGTCCTTAGGTGGCCCGATCGAACAAATAAAATCAGAAAGAGTTAGGGTGTAGCGAGACGAGTTACTGGAAATAACAGTGAAAACAAAATACCAGCAATGAATGTGGCTGGCTAAAGGCTTTGCTGTGAAGTAACAAGGAGACAGGTACTAAGTGATCTAGCAGCGAAAGATAGACTGAGCGCTAACGCTCTGGCTTCGCATTTGGGAGGACGCGGGTTAAAATCCCCGTCCGGGCATCCAGATTTTGGCATTCGTGGTTTCCCCAAAACACTCCAGGCGAATATCGGGATGCTTCCTTCAAAAGGCCGTGGTCAAATTCCTTCCCGTTCCTTGTCCCCAGCCATTTCCTGCCTCTAATGACCTTAAGAATAAACAGAAACGAGGAGGTCAAATAAGCCATCTACAGCTGAAAAAGAGAAGATTTGCTACTGAGTTGCCAGGAACGGTAATAGTAATAAATTTGTTTTTAATTAGGGCTTGGTGACTCCTGGACGATGATTATTTTACTTAAGGGTACAAAACCTACTCCTTGACTGACTTCGGGAAACTATGGATGGCAGAATGTAGAATCGAAGCAGACTATTGCAGAAATGCTAATCCCGAATATTACCACTTTCCCAAATTACGGACAACTGTAGAAACCTCATCTGAATGACAATTGTAGTGACACCTTTCTTCAGAGGAGACGTAGCAGTCAGCAGTCGACCTACCTGCACTTAGAGAGAGCTAACATCGATATTGCGGTCGAGGCGCGTGGTCGGTGGACAGTGCTCTCGTTACGGGCGATAGGGATCTGCGGGTGCGTCACGGCGCTTATTAAGACGGCCGGGAGGCGCTTTACGAGCGCCGTAAAGAGCTCAATAGCCGGCGACACGCGAACACTGCCATTCCACATTCCGCTATTAAATATTAATTAGCTGACCAGCTATTTCTGCAACACTAAAATGAGCTGATGCTATCTCAGGTAAAGCCAGTAACCAATTAGCTTGCTTTCTTTTTAGGAACGAGCAAAACCTTGATAGTTTATCCACATTAACTCCATATTGGCAGAGGAATTCACCTGCTTAAGCAGTTGACGTAATGCCGTGCTGTGATTAATACCATACTAGTAGCAAACAAGTCAGTTTATTAGCGACGAGATACAAGATTACCAATATTTTAATCACGAGAAGGAATAAATTGGGCAATCTAATTTCATTTTCAGGACCACGTACTCTAATGTCAATAATAATTACAAACTTGATATTTATTCCTGACCTTTACTTAAGCACGATAAACTTTGTATCCGTTTCCTTGTACTTGTTTTTTTTTTTTTTTTTTTTTACTTGTGGTTTTACGCCATGTCGACGGCTAAGGTCATTAGATGCGGGATGGGACTGGGGACAAGGAACGGGAAGGAATTCCTTTTTGAAGGAAGCATCGCGGCATTCGCCTAGAGTGAATTTGGGAAACCATGGAAAACCCAAATCTGGATGCCCGGACGGGGATTCGAACCCGTGTCCTCCCGAAAGCGAGACCAGTACGTTAACCGTTCACCCACCACGCTCGGTGTTTCCTTGTCACTTTAACACTAACAATACACGAGATAACGTCAATAAGAAGTTTGTGTACCTAAAGTCTCCACAATCACGTAAGTAATGGTTCCTTCGCATTTTATTAGAGCTAGCAGATAAGGCTCCATAATTTTATGTTTATCCTTCACGGTACTAGGACGCTTGCTAGAATTAAACTGTGATCATTTTAAATGCTGTCAATCTAAGGAGCTTCCATGTGGCTGAGACACTGCATATACGAGCGGTTTGGTGGCTCTGTGGTTAAGGCAGCTGGCCGGAGATCGAAAGATCCCGGTGGCAACCTCTACTTCGGCTGCAATTTTAAACGGCCCTTAACACGACCATCGCCTCTGGCACGTCAGAGCGCTTATGTAGTTCAGGTTCCATGTCTTGCATGCCGACATTAGTTAGCCATGACAAGAGGCGCACTGCGCGGTGAACCGAAAACTCTGTCACTTGGCCACCGCACCCTCCTTCGGGATGTCTCGTCCAATAATTCCATACGATGATTTCATTTTTGCTTCAGAGAAATAATGTTTGAACTCCCGTTGAGATTATTAGCTTTAGCACCAGTAAGTACCAGATTTCGGTTGATAACATGGGACAACTTTGACCGCGAATGCAAGGAATCGCACGAAAACATGTTTAGAATAACAAGCGATCATAAACAAAACAGTGGTGTGTGTCATTTCCATGCAGAGCTCCGCACTTGTCTGCTAGCGCCATTAAAGAGCCATAAAAAGAGCCTATTGTTGTGTGATTCTTGGTCAGGTCATACAGATCGTACCCTTCTAGATTCAACTTTTCCAAACGAAGATGTTATGCTGAAGATATTGCCACCGAAAACAACAAAATATTGCCAACCCCTTGATGTTTACTTGTTTCGCCAATATAAGCTGTATATCAGGAGGATTACTGATTTTGTAAGGCTACAATGTGTCAAACCACAAGTGAAGATACATGATCGTTATTTTATCATGAAACTTCACACTGATTTACAATCGATTTGCTGCAACTACCTAAAATTCTATGTTGCAATATGTTCGGCGAATGCCTGGTTGTGACATTGAGATACCAACATCATCATTTGAAAATGTAATCAGTGCGGCTTTTGATATTGTACTGCGTGAATGCGAAAGTGATTTGGAATGTGATAACGTGGCTTTAGTGAGGCGGGCACATTGTTCTCTTCCACCTCATCGAAACCCCGCATCTGCACTTTGAGGACTAACATAAGCACTATCAGGTGTTTGGTACTGCTGTATATGCGTCTTTTGCAATATATGAAGTACTTTAAGCAGAGAGTTTTTGGCACTATTGATTGAAAATATAATGGTATTGATATCTTGTTACTTCGTTTCTCTCTATTAAAATGTTACATGAGGTAGAATGCAACGTCTTGCTTGGAAATGACACGCACCACTGTTTTGTTTATGATAGCTTGTGTTATTGTAACATGTTTTCGTGCCGTTCAGAGCGTTCGAGGTCAAAGGTGTCCTTTGTAAGATAGTTTGCGAGCTATTTCTGTGGTGTGAGCGGGGAGGCTACGGTATAAAGTTTCATTTTTTTCATATTTTATAGTTGCAGTACGGAAAACGTTAGAACATTGGAACTTTTTCTTATGACTTACGTTGACATTAGCGTACAAATCGTTGGTTAAAGAAAGGATATAAGGAAGCTAAGCTTTTACTTTATCCTGAAAAATTACCAATCAACCAGAGCACAATGGCATTTTAATAGCTGGTTTTTAATAAATTTAAACTTTGAACACCATTATCACATAACGGAATTCATGATTCAGTCAAATTTATATATGCGGTGAGTTCATTAGGACTGTAAGGATTTGGGAGAGGCTACATTAGCCTTTTCCAACCCAATGTCAGTCTCTCTTTCACGTAGTGCACACCATTTGCACTGGTGAGACAGAAGCAAATATTCGTGTTTCTGTGTTCCGTTTTGCTTTCAACGAATGTCACATTTCATTTGTCTTGTACTGTGAGTAATGGACTATACAGAATGCCTTGTTAAATTTTGTGCAGTATATGTTGTTATAAAGAGAAACAACAGCCAACCCTGCCATTCGTCAGGTTTGCTTACCGCCTCGGGTTCAGAAACTCCAGTCGAAACGGAAGAAGAAAATATATATATTCCTGTTTAGCGATCAGATTTGAAATACGACGAAACAATGGTAAGAACGAGAGGACAGTAAGTAAAGATAACAAATATCAAAATCTTTAAGTGAGAGTAGATGAGGGCAGAAGGGATCGCGTTAATGTAGCTGAGCGACGACGTAGCACGGTGGCAGGGACGTGGACTCGCTCAGACTAGATTTAATCGAGGGCCGCGGCTATTATCTGCCGCTGACACATTGAGCGAGCTCATTAGTATTAATTACGAGGCACGCGGAGTT
Source organism: Vandiemenella viatica (assembly GCA_031002005.1). Lineage (NCBI taxonomy): Eukaryota > Metazoa > Arthropoda > Insecta > Orthoptera > Morabidae > Vandiemenella > Vandiemenella viatica. The sequence goes on along the minus strand of JARYHS010008075.1, from coordinate 21,462,139 downwards.
ATAATGCGAACCGCCTGTTCTTCCCACGGGGATCTCACCCTCCGCACCACGTTAATATCTACCTTCACCCAAAGCGCTCAGCAGCCTGAAAGCAAGTACTGCGTGTGTTACAAACTGCTGCTTCTGTCTTCGTGTCAGCTGGCCTGCGAATTTTTATTTTATCTTATGTAACCTGTTCTGACGGCTTCTTGTTCCTTTATAAATCGACGTATCATAGCACATTTATCGACACTTGATTTTAAAGCTTTCGCAAAGCATTTAGTACTTATGGGATAGACGAAAACAGCAACATATACTGATAATTCAAACAAAAGAAAATAGTGGTAGTTATTAGTGTTAATGAATTATAACTGCATATGAACATCTGATGAAGGAAGTCCAGCGGACAGATGAGTTTCTCTCCACTCTTTAGGCGCAACGATTGCGAACGTTACCCAACCGTGCCTGCAGTGACGTGAAATGCATTACTCACATCCAGTAAAACAAAGTTCATCCTCTTCAATAAAATGCGTTGTCTGGAGACTGCGCGCTCACCTCCATGGATCGGAAACCTTCGGCGAGTCTCGATGACGCCCGAAGTGTTAGTTACACTGCTTGCCACAGCAGCGCTGCTTGGCTAACCAGCAAAATTCAGTTGAATAACTGTACTGACTTTATTTTCGTTTATACTGTTAAGAGGAAGTGTACATTTGAATATATAATTGAATTTGATTTTTCTTGCACTGATAGTGTTAAATGAAAGTGTAATTGCGATGCCAGATGAAATGTAATTGTCTATTGTGGAAGTAAGTGCACAAAAATAACATACGAAGAGCAGGGATGAAAATAAAAAAATTACTTCGAGGCAATCATACCTTACAATCGTACGTTCCATTAAATTTTCATGTTGCTTTTTGTTTATGTGCAATAACTACATGCATAAATTCATGCAAGGAGAAGAGTATTCGACGTGTACGCTATATTATCCGTATCAGTTATAAGAACTAGGTTAAAGTATAACCTAAGAATTTTTTGGCAGAAGATAAGAAACAATGAGAAAGTTTATACGAAACGTACGTAATCGCGAAATGTATCAGTGAAATAAATAACTTTCCATCATTTAAAGGAAAATGCATTTATTTCTAAAAATTCCCAGCCAAATTCTCCGATAATCTAACCAGAGTAAGGTACTGATATCACCAAAAATATCATTAAAATGATCGTTATTCGCTTTTTCCTTACAAGCTATTCCAGAATAAATTCGTACTACCATCATAGATGATAATCCGTCGTTTTTGACGGGTATTAAAACTAGTGGTTAAGGCGTTTGGATGGAAATCGAAAGATCCTCATTTGGAATCCCTGTCTCAGAGGAGATTTTCATAGTCCATTAACCAGACCTTCACCTCTGTCACAGCTTATGTGAAGTACGCCACAACACTTCCGTGGTTTGAATTCCACTTTAAGCTGCAGGTTCCCTCTAGGGCTAGAAACCATAGGTACAACACTGATGTTCACATATCCAAAGCACATTAAAGCCAGAAAAGGCTTATCGTGGTCCTAGTTGGACCAAAAGACATACATACGTACATACAAGATACACAAATTAAGACACTTCTCCTTCTTAAATATATTGCAAATTCTTGTGGAATAAGTGTTTCGCGCCTCAATGAACGAACGTGCATACAGAGATTTGTTTACGTTTGTTATTATTTTTAAACCGTCTTAAAGCTGGCGCTCATTTTCTCTCTCTGTAGTTGCACTCACACTGACTGATGGGAGCAGAGTTGGGTGATTACAGCCTTCGAACAGAGTAGTGAATAAAGCTTTCTATTAACTGTTATAACTTCCGCTTTACGTTTGGCGTCTAATTTATAATGGTGTTTTTTTTTACATATTTTTCCTTCAAGTGTTTACGAAGAGATATATGTGTAATTTGGGACAACAGAAATAAATTACAGAATCAGATATAGCATTATCGGCAAAACTTAAGCTATGGCGTACTGTTATTGCTAAAAGTTATCTTTTCCTGAAATTTCAAGTTTACTGCTTTATTCCCAAATTTTGTTCTTAATCAAACGTATTCATTTGGATTGTAAAATTAAAGTTTACCTTCCCCATGGCTATTTTCACTAGGCAATTAAAAACTTATTCCGAAATTTTATTAGGATAGATCACTACACTTACAATTTTGAAGAGAGTGGAATAAAATAATAATTTATATACCTAATTACAATGTATCGAAAATTAACTGGAGATTCCTGTGTTAATGTGTTTCGTGACCTCATGGACTACACGCACATGCGTAAATTCGTAATAGACTGTTGGAAAATCGAGCCTTTCACGCTGCCTCTCCTTGTTATATCGCTTGTTGGCTTTAGATCTTCAGTGTCAGTTAACACGTGTACGATGAATAAAAATGCACCTTAATGTAATCGTTATTTAAGCTGGTGTATAAAAAAAAAACTCTTGACAAACATATTAAGAATTGGAATCTCGGGGAAGACATGCGTTAGGCAGTTTTATCGTCATTAGTAATTTTAATGAGGCGTATCATCACGCTTCATTTAAATGTTGTTCTTAGAACTTTTGTGCTCGAATATCTTTATTAATTGCCATTAGTAAATGACAGCTTGATTTTTTGACGTCGTGTTTTTACCTTCCTTTACGAATATTGATAGTATTCCGGAACATAATATGCCAGCTATATTCTATACAATACTAAGCCACTATCCCACTTTCGTAATTCGCAAAAAAAAGTGATGAAACCAGTCTGCATTTTCTGTGTGGAGTTATGTTCAACGAATCAGTCTGCAATAACGTAGACTATTGATCAGTATACAACTAGTCGGCCTGGTTCGTATTATAAGGATCGCAGGTTCGAGTCTGGCCTCAGACATTGGCGGTTTTAATTAAGTGCTGTATTCATTTGCGTTGTCCATATTCCACTAAAAAATTAATACTACTGACAAAATTGTAGACAAGAGAAACAGTTGTTGCTGACTGTGTGGCTGAATGCCATTAAAAAAAGTAAAAACAGTTTTGCTGCGCTGTGAGGACATGAGTGTCGGTCTTTCCTAGAGTTTATAACGGAAGGAACGTCATATGAAAAGAGACGACATTTAAAGCTCAGGTGTTTATTGATGTTTGGTGGTATTCGGATACAGTCATGAATGATTTACTTTACCAGTTGCAGACGTATTACAATCCTTAAATAAATAAGATAAATAGATACAAAAATGTCCATTTTATATTAGGAACCTAAGGAAAACGACTCGATATTTGTCCCCAATTCATAACTCGAGGGAGTTAGGTCTCATTTTCGACAGCTAATAAATTCTTTTGAATTTCAATATTGTCTGACTAGTCAAACTACAATGAATAATTCGAAATTGCGCAAAATTTGTGGTAATTTATCCTCGGAGGAACGAATGAAGAAGACAGTTACACGCCGGGAGGGGTTCAGGTTATTTTAATGCTAGGATAAAATTGAGCCTTGTTCCAGTAATGTGCAGAGTTAATGTGTTTCCAGTTGCCTATTGGTTGCAAAAAGCCCTTTGCATTACCATTCAAAAACGAGATGTTTGAGAGAACGCATTGCCTTCAGATCATCTCCCCTTTCCCATTTTTCCGACTGGCTCTACGCCTTGTCGACGTCGAGGTCATTAAGGACGGCAAAAAGGACTAAAGAAACGAACGGGAAAGTATTCGGCCATGTCGTTTTGAATGAGCCCCCCGGCATTCACCTTTAGTGATTTAGGGAAAGAAAGGAAAATCCAAATCTGGATGGCCGGAAGGGGATTGGAACCTACGTTCCCCCGAATGCGAGGCCAGAGCGTTACCGCTCATCCACAACTCTCGGTGAGAACATCTCCACTGAAAAATCTAAACTGGGTGCACAGGGGTGTAAAATGCAAATGTTTGCAAACACTGCTTTCGTCAACGGAGCTGCAACCATTCATACCCAGCTCTTACTCATTCTCAGTGAATTTACCTCGAAAGCGGGGCTCATTCACTGTGCCTCGCCTGGAGGCGCGACTTTACACCGTGTTAACCCGCTGCTGGCGCTCCTTTCGAGTTGACGTGTTTGCTTCTCGTTATGCAAATGCGTGAAAGTGGAAGAACGAGTTGCGGGGATTAGTGGCCGGAATCAACAGGTCGTGAGAGCAATTGGTTGAGGCCGCTGTCCGCGGCGTTGCGCCGGGCAGCGGGTCGCCTGTTGTTTTAACGTCTCGCGGGGGCGGAGCAGGCGGGAGTAACTGCCCCACACCTCAGCTGCAGAGGACCCTGCAGCGAGCAGACAACGCGGCAACTCACACTGTGCGCATCTTCCTCTAAAACACAGCCACTGCGTGAGATTTTTATTATATTAATAAATTTAAGATTCCATAACACTGTTTATTCTCATATTTCAGTGCTACATATTTAATACATTCATTGGTTACGCAATAAATACAACAATGGACAGACTTTTCTTTCCTCACTCAGTCACTCTTACTTCTCTCTGCCATAATAAAATTTCTTGGCAACCAACCAACAACCAAAGATACTCCGTTTCACCAACATCCACGGTCAGAGCTGTTATAACACACTTCTCAAACTAAAGCTATATCGCAGACACAGATGAAATTTCAAAGATATATAAACATACATACAAGTAGAGAAACCTCGTTTCCTTACAACTGGAAAGTTCGCAGCTACAAGACCATGTACTGAGGGATAACACACGTGCTCCTGTCGGTAAATCACATTCTCTGAGAAAAGAGCACTGTTAGCTTACAACTGGACGTCGCGGATCATTTTCCTTGATTTCAGATACTAAATTGTAAATATACAGTAAGTTTAATTGTTTACCAAAAGTTTACCAAAAGCGTTTCACTTCATTCACAGTAGTACCTCCAGTGTGTGTGTTGTGTTTTATATATTATATATATATATATATATATATATATATATATATATATATATATATATATATATACAGTATATATATATGTTGTAAGGAAACGAAGTTTCCTTACTTGTATGTACATTTATATATTTTTGAAATATCATCTGTGCCTGCGATACAATTTTAGTTTGAGAAGAGTGTTATAGCAGCTGTGACGTGGATGTTGGTGAGACGGAACATTTTTGGTGGTTGGTTGGTTGCCAAGAAGTATTATGGCAGAGAGAAGAAGGATAGCGTTGTAAGAGAATACTGTTGTATTATTATTTGGAGGTCCATCAATGTTTTAAGTATGAAGATATGGAAAATAAATAGTGTTACTAAATATTAAATTTATTAATGTACAAAAAGCAGTAAACGATGTGCTGAGCAAGAACCCAGCTAAAATGATTGAGCCGCGAATAAACTGTAGATATAAATAAGTGTAAATGGAAAATGCAAGTTGAACATAATTAATACTATAATTTCAAAGCACAAAATGTAATACCAGAAGTATATGATGACACAAATAGATGGCTGAAGACGCATCTGTGAACGAAGTAAACGCGTTCTGTAAATAAATAGACATGTGAAAAGTTCGACTGCATTGGCAGTTGCCATTTGTTAAATATTTGAAATCTACTGTTATTTTACTCTTAATCGATTTTAGGGAGGTCAAGTTTTTTGAACTCACTTCAAAGTTAATATGTACAGGAGAGAAGTTGGCATCCAATTTCGTCAACAAAACTTCACGAACAGTCACTTACAATTTCCAAAAATATCATTAAAGAGAGATGCCCGCTGTATAGGTTGCTTTTTGAAGTGAAGCAGTTTATGACAGGACACTAACCAACTCGGTTTACAATGTTACGGGAAAACTCTTTGAAACATTACATTTCAGCCGCACCTGTAGCTTTTGCAATTAGCGACGCGAAGAAAGGTTTACGACTTGCAATGTCCTCCGGTATTAATTAAGTTTTGGAATCTGCGCAAGAAAGAAGCCCAAAGTCACATGTTTCCCAAGACGTTTTCATTTTAAAGAAATAACAAGGTTCCAGGATACGAAGTATCTGAGGTTGACTTCTTTTAACCATATAGTCTGAAGAGACAGTAAGCATATTTAAAGGACACAGCATACTGTTGAAAGTCCTCTCGTATCAGAATAAGGAATAACAATATTCAAGTTGCTTTTTCACAAGACGTCAAGGTTTTTTCGGGTGTAGTCTAGGATTGACTGGATGTAGTGGAAGCCTTGGCTGCTGGATGTGAGTTATTTAGTCAGCTAGGTTTCCGCCGAAGGTAACGATTTCTTTTTGAAACTTCCATTTTCTCGAATTTAAAATATTTCTCTGACTGCTATCTGCTCATGAACTTATGCAAACTCTATTCGAAAGTCATTTCTTGATTGCCTTATTTGTTTTTTTTTTTGCTTATGGCTTTACGCCTTCTCCTCACCATAGTCATTTCGGGCGGAAGAGGAATGGGGGGAAAAGTATGAGAAGGATTTAAATCTCTGCGTTTTCCAAGGAACCATTCTAACATTCGCCTGGAATAATTTCGCGAAGCCTTGTAAATCCGAAATGTGGCTGTCCGGACAGGGACTGAAGGCACGTCCTTCAGAATGCCAGGCCAAGCGTTACCACTCATTCGTCAGACTCGGAGCCTCATTCGCTTCGATCTTTTGGAGAGAAAGGCTCTTTGTCTCAGAGTCTAACCCTTGTTCTCGACATCCTCTGCAAGCTCGGTAACTTAGGTGAATCTTATTAGAATACGACACATTGAGGACATGTTGGAAGCTTTGATTTAAAATAAAGGCTTTTGTTGCCACTAATAAACCTTATTTCTATTAAGAAATGATTCATTAAAAAAAAAAAGTTAAAGATATAGGTACAAAGCTGTAAATTGCTTTTAATCCTGCTCATTTCAATCATTCATTTCCTTTTTTTGTCTTATGGCTTTATGCTTTGTTGACGTCGAGGTCATTAGAGGCGAGAAAGGATGGGGGTCAAGCAACGGAAAGCAGTTCGGTCCTGATCCTTTTAAAGGAAACATCCCGGCATTCGCCTGGAGTAATCTGGGGAAACCATGGATAACTCAAATCTGGATGCCCGGATGGGGATTCGAACTCACGTCCTCCCGAATATGAGGCCACAGCGTTACCGCTCACCGGTCATTAATTTTTGCGTTACTGCCTAGATTTTAAATATAAAGAGACCTGATTACATATAATATACATAAAAATACTGCAGTCATTAAAATGTAGAGTTTTCTGATACATCAAAAAAACCTAATGATTTTGTTGATTTCTGCAGTCACTGTCGATAATTTGTCGGTTATCCGCGTAGATTTTTTGACGTTTCAGCCATCTTGCTGTGACTTTCTTCAGAGGACAGCCGCGTCGATTTTTGAAACCTGACGTTTCAGAATCTTGCTGTGGTTTTCTTGGAAGGAGAGCCGCGTCGATTATTGAACCATGATGTTTCAGCAATCTTACTTTGGCTTTCTTCAGATAACCGCGGCGATTTTTGAGCCCTGACGTTTCAGCCATATTGCTGTGTCTAATCTATAACTAGAGGGACGTAAGTCTAATGTATTTCGTCATAGATGTGCCTTTGTTTGGTGTAAGTATTGCATTTTAAGATGATTCTCATGAGAGGCTAAGAATATTTTATACAGTACTGCTGCGCAATCCGCTTTGTTTGGCCTGCTGTATGCTCCCAAGTAGGCCAGTTTGTATAATGCATCCGCGCACATTGGTGGTGCATGTTAACAAGCGGCCGTCCAGACAATGGCCGCTGGCCGGGGGGAATGTAAATGCACGCATTACGGCGGAGGCGTCTTGACGATGAGGTGACAACTAGCGCAACACAAGCCAACACACACCACCGACATTGCTGCTGCCCATTTTAGTGAAATGGGATGATGCTATTTGCTAGCATTCTCCATTATTCAGTGCTTTCTACTAATGTAAATTTCTCTTCACAACATTCAATAAACTATAACTACAACGAATAACGAAGTTAAAAAATAGTGGTGTCTTTCTCCGAGTCAGATGTGAAAGAAATGTTATCGAGATTCGAGGTGAGTTAGTACGTTAGATCGACAATGCCGTCGCCACTGTCACTTGCATCCTGATACATCAGTTTTTGGTCCCTTTTCAGTCAGTTACGCCTTTGGGTCCGGAATGGACACCGCGCCGTCGCGTCGCTCCGGCCCAGTGAGGCGGATGGAAGCTCAGGGATGAAGTGGGACCCAGTGGAACCGTGACACTGGGTGCCGTGGCTATTATTATTACAGTCCGAAAATGTAAAACAATGAGATAAATTCATAAGCGGCAAATCCGAGACTCTAGATCTACTTCGAGAAAACAGAATTTGACAGCACCCAGAGTGCTAGAGGTAGGAGACGGGAAAATGAAACGAACGGAGAAATCTAAATACTTTGAAGAGTAGGTAGATTCCAATGCCTCTGAGAAAAAAGCCTTTACTTCACGGACCAGAAAGTGGATACAACATGTCAACTAACCAAAAATGCAACAAGAAGAAATCTATATCTTCTAACGCCAAGATATGACATTACTGCACAGTAAACTACCGGAAGCTCTGTATACCACAGGATGCTTTGGTATGAAAAGGTCTGATCGAGAAATTAGAAATAACAGAAAGATAGATGTTAAAGAAAATCCAGTTGAAATAGTGTAGTCCATAGATGGCCGGAACAACAGTAAAAAATAAAAAACCAGAAAAATTTAGATGCACAGCAGTTTCCTCAGTGAAGTGGTGAATCCGGTGTCGGGAGTCTGTAAAGTGCCTGATTGATTGGAAGAATTGCCACGAGAGCCGACAGTAAGCAGTGCCCCTGCCGCTGGTTTACACTTTGCAACTTACTTCCACTCGAATGGGACCGGGAGTTAAGGGAAGTGACGCGACCCACCCCACATCCCACCCGCCCCCCAAAGCCACATCCACCCCCAACCTAAGCAACCTTCGGCCGACAGAATATCGACCAATCCCACGGCGGCGATACAACATCTACCGCCTCCCCCCCCTCACCAACAAATATCAAATATTATAACTCAAGGTCAGATTCTTCCACCGATCCAGAATCCCTATCCACCTCAGTACCACAACGTATCTCCCACCCCAAGCCATGACACCTTAATCGACCAGCTCCTCCAGCTAATAGTACACATTATAACAGAAGCACTCAACTCTCCTGGCCAAACACTCTACTGGGGCAATCCGCCAATTAATAGCAAATCTCTTTTCAGTAAATGGAGGTATTTAAAATTCTTCAGTGGAACATCCGATCTGTTTCGGCAAATAAAGAAACCCTACAAAAAGAACTAGCCACCCAGCAAATATCTATAGCCGCACTCAGTGAAACCTGGCTCAGCAAACCAGCATACTTTCGGGGCTATTCGGTCATACAAAAAGATCGAACAGACGGCTATGGCGGAGTGGCCCTCCTAATCAAAACCACCCTAGACTTCACAGCGCTAGACCTAGACCTAACCAACGTCCCGTACCTAGAGGCTGTAGCAGTGCAGGTGGCGCTCCCAGAGTATAAACTCACAATAATCTCACTATACCGACCACCAAGAAGCAAAATAGCGCCACATGAATGGCATAATCTTTTCAAACAGCTTGAACCTCCATACATGCTCTGCGGAGACTTCAATGCCCACAGTACCATGTGGGGATGCGAATACGAAGACCAATCGGGAAAAGAAATTAAAGAACTATTAGACGAATACAACTTGATCCCCCTAAATGACGGCACCCCAACCCAAATTTTAAGACCAGGCCTTCGACCATCAGCGGTGGACTTGACGTTGGTATCACCCCACATATTCACAGACTTCCAATGGAGGCACCATCCCCATATTCCTCGGATCAGACCATCATTGCCATCCCATCTCACATCTTACTGCAAGAGGACCAAAACTAATCTACCCATCCAGCAAATGGAACATCAGCAAAGCCCAACTGGTGCCGTTATGCCCAAATCATAGACGCTCAACTCCACATGTGCACACAAACGCTTCTCCAATTGAAAATTATGACTCCTTATTTCCCTAATTAACTACGCCGCAACTATAACTATCCCAGAAACGTCGCATATATACTAGGAAGGCTTCAATCGCCTGTCCGTGGTGGACCCCGGAATGTTCCAAAATGATAGCTAAAAGAAAATTAGCAGTTAAAATGTACAAACAACAACCCTCCTAGGGAGACCTACAACGAATATAAAAGACTAAACGCTCAGGTTAAACGCTTCCTCAAACATCAGAACTAAACAGTTGGAAAACTATTGCAACAGAATCTCGAAGGACACGCCACCGAAAGAAATATGGACAATGATACGTAGAATGAAGAAGAAACCGTCACCCACTGCAACAATTACATGCAAAGCCGAAGAAATCGCCGCGATATTAGCGCCGCCAATCGTCTCCCTCCCTCCCTTCGAGACAATCATCAATTCAGAAGAACAAGTCAACACATACAAAGGATTCGAAAGACCTTTCTCTCTAGCTGAACTAGATAAAGCACTCACTGCATCCAGCGACTCCGCTCCCGGATACGATCATATACATTACGCTATGATTCGACAACTCCCCCCAAAAGCAAAAATACATTTGATACAACTGATACAAAAACTATGGTCATCAAATAAACTACCGGAAGCATGGTCAACGCAAATAACAGTTCCAATTTTAAAACCTGGAAAAGACCCAAAACTTCCAACATCATACCGTCCAATCGCCCTATTATCATGCCGTCTTCAAAAACCGCCGAACGACTTTTGGAAAAAACCGTATAGAATGGTGGTTAGAACATTCCAATCAACTCCCCACATCTCAATTCGGATTCCGGAAAGGACGCAGCACCATAGACAACCTGACCATCCTTACCTCAGACATTGAACGAACATTCAAGAACCAAGGATTTTTAATGGGTTTATTCCTAGACATCTCAAGCGCATACGATAACGTCCAGCTTTCTCTCCTCGTGAGAAAACTTCAAGCAAAGGGCATCCCGACTTTCGTCCTTAACGGTATTTACTTAGCTTTCTACCAGCGCACAATATACCTCCGAGAAAAGAACAACGCACTAGTAGGCCCATATCTCGTCAACCGAGGTATCCCTCAAGGCTCAATACTTAGCCCCCTACTATACATCATATACACCTGCGATCTGGAGAACATCTTAGGACCCCACATCAAGACCTTACAATTCGCTGATGACTTATGCATCTATATATACGCCTCATGGTTCGAGTTGATTCGCAGATGGATCTCGGAAGCCGTGGAAAAAACTCACAACATGGTTACAACCAACATGGCCTACAATTAGCCCCTCAAAAATCAACGGCAGTACTGTTCACTCGTAGGAAAAATCCTCTCCTGCAAGAACCAAATTCAACTAGGACAATGCACCTTCCCCGTCCGCGCAACAGTCAAATTTCTCGGATTAACATTAGACAGCAGGCTCTCCTGGAAACCCCAGGTAGAACACATAACAACTAGAACCAGCGGTGCACTCAACATACTGCGCTCAGTCGCACATACATGGTGGGGAGCAGACCCGGACACCTGTCTACAGCTCTACAGATCACTAATAAGACCTCATCTCGAATATGGCAGCATCGTCTACGGCAACGCCTCTCAGCAAACTCTACGCAAGCTAGACCAGATACAATTCCGAGCACTCCGCATCTGCGTCGGAGCAATGAGAACAACCCCTACAAACGCCCTACTGATTGAGACTGCTGAATTTCCTCTAGATCTTCAACGCCAGCTCCGGGCAGACAAATATCTTCTCCAACGTTACTCTTATTCCCACCACATCTTACGATCGAAACTTCAAACCTTAAGTAATATAATGGGGCCGTTTGAAGGGAAAAGACCCCCACGATGCCCGCCTTCTAGTTTACAGCCATTACAAACTAGATTCATACAACCTCTCATAACGAAAGAATCAGCTCTACCTATATTCACGAAACCGTTCGAATGCTCCATTCCAACTCTCAGCACTTATATACTTCCCCCTGACCTTAACCATCAAGCAGCGTCGATGCTTCTATCAATGACCTGGCCGGGCTACACACAAATCTACACCGACGGGTCCAAGACCAAACATCAAGTTGGCAGCGCGTACTACTGCCCAAGTACCAACCAAGAAGCCTGCTTCGCTCTTCCCTGTGAAGCCTCAATTTATACCGCCGAAATCATCGCCATTAAAGAAGCCTTAAAATACGGAATGGAACAAAAGTTTAAAAAAATATTAATCCTCTCCGACTCCAGAAGCACCCTACAAAGATTACAAAACCCACAGTGGAACCTTAATAGTAACAAATATATAATGGACTTAATTGAAATGACATTGTCTTCACAAACCCCAGAAATAAAGTATATGTGGATCAAAGGACATGCAGGACTACTGTATAACGAACGAGCGGACGCCTTAGCCAAACAGGGAGCCAAGGAGGGGATGATGCTGGCACTTCCGCTTCCTTACACGGATTTCCTCCCCCGCGTCAAGCAGAAAGCCTACGAAGATCTACAAGACTACTGGAAAACATCGTCACTGCACAAGGGCTCTCACTACGCCACAATCCAACCTACAGTCATGAAGAACACGTGGTTCCAGAACTTTAAATCCAAAAGGCATCTCACAACATCATTAATACGAATGAGGTTAGGCCACGGAGCCTTCCCCAGCCACCTACATAGGATAAAAGTATTGGACTCTCCACGATGCGAAGCAGACGGGGAAGAAATCTCAGACCTCAACCATATTATTTTCAAATGCAGCAAACATAATCTCCCACGCGCCACCCTAATTAGCAAATTAACAGCGATGCAAGTACCCCTCCCTACATCGATACAATGCCTGCTGTCTACAAACCAAATCAAGATATACCAGACACTAGCAAGATTCTTAAAAGACGCACAAATAACGATATAGTCAACACGACACCACAGGCTCACAGAAGACAAAACCAACTGCCGGAGAAGACAAAAGAGAGAAGAAACAAAAATATACAAGAAACACCACTCTACTAAGGACCTACAAACGGTTACACAAACACATGAAGATCAACTCTCAACGAAGAAAGCTACTGGAGAAAACCAAGTTTGTAAAGCAAGAAAAAGGCGACAATATTGTAAATTGGTAACTAATGTAAAATAAGGTAAACACACTACCTAAGAGAATCAATTTATGGTAAATCAATGTATAAGAACAAATGTACAATAAAGGTTGGTGAAATGGTCGATTGACCAGAAACCAAAAATAAATTTAAAAAAAAAAAAAAAAATCCTACAGAACGGCCACGCTGTTTGCAATAAACATTGTATAAAGGAGTTCCTTAGCTCAGAGGTCGCGTTTCAGACCCGATGTGCCCACAGCACTGCCTAGGTTCAAACACTATGGAGTGTTAAGGTGGATGCTGTACGGACGGTGACTGGGGGGAGGGGGGGCAGGGGAGGAGGTCTTCGATGGTTTGTGGCGGCGCCGCCTCCCCGTGGCTCCCCGCGGGCTTACTTGTGGTGGCAGAGACCAGTTCTGTTCGGAGACTCAGTCCCAGAGAGGATCCACAGTGTTCGCTACCGGCGCGTTTGCCTCGTTGGGGCGTGAATGTAGTTTGTTGAGTTGGAGGAGGTTATGAGTTGGTCATGCGTACCTCCAATGATAGCTCTCCTTCTGGTAACTCAGATGAAGCACTACATTTTTTATTTCATCGTGTCCGTCGTAGGAGGATCTATAGAAATGAAATTTACTTACTAAAGTCTATTAGCTTAGTATATTGTAAGAACAAAGCCAATTCGAACAAACCGGTTTTGTACAGAAAAAATTGTTGTATTTTGAGATCTCACTAGATTTTTATCTGTCCATTTCCTTACTCTGGTTTAATAGTTGCTACGAAACAGAATGAAAGAATGAGTTCTCAAACTGTAGCATTACTGTAATGTGGACATCTGCAGGCTTCTGGTTCCGTCAGTGCTGCAATTATATAGACGTCTAATCAAATCTTCACTTTAAAACAGATTCCTCGGTCTGCGTGAAGTACGCTGTAGGGCAAGCAAATATATTTTTTTGATTATGGCTTTCATCATCTTTGATGTCGAGGTTGTTATAATCAGGAGTACAAGGATAGGGAGAAATTCGGCCATGGTATTATGAAGTAACCACCCCAGCATTCGTATGGAATAATTTCAGGAAACGATGGAAAACCGAATTCGGATTGGACGGACGGGGATTCGAACCCGCACCTTCTCGAATGCGAGGCTAAAGCGTCACCGCTCACCCACCACCTTCGGTTGGAGCAAGCTAATTGATCTCCGTGTCACTGACTTTTTTCCTTTCTATTTCTGAGCGGGGATCCAACAAGGCTTTGTATTTCTCAAACACGATGGTCTCTTAGTTAATTCATGTACTTCAAATACGATGTCATCAGAGCAATAACAGTATTAGTTGGTTAGTTTGAAGCCTATCAGGAATCCCTGTAACGCCCTTGTGTTCTGGAGGTGCGTGCCGCTCGCCGATAAGGGAACAACCGCTAGTACGAGGCGCGGAGTGCAGGCGGCGATAACACACTAGACTGGCCCATTGCTTCATCGACTGTGCTGCAATCTCATCCCTACCAGAAAACATCTTGAGTTGTTCACTTAACAGGCACCATCTGTAATGATAGGTGAACTGCAAATGCAGCGCTTTGCATCAAAACTTTTTTTATGAAACTTTTTGCAAAATGCTTCATTAAGTACTGTAATACTGCAATATATAAATATATAATGTAAAAATTGTTGAGAATACTTTACAAGCAGATCATAAAGAAAAGAGAGAAGAAACATGCTACGGCTTAGGGCTTGGAATGTCAGAAAGTTGAATAACACAGGAAATTTAGAACAACTGAACACGAAAAAATTGACCAACTTCACTGCTGTTAACTCATATTAAGTTTAACATGAAAATTAACGAACTAGCATCTGGGAACACCCAAGGTATCAATTAAATTACAGAAATGAACACCAAAATGGAGGAGAAATCTGTATATAATGAATTTCGCGAACAGCATGGCTATAGAACTAACTAGTAAGATGAAATCTCTGTTTCAATCAGATTACCTGCAAGCGAGAAGAAGACGAAGGAAATGAAATACGTGGAAATACTGATGAGCTAAATGTGTGTGAAAGAAATGAAAAAAAAGAATGCTAGGGTATGATGCTGTTTTGGATTACTAGAGATAAAATTACGTCCGTCTGAAAACTTATAAACCTGTATCGCTGATTGCCAGGTTACAATTAGTCACATAATCTCAAATTACATAAAAATTTTCCAACTATCACTCTACAAATACATGTTTCTTAGCACATTATCTAAATTAATTTATTGTAACGATTTAGAATAATGCACTGAATAAAGAAAGTTGAAGAACGAGAATTTCTTATACCTTCTGTACTGTATAGCATCAAGATCTAGCTAGGCGAACAGAGTAAGAGACAATGTTCTTAGAATTTTGTGACAAATATAAATTACATCAATGTACAGTGTATTTGAGAATCACATCTGATACCAGTACATTGTGTTATAGATAAGAAAAGATTCACCCCATCAATAAATTTTCTATTAGTTTTTTATTAATCAATTGCTGTATGTAAACTGATTTGTGTATGAAAGGATTCCGTTGTATGTGTAGTCTTTGGGGTTAGAATAAGCTAGTATCGATAAGTAGTCTTTGGTGGTATCGTTGCAAACAGCTGAGCACAGAAGATCGTTCGCCAAATTTGCTCAGCACGCTCGAGTAACAGAGGCTCCGTGTAAGGAAGAGATTTAAAAGTTATTTCGAAAAGTGCTGTTATGAATGTTTAAGTACTGATTTATGTAACAGAAGCAGTGCAAAATAAATCGAGTGATTCTTTTGGAAACAGTGATTTTCATTTTGTTATAACAATAGCTCCTATCATTTTTGGCGGATTAATTTAACTAAGAGTGTTTTAATCTCAACAATAATGAGCAGCTGCTTAAATATTTTCGAGATGAGAGTGGAAATATTGTTAAACCGTCTAATTCTCCTGGAGCTGGCCTAATGATTTTCGACAGCTAATTATCCACTCCAATTACGAAAAGCCTATTAGCAAATACCAAATTCGTCGTGATGACGACATTATAACAGCACCTGTTTCAAATTAGTCGACAGACTATTGGAAAAAGCAGTAGACTTTCGCTGAAATCAGGATACTTTTAACGTTGCACAAGAATAAGAACCAAAATTATGGCAGGAGAAACGGATCTATAGTTGATCTGTGTAGCTGAGTGGTCAGTCTCCACGAACAATTAGGAGGACGAAGGAAAGACAATAAACTTCACTGAGGCAGAAGAAGTTGTTTGTAAGTTTCCCAGCCAAGTGTCCCACCGCCATGCCAGTTTATTTCTTTTTCCGTGGGTGCCCAAACAAGGTCCGTGTTGTCATAAACACTGCCGAGAAGTCGTATATCTCACTGGGCGTCTGTTATATGTAAATGGCGAGTTCCCGCGTGCGCAGTTCAAATAATGTGACGTATTAGAAATGAAGGCGGTAATTATTTGTGGCCGTGTGATGGGGGATTGATACCCGCGACCCATTTATATGCAAATGCGAGGGATCCCGCGGAGCCGCGCGTTCAAGTCTCCAGTCCTTAGCTCTCCGCACCAAGCACACACGCTGCATGCAGCCGCGGCGGCGTTTCTTTTTTTGCCAATGCTGCCCCAGTCGATTTACGACGCTTTGATGCTGTTTACGATGCCGTAAATACGTGGATAAGGGTCTCAGTAATGCTGAGCTATTTCACCACTCTGGCACCGCATACATTGGAACTTTTAACGAGTATTCCCACAGGCAGTTTCCACTGTGTTGCCTTTCACACAGAGTTTCTACTTTTCATGGTTTTCACATCTTTGAAGGATACTAATTTATTATAAAAATTTATCGAACTAATAATACAATACACCTTCACGAAAGTATGTTGCAAGATCTCACTTAATTTACTATAAACAAATTATCTCAAGTGACATTGCCCATGCTTTAACTCCATGTTTGTGAAAATATCCTATCCGAAGACAGCGTGCTTGCGTGTTGAAGTGTTATGTTAGATCCGATCGAACAGTTGAAATTTGAACTTGCTCTTCTACTAAACTGGAGCAAATCTTTTCATTTAACGCGCAGCGAATATTTCAAGTCATTGATTATATCTGAAATATGGAGACCTTTGCCCTGCGATACACAATCATAACTGAAGTCAGTTTTAATTTCTTTAAAAAAAATCCTTTGAAGACTTTAAGTACTGCGTAGATGTATTTTCGTGTAGAGTGATTTGCCATTTACTACGCAGTAGATTGAAATTTGGACAAAGAGGTGCAATGTTTGATAGCTGATTCTTATCTGGCATTTAATGGGATTTTAGTTTTAGATTAGAGCATAGAGATAAAAGAGACATTAATAAATACTTGGAAAAACATTAAGACGTTCTTAAATCCCACAAACCCACCCACTTTATAACTTTTTCCTCGGAAGCTACTTCTTTATCATTATTTTCCTATCTAATTACTGATCTTTACTGTGTCAGCTTTTAGATTCAGATGATTTTAATGTTAGCCTCCCGGTTATAGTTACAAATATCGTAGATCATTAACCTTTATAATTTGAAAGAAAACTTATACACTGTCATGTTTTACTTCTTCCACTCTTACTTCAAGAGAATTGTGAATTCCTTGACCACTATTAAACTCTCAAACTTTCACTTAAACAAAATTTTATTTCGCAACTTTTCATCTACTACAATTAACTTTTATACATGCTTAACTTCTTTGGTCGCAGCCGTAATTAATTACTATACAGCCATCACTCTCTCATATACAGTCCATCTAATTCCATAACAACTTTTGGAGCTTTCCTCCAGCTGCTATTATTTCATTAAACCATTTTCTCTAATGTTTGAGTCTATTATTAATCCATCTTTCTTAGCTTAGATTTACTCTTTGCTGCCAAAGATGCTCCCAAAAAACACTATTACGTTTATTACAATTAAATAAATACATTTTTATATTTGCATATATTGATAGAGTGGCGTGTCGAATGTCCTCTACAACCTTTTTTACCGAGCGTGGTGGGTGAGCGGTAATGGTCAGGCCTCGCATTCGGGAGGACGTGGGTTCGAATCCCCGTTCGGCCATACAGATACGAGTTTTCCATGGTTTCCCCAAATCACTCCAGGCGAATGCCGGGATGCTTAGTTAAAAAAGTCCATGGCGGAATTACTTTCCGTTCCTTGTCCCCTGTCCTTTTCCGTCTGTAATAACCTTGACGTGGACGAGGCGTAAGGCAGTAAGCAAAAATTCTACAATTTAACCAGTCTATCAGTCGGTAATGAACGAATCGCCAATAAAACGGAAAAAAATAGTTAGTTCCTATTTCTTTAAACTAATTAACCATCTTATTATGACAGAAGCTTCCTAACTTTCTCTAAATGCTTCTTCAGTTTTCGAATTCATTTAGAGCGACTCTTGATAATCTTCTTTAACCTCACTAACCTTTTTATTGACACGTCGTTAAAAAGAAACTCTAGCTCTACTAGAACTACTAGAAAAATCTGGCTCCTAATACTTTGCCAAGCATGCTTTTGCAATTAAACTTCTGGTTGTGACTGATCAAGTCTTCCCCTCTTTCAAATTTTCGGTACCATATTTATATTTTCCACTGTAACCACGTCATGGCTTACATCAGTGTCACAATGTTTCCTGTAAATACTCATCCCCTCCAAGCCATGAAGTGACAGAATATTTCGTCATTATTTATTTTCTATGTAGCTACGTCTCAATACCTTCCATCGATTGTAACATATGCGGAAATATCTCTAATAGTTTGTGTTTACAAAACTCTTGAGGCACTATAAACGGTAGAGTGGGATGAAGTAGCATCAAGACAGTAAAGCATCATTTGAATGAGTGAGAAAATTATAATAATGATTATTATTATATAACATTATTTTTATTAAATATTATCATCAAATAATATTTATTAGTCTGTTCCATAGTCAACATTTTTGCTGGAGATTATATTTGGGAATTTTCTGGCTTCCGGTCAGCAATACTTAGTAAATATTTACTGAGCAGGTTTAATTCTGCTTCTGGTTTCAATTAATTTCTGTGCAGATGTTGTGACATCCTCAACTAAATCAAAACTCTTCCTCTAACTTGCTTGTTACACCTACTGTAAACTATATAGTTGTACCCACTCCTCAATAGATTATAGCATAAAAATTGTGATTGGTTGGTAAATAGACTGGTTTCGGCGCCAGATATCAACACTAGTATCATTTATTTCCAACGCCGTGGTGTATTTATTGCTGCATTGTTTGCGTTTCCACTTTTGCTTTTTCTCATGAGACCTAGGTGAATTTTGTTTATAGGTGGTGATACATAAACAACCTTCACAGATGCTGGGATTTTACGACTTTTATGGTAGGCGTAAAAACATTTGACGAGTATCACACCGAGCGGGGCGGTGTAACGGTTAGCGTTCTCGCCTCGCATTCGGGAGGACGGCGGTTCGAATCCCCGTCCGGGCATCCAGATTTGGGTTTTCCATGGTTTCCCCAAATCACTCCAGGCAAATGCCGGGATGCTTCCTTCAAAAGGCCATGGCCGAATTCCTTCCCATTCCTTGCCCCCCATCCTTGCCCCCCATCCTTGCCCCCCATCCTTGCCCCCCATCCTTGCCCCCCATCCTTTCCCGTCTCTAAAGACCTCGATGTTAAAAAGAGACGTAAAGCAGTTACAAAAAAAAAAAAAAAAGCTGTTTCGAATTTCGCTCGCGAGACAGTTTAGATAACATAAGGTTGGCACAACATTTATTTAAAAATGCTTATGCAATAAGCCAGCACGCTGACCAGTAAGCTTTCTCTGTCGGCCACAAACAGAAAACCTACACTTATCATACAGTTTTCACACCTTCCTCCTCCCCTCCACCCGCTCTAGAACAGCGTTCATGACAGAGGCGGTAGATGCGGGCTCTCTAAAGCTGTCACCTGGCAGCAGTACTGCATTTCGGAAAATACGGGTTAACAACATTATAAAGAAATAATTATAGTATGATCTTAGTGACACTGACAATGGGGTTTATTGAGAATTCTGTAAAAAAAATCTAAATTTTAATGATTGGACCATTTTCCACTACGAATCTACGCTAAGTTTGGTAATTTGTGCCCGCAGCGCAGTAACATCACGTTCCTCGCCTTTGCTGCAGAAATAACAACGCCCAGAGATGTCACTCGAGGTTATGCTCGTTATTTAATAACAGTTATATTTAGCTAAGCATCCGCGAGGAAACGAATTGCTGAAAGAAGAAAAGTATGTATTGGGTTTAATTAACATATTAAATATCGGTTACTTTTTATTTATTTTCGTTTAATGTAGATGTTTTCGTCAACTCTTTGCACATAGATTTTTTAATTTTTTTTTTGCTGTCTTCAGTTTTTCGATTGGTTTGGTGCAATCCTCCATTCCTTCCTATCCTGTGCTGTGCTAACCTCTTCATTTCTACATACCCCTTACAACCCACGTCCTCCATTATCTGCTTCATATATTCTAATCTCTGTCTTCCTCTACAGTTCTTACCTTCGACTGTTCCCTCCACCAGCAAATTAACCAATCCAGCAGGTCTCAAAATATTACCTACCAGCCTGTCTCTTCTTTTTTTTTTCATTTTTAATATTTAGGTCAATATAGGTCTCTTCTTTCTTTAAGCTTCTTCCACAAACTTCTTTTCTCACCCATCATTTCCAAAACTTGTTCATTTCTTACTTTGTCAGTCCACTTAATTTTCAGCAATCTTCTATAGCACCTCATTTCAAATGCTTCAAATTTCTTTCTTTCCGGTATTCCTTAAGTCCATGTTTCGCTACCATAAAGTGCTGTGCTCCACACAGAGTTTTAAAAAGTTCTTTCTAATTCCTAGATCAATATTTCAAACTAAAAGGATTCTCTTTTTCATGAACGCTCTTTTTGCTAGTGCTATTCTGCTTTTAACATCATTCCTGTTTCAGCCATCGGTTGTAATTTTGTTTCCCAAGTAACAGAATTCACCTACTTCTCCAATTGCATTCGATCCTATTTTTATATTTAATCTACTAATATTCGTATCATTTCTGCTACATTTCATCACTTTTGTCTTGCTTTGATTTATATTCAGTCCAAAATCTTCCTTCAGTATTTTGTTCATATCATTCAGTAACTTCTCAATATCCTCAGCCCTTTCTGCTGACAAAACAATGTCATCAGCAATTCGTAGCATACTGATTTTTTTCTCCCTGAACACTTTTGTTTTATTTTTTTATTTGGCCTGATGCGCCAAATGGCACTATACAGCCATCAGCTATTTATAAAGATAATTGGATTGCTACAAATGAGTAAAGCATTGTACAGATAAACAAATTTACAGGATAATTATACATAAACCAAGAATTTTACATCAGCTGGAATATTTCTCAAATAAATACATACACGTTTACAAAATCGAGAATTAGGATAACAAGTAAATAGAGTACTCTGTACGAAAAGTATGTGTGTGTGTGTGTTGGGGTGGGGGGATAAGGCTCTTCATGCACAAACAATAATTACAGCATAATTTAAATATAAAGGACTACACATTAAATGACTATTTACATACACATACTGAAATAAAAACATTATAAAAAAGGACGTATTTGCCTAAATCTTAATGTTTGTTGTTTTTATAAAACTGGCTAACAATTTATATACAATCATGGAACAGACAAGAGAAACTTGTTGGAAAGGATATACCAAAGTTGTTTAGATCTTTCAAGAATTTAGGTCTGTGCGCTTTATATCTTGGACGAGCGAAAAACATATGGTTTGTATCACCTACTTTGGAATTGAAATATTAACAGATATCTGAATTTATGATGTTTAGACGATGTAGGTGCTGTGTGAATACCTTGATTAAAACGCATTCTAATTATCGTGGTAATAACCCCCCTAGGTTCCAAGGAGCTGGAAAACCAGGGACGGGTATGAATTCGGGGCTGGATGTTGCCATAGTATTGTCCCCTTGTTTTTTTACTGATGTAACATTCACTCTGCCATTTGTTCATTACCTTGATTTTTATTTGCGGTAGATAGTTCGTATACGGTAACCGTGTTTTGAGGGCGAGGCCTATTCTAGCTGCTTTCTTTGCCAACTCATCTACTTTTTCGTTATAGATCACTCCTGCATTCGCCTTCACCCAGAGGAAATTGATTGCTCTGTTTCTTCTTGAGCATTTTACTACCTGTTGTACTATGTTTACTATAATCTGATTAGTTCTCTTTCCCCAATATTTGGCTTGAATAGAGTTCAACATGCTCTTAGAATCTGAGATGATGAGAAACTTCGTCTCTGTTAGTGTTGAGCAATACTTGACTGCCTCTAAAATAGCTATTGCTTCTGCGGTGTATATAGATGTAGTTGATGGAAGTTTATACATGCCTTGATACTTAGTGCTATGGCAGAAAAAAGCACATCCTACGTCGCCTCCTGGGGCAATTTTAGATCCATCCGTATAGATATGCACGGTGTTACTCCAGTTTTCTGTAAGATACCTCTTTACTAAGAGACTGAGGTTTGGATATTGCTTATCCTCAAGAGTGATATAAAATACCGGAAGTTGAATCATACTGAAGACGGAATGATATTCGCATGATGGGAATAGCTTAATTGGAATTATTCTGTCACTTTGTTCTTCCCACTCCGTGTAGCTGTAATAGATCTTCCTCTATTATTCCACAAGCTACTCAGCTCTTTACATTTAAAAATAGTTGGGTGGTTCCGGGGCCCCTCAACAATGAATTTGCCCGACAGCCACTGTCTTCTAATGTGCAGAGGCATCTCCCGGGCTTCCACCAATAGAGCGTTAGTGGGAGTAGATGTCATGGCCCCAAGAAAGGTGCGAATACAACTATATTGTAGCTTGTTTGATCTGGACAGGATTCCGGAGCTTGACTGCTGTACAGAATGCATCCATAGTCAATTTTGGATCTAATTAGCACTCTGTAGATCATCAAAAGTATACTGGAATTTGCACCCCACCAAACGCGTGTCAAAGATCGAATAATATTCTGCGTTTGATTACAAGAGTTAATTATTTGATTAATGTGCGGTTTCCAACTGAGTTTGGCATCCATCAATAATCCCAGGAATCTTACGTTAGATTTCACTGAATAGGAGTAGTTTACTAGCCTAACTATTTTGACCACATTGAGTTCTATCCGTTTTCTGGTGAATATAACGACGGAAGATTTCTGTGTTGAAATTTGAAGTCCATTTGATTTTAGCCATTTGTCTTTTTCTATCGTGGTTGCGGATAGGTTATTTAAAGCCATCTCTAATGATACCGCCAAAGAGTATATACAGATGTCGTCTGCATACTGAAGGATTCGGGTGTTAGGACCTATTATTCTTTCCAGTTCCCATGTATAGAGGATATATAGTAGCGGGCTGAGTATGGCACCTTGGGGTAATCCAGTAGTAAGTATTCCTGGTCCTATAATTTTGTCCCCATATCGCACAAAGACCGTTCTTTCCAACAGGTATTTCCTTATGTCATATATAAATACCTCTGGCAATCCCAGTCTACTTAATTTTTTTAATAGAATAGGAATTTGTACGTTGTCGTAAGCTGAGTGGATATCTAAAAACAAGGAGACCGTAAAGTATCTCCTTTTGAAAGAGGTGAAGATGTACGTTATTAGTATACTTAGATTATCCATTGCTCCTCTCCCTTTATTATGCCACATAGACATTTTTCTTTTATTTCCTTTATTGCTTCTTCTATATACAAGTTGAATACTAACGGGGATAGACAACAACTTTGTATCACACCTTTTTTAACTCATGCATGTCTCTCGCGACTCTCTACTTTTATTATAGCCACTTGATTCTTATATACATGTCCTCGTGATATCTTTTGGATCTTTAATGCAGTGGTTTCCCGTTGCCTTCTGCATCCCCATGCCGTTGATCATTTCTGATTCATCCGCCTTTAGGGGCCGTTTCCAACCCCAAGGGCAAGAGGGTGCCCTGAACAACTCCCCGCTCTTCCGCCCTCCTTTCGGAGGCCGTTGGCAAGCAGTGGGTGACTCCTTATACCAGGAATCTTTCAGTCGCCAGAGCCTGGTCCGTACAAACAGGGTGCACCACGTGAAGGAGAGGTTGATATTTGGTTGGAAAAAGCTAATTTAGTCTCTCCCAAACCCTTAAACCTTTGCACATAGATATGTAAGATAAAACCTTTAATTTTCGAGCAGCAATGTTAGCGGAAGCTTTGATTAGATTGTTATTTAGGCTGGGTTGGAATTACAGTTGGCATTTGACGTTACAACAGAGGGCAAGAGTAATTTAATTTTACATAACAATTATTTGTTTTTATGAGCGTCCTTTTCCTGAAATCATTACTTCGTTTGAATGAAAGTAGTTGCACATTGATCGCGATCAATGCGGCTTAGACCACAGTTAAAACTAATATGTTGCCCAGCGTAAGTTGTTAAATTTGTTTTTAATTCCCGTTGCTTTCGCTAACACCAGTTTCTGATGTCATTATTTCAGTCGCATGTGAGTAGTTTCAACTGTGTAACCGTTGTAATATGGATCTGAAACACGGATAACTAAAATGGAGATTTAAGAACCCCTGAAGATTTTGGATCAAGTTTAATTCGGGACTCAAGATGTCAACAAAGAGCGATATAGTGAATATATTAATTTGCGTGTGCTTGAGGCTTTGATTTTCTAACGGCAATATTAGAGGAGTTTGTGGTTAGATTGAAATGAAACTTGGACAAGGATGAAGAATGAAACTTTTTGCTACAGTGCAAGGCACGAGGAATTGATTAGAACGTTATTTTATAACAGTTCTATTTATTTAAGCAACTGCAAAGAAATGACTTGCCAAGACTTTCCATTAAACCGTCAGTTTAGACGGGTTTTGAGAACAGTAATTATAAAATGTCTGCTTCCTGCTTCGAATGTCCTGTCGTAATGCTGTGGCTACTGAGAATTTGAGTTCGGTGCAGCAAATTAAAAGCGACATTACACTTTAAATCTTGTGTAATGAATTTTCTTGTAATAATAATCACACAAAACTGAAGATTGACCAGGGGATTGAAATTACTACTCCAAAAACATATGCAAAAGACCGATGTGCGTAATGAACGTAATCTATGTAATAATTTTATGAACAAAAGTTTCACAGCAACCGTAGTTTGTACAATCTCTGATGTAGCCCTAAATTGGTGGGTTTTAAGTTTTATGTGGTTAAGTGCGAGAGTGTAAGAGATGCGAGAAGAGACGAAACAGATAGCCCCTGTGGACGGCGTGGTGTGATCGTGTTCCGAATAAGTATTGTTAGCAAGCGAGTACCGGCTCCGTTGCGGACAGATGTGGACCAGGGTGATAGCTGTTTTTTTTTTTAATTTTTTAAAGTAATGATTGTTAAAAAAAATTTGAAGTATTATTTTAAACGTGTGCTTTTCTTAAATAAACTGAGTTGCTTCACAGCATGGCTTTTTTCGTGATTGTGTAATGCCAATATCTACCTCCACATAGCTTCAAAAACTCAATTAGCTATTTAGTAATTAGTGAGAGGCAGCAATTATCCATGTGCGATAAAGGGAGGCAACATCTTCATCTTCAGTGGGGCTTCTATATCTCTTTGCAGTGTTAGCTTGTGTTAGCCGTGATGAGTAACTAATTGATGACACCAGGAGGCGACCCTTACAAAGGTTGCTGCTATTAAAACTAACCAACCTCGTTGCAAGCTGATCGTTTCTACAAAAAAGGAAATATAATAGTAGATACGTTATCAGCTGCTTACTTTAGCCTTGTCTTCAGTACTTTCACTAACAGACCAGATAAAACCGAGAGGATCTACCATCAGGATCTGAACAACCATGGCTCATATGGCAGTCACTGAACAGGCTTCGAGATGGATTTGGCCACTGCAAGACATTCTTATTTCATGGGGATATCTAGAAGAGCAGCTTAACCCCACATTTTCTGTGGTAAGATCCAAACTATGTTACATTCGTTGTCACGTCCACAACTCGGACTTAATGTATCCGAATCAGGTCTTCAATAAGCCCGTGATATAGCCATCGCATTGGCTAAAAACTACCTTGTATTTGATGCTGTTATCGACACCAGAAGAAGAACCTTTAGCATACCTCGGCAGTACCACGACGTGAAAGACATTCATAATTTCAAAGCCGGTTAAAAGCTGAGATAGGTTATAATAGTAATCTTTTTTTAAGGGTTTTTTTGTTTCTTAAAAACTGGCATTTGGCCTCTTTGGTCATACACGTGTTCCCAGTTTTATATTTTTAACAGTTCAAAATCCATCAAATCATCTATACCGGTAGTAATAATACTATATAGTTTAGACAACACAGGACCAACACAAGATATATTTAAAACGATCTGTGCCCGAGGCCGGATTCGAACCGGCGATCATCTTTTGGCGAGGCCGGTGCTGTAGCCTGCTGTCTTGCAGAAGACGTGAATTCAGAGTGCAGCTGAAGCCGACCGTGCTCGAGGCTGCTGATAGCCGCAAAGTAAACGCAGATCCCGTTTGTTTACCCTAGGTCCGCGGCTAGCACTCCTCCAGTTAATGGAAGGGAGCGCTTGTTTTGGACCGCGCCGCTTGACATGTTGGCGAGGGGCCATCTGTTGCAGCCAATTAGGGGTCAAGTGGACCAGTTTACAGCGTCCTAGATGCCGTGTCCACACTCAGTTCGGTGGCAGTCGTCATGTAAAACTGCCGTCCAGATCGAATTTATCCCTGAGCTCAGACACATAATAAACAAGATGATCTGCCGTCTATTTTTCACTTTCATCCATTTCATCCATCAGGGTTTAGTCAACTGAAATTTCCGAATTCTCTCTTCACATGATCTTCAACATTACAATAAAGAGACCAAGTGAACTGAAGTATACCTACAGCCTGAAACCATAAAAGATTGCTTTTGTTATTACGACAGTTCCAGAGGCTTAATAGGAAGGGCGACAGAATTTCGATTCGTTGCTGAGTGCCTAGTCAAATTCACTCTCTAGATGCTCTAGCATGATGAGGAGATGTACCAGAGAAGCAAGTCAACCGGGTTACAACACTTGGTCACACCACTGACTGAATATGGTCCCACATTTTCGGTATCTAATACAGGAGTTGGAGGGGGTGTAAAAAGGGTTGCTAGATTTGTAACCGGAAGTTATCGAAAAACTAAATCAGTAATTGATGTGATAAAGGAGCTGGAATGGGATTCATTGTAAGACAGGAGGAGGGAGAAGAGAGTATGTTGGCGATGAGGCGTGGAAAGATATTGGTGAAAAAATTAGTAGAGGTACATGAAAAAGAAAGATAACCATGACCACAATCTGGCATTAGTTGGGAAGATATCAATTAGAAACGATAAACAATTTACCAAAAATGTTGAAAGAATATAAGGTTGAAATTCGTAGATGGAAAATGTAGGCCAGCACAGGAAAGTAGAATATGTGTTTTGGGAAATTGCGACTAGAGCCTTCATCACAATTAAATTACATTCAGGAACAAACTATTTTTTCTAATACTTAACTGGTTAAAATCCCATGAACAGCGTAGGGTGGAATAAAGGATTTCCTAATAGTCTCATTGCCATCACTAACATGTTAAAGAGTACATTTCGGAGAATGAGAATGTTTTTAGTCTGTCCAGTGAATCAAAATGTGACATAGCAGTTTTAATTTTCAGCTAATATTCTACCAAATAATGTAAAGGTGATATTACATCCGTCACTATGAAATATTATACCAAACTTGTCCTCAAAATTTTGGATTACAAAAACTCAGATTGATCGTAAGCTTTATGCTGTAGACGAGAGAGCACAATAAGTGCCTATTTCCTATTTCACATAGACGAGAGTACTGTTGTCGAAATTGCTCAACCAGCTAGAAGAAGAAGCTTTTTTTTTGCGTCAGAGAGGTAATTTTCGTCTCTGCAGTTTCCGTTAAATACAACCATGTCAACCATTCTGCTACTTTGATAGTGCTGAAATTTGCAACAGGTAGGTTCACGACTTGCGACGATTGCGCCAAACAAGAAGCTGTCCATTGTTTTGAATTAATTTACACTCTCAGTACTGTTGTAATGTGTAATATTATACCAGAAGGAGTAGACCAAATATTGCCTTTTCACCTGAATGAAGTTCGACGGCTGTTAACGTAAAACGATTACCACGATGCATTTTGTTCGATAATGGAGGCCACACAGAATTTGTAAAGTACGCTGGTTTCGTGTCAACTAGTAGATTAATACCATTCAGTACCTTTTTTTTTAACGATATATGTACTAACACTAAATACGGAAAAAATGCTGCACTGATAAAGATAAAACTGAAATAGAAAGTCATAATTATAATAACTATCTTAATGGCCAGTGGCGGATATTCTAACTGCCGCGGAATGCATATTTTTCATGGCAACGTAATGTACCCCATTAATCCTATCGGAAAATGAAACTTACAGTTTCGGGTACAGTGCTATTTTCGATTCTAGCCACTTCACACATTGTGCGGTCCCACTCACAAGTCTACATCTACATCTACATATATACTCTGCAATTCACAAAACTGTGGGTGGCAGAGGGTGCTCAGCACCAAAGCTAATCTCTTTGTTGTGTATTCCAATCCCTAATGGTACGAGGGAAAAAAGAATTCATATAAGAATCATTGCGGCACCTTATTTCTCTAATCTTATCTATCCTGTCATTCCGGCTCAAATAGGTTGGTGGACGAAGTATTTCACTACACTCGTGAGTGAAAGTGGGAGTACGCATGTTTACCAATAAGTTTAAACGAAACGTGCGTCGTCTATCTACCAGAGACTCCCAGCCTAGTCTACTAATCAGTTCTATCGCTATGACGAGATTGTAAATAAATTTGTAAACAATAGGTTTTTACAGCATAGTAGTGTGTATAGGTATTTGGGGTAATTTTAAGTATCTTTGTAGTAATATAATTATTTGTAAGTTGGCAGTACTGTGCCACTACGAGAGAGGACGTTGGAAGGAGAATATGGCGCGGAGAAACTGCGAGTGATTGTAACGCCAGGGCAGCAACGATTCTGTTTTGGTTTATATGAGTTTTGAAGTGTTAAATAAATTGTGCAAGTAAGAATTATTGGTGGATTTAATTTCATATTGACACCCATTGCGCAAGATAGAGAGTGTAGTCGAGAATATTTCTTTCACCAAATAATAATATGCGAGGAGGTAGAGCAAACGCAAATGCGACACTTTGGGCCACGTGTCGCCAGTAGCGGGCTATCTGCCTTCTGCTAGTTATTAAATATTAGTAAGGAGGCTCTCGCAACATACAAAGCAAGCTTAACAAAATGTGGGAATTTGGAGCTGCTACCCTTCCGTCTTCACTCGAAACCTTTTAATACCAGACCATTCAGATACAGTCAAGCCGTTAGATGCTGCTACTAGCGGAAAAAAGACATCAAGAAATATTGTTTTTTCAATGGAAATTGCGGGTAATGGATACGAAGAAAGTTACAGTAAAAGTGAGGTTTGCTGCATTTTCAAGCAGAAACTTGTAGAATTACTGTCGCAGGTGAAGGAATAATAGAAGAAGAATGGAAGCGATATCACGAAAATAGCAAAAACAGAACAGTGGGCCTGTCTTACACAATGCTGACTAAAGCTTTTTCATAAATAGATGCTTAGATAGATAGATAGATATGTTCACTTTGATCCCATGTGAGAATAATCTCGGGGATGTGGAACAGTACATACACTTATTAGTAATGTCAATATTACTATATAATTGATAATATTATTATATATTGACAACAAGTTTGTTACGACCCATTAGTATAACCAATATTTCCTGTAATCTACAAATACAATCCCGAGTTAATATTTATTATGTGGAACAGTGTATACACTTGTTACCAGCATCTAACAACCAGTTATTTTCTTACCAACCAGTTACCACAACTCATAAGCAGTCAATTACTTAAAAACCTGTTAGTATCATAATTTTTCACAGCAGTTTTTGAGTGCATGCTATCCCATGTTAGCTACTATATATGAGTGAAATTTTGTAAACAGTGTAATTACTTCATTTGTCAAAAGTTTCAACAGAAAGAAAAACCATATATCATTTTAGTAATTGTGGACAACTTTGTCACCTTCATCCTTCCATACATCATATATACTATTTTATAAGTCATTCTTAGTTACCAAATTCCAAGAAGAAAATTCTTTCACAGAGTAAAATGGATTCTGAAGCAGAAACTCTTTCAGTTTGGACTTAAAGTAGTTGGGTTTTTGTAGATAACATTTAATTTCTGTTGGTAATACATTGAATAAGGAAGCTCCAGTAAATGTTAACCCTTTCTGTACAATTGACAGTGATTTGTAATCCTTGTGAATATTATATTTATTCCTAGTATTATGGTTATGTATGTCAGCATTAAGATTGAAGTGTTCAGGATTTTCCACTACAAATGATAGTAGGGAGTATACATACTGTGCTGGCATTGTTAGTACACCCAGGTTTTTAAATAGATTTCTGCACGACGTCTGTGGGCTTAGCGCAAAGATAAAAGTGCATCAGTAGTTCAATTAAAGAAGGGATATCAGCTGGATAATCTGCATGTTGTTTAAAACTAAATAATTAAGTAAGTGGTGGAATGTATCTTATATGTCGCAGAGTTTAGGAGGGCTGTAGCTGTGTGCTGAGACGGGGTTAATCTCGGTGAGGTGAGGCGGCGTTCCTTTGAGGACCTCGCCTAGCACCCAAGAGGACCCTAAATAACTACTCGCGCTGTAATTCAAACGTCTAAATGCTGCATAAATTGAGGCGAGCTTTCATCTGGTCGTGGCCTGGTATGCGTGTGAGTCATGCAGTGTTTCATGTCAGCGCATATGGACGTTGCGTCAGGGATCAGAGAGCAATGGGTTTGGTCCACTCTCCACAGAGTAACACTTGAGACACGTGAACAGTGTGGGAAGACAGAATTCTCTGTCGCTGCTGAACTCGGAAATCGACCACGCAATATATTATAGAGCATGTTGTGCATGGACTTATTTTCTGAAAGCGTGGTGAATATTATAGCTTCAGTGAATATCTTGACTGGGCACAAATCAAAGTGAGATCGGCCCATGAATTTTAGTTTCCGTCGCCAGAACAACCAGTACTTCTGTATCGTATTTTTAGCATCGGGAAGCGCAACGATTGGATAATCATACGTGTAAATATACTATTACTATTTTTTTTTTTAAACAAACTGTTTGGTAATAGATAACCTTGTAAGAAAACGCTAGTTTTTCGTAAACTAAATGTGCAACTTGTTGCCAAATGTTTGACTCTTCGAAGGGCTTGTTAGGTCTCTCTCGTAGTGCAAATCTTTTCAGTTTCATTTGACGTAATAACTAATTTAAGGAATGCATGTTATCAAATATAAAAAGTGTCGTCAAATTAAGGACTTGTTTTTCTTGAACAGAAACATTTCCATGAATAATTAATACAGCTACGACAACTACAACGTACCGTTTATAGGATAGGCGTACTCACATTATAACTGAATTCAAAGGGATATTGATTTTAGTTTGCTGCTCAGTTTAATTAGTAACCTTAAATAGTTCTTAAGCCACAAAAGCTACCAAGAACTTAATTTTCAAATATATATAGCGAAACACAAGTTTTCAGAAAAAAAGAAGTTACTGGATAAAAAGGGGTTGAAGTCCGGCTTCAGAAACAACAAAAGCAACATTTTTCTGTGTTATGTTAATTAACAGCCCACGAAATAAAGTGGTTAAAAATTAGTACAGAATTAGACAAACTTTTTCCTTACAACTTTAGTAGACGTTGAGGTCATTAGAGATGGAAAAGGAATGGGGATAATGAATGGGTAGGAATGCGACTCTTGCCTATTGAAGGAACGAGCCCTGCATTCGGCTGGAGTCATTTGGGGAAACCATGGAAAGCTTAAACCTGGATACCCAGACGGAGATTCGAACGCGCGTGCTCCTGAAAGCGAGGGCTCGCCCACCACGCGCGGTAGATAAAGGCGTCGTAGTTCTAATGACTGTAGCGCAGTGGACGTTACTGATAAGCTGCAGGAAAACTCTGCCCATTGCTATGGCTCAAGGAACAAAATATAAATATTTTATAGGCCATCATTTGATAGTGGCCTACTGGGTAGTTAGCCAGCACCTGGGATACAACATGAACGTTTCGGGTGTCATCTCAACTTACTGTCGATGTGAATATGCTTTAACACCTTTTCCGAATTCTCTACTTATCTTCTATCAAAGTCAAATATTAGTTCTCTAAATTACGTAAATATGCGTCAGTTAAAGTACGTGATATACGGCACTGATTTTTGCGTATTAGACTGATAAACGGATTAAATATTAATTCATTGCTACGACGTATTACAAAACAAAAGAATTAGCGACGGTCATAACATATGAAAGCTTTCAAAGACGGTCTCCAATTTGCTTGTTTGTCGCTGCGATTATTTGAGAAATCTTAAAATCTATGAAAGCCAAAGAATTAGCTAGTAACAAGTTACTCTTGCAAAAATCTAATTTTTCTTAATTTCAAAATTGTGTGGCGATGATTTCAAATATAATATAGATAATTTGAAGATTTTGACTGTCATTTTGAACATAATGAGAATTTAGTAATGATTGAAAAAGATCAAAGGTACGGTAACCACCACTGGCACACCCGATACCACATTGTAATTGAAAAATTCAATTTTGAAAGCACTTAATAATTACTACAAACACTTACAACTATTTTACATGATATTCTTGGCCGACATATTGACCTAATAATTTTTCATAAACGTTGATAGATAAAATTATTTTGCTTATCTACATGGAACAAGGTGGTTGAAGGATGGATATTCAGAGGATGAAAGGTCATGATTACGTCAAATAGTCAAACAGAATGTGACAGTTCGATAAGGGTTCCAGCAACCGGTCAACAACGCGCATCATATTCTGCCATACTATAAAACTGACACTCAATGCTCGCGTTGTACCCGCCATTGCAGCGTGTTCTAGATGACGAAACACTATACTTCCATTCGCTAAGAATTTAGTCCTCGTTATCCGTCGTTAGCTGCTAAATGCAATAATTTCGTGTGGTCTTAGTGACAGAGTTTCTTAACTTGGTACTTCTATCCGATAAAGGGGGCCTACAGTTTAACGTGCAATCCAGACCACGGAACCTACTAGAGTTCTCCACAATATCAAAGCAAAGTTTTATCGGAAGTGAAGATCAGTTTTGGGGATGATAAAAATTCTGGCCGATACCGGGATTCGAATCGGGGACCTTTAATTGAACTTCGTGATGCCACGCGTAGTTGCTGGCAAATATATTACGGAATCAGTAGTTCCAAACGTCTATAAATTTACTCAGAATTTAATGCAATAGTACATTCATTATATATGGGTTTAAAGCAAGCGGTTAGAGAGAATACGCATTTAAAAGTTTTTTATGCTGCTAGACAGAATGGTCGAGGAATCAGACGCCATTCGTCTGGTAAGAAGCTCGTCCACTTCTACATCCTTACTTGACGAAATAAAAATTATACAAGCGAGGAGCAAAGGCACCCTAACGCCACTCTCACAACCTCCCAAAACAGAGAAGTTGGAGGGAGGCAAAGTCACTGAGGTGGCAACGCACGAAGTAGCTATGAAATGTGCTGAACGGGGTTGGGCAGGGGAGAAAGTTCCATTAACGTGGGGGGCTTACAAAAGTTGGATACGGCGCATAGACCCCGACTTTCGTTGGTTATTCTGGCGATGCTCATTCTTATTCTTGTAATGACCATCTGGCTTACGGAAGACGGCCCACTTATGAAAGACAACGACTTAAAGTAACATACAAGCCCTCTCTCTCTGGTACGGCACAAAAGAATATTATGGCGACTGGCAAATGAGTAAAATGGTGGATAGTTAGAAAACTTGTGTTTCTAAGTTTTGTGTTAAGTAGTTGGATAACTCTTGCTTCGTGAATATTACCGTAACTATGTTGGACACATTTTTGTGTTTGAGAGCAAAGTCTGTTGAATTAGATGTAAATAGATATATTTGGTTAGTCAAAGATTTCATTTACGAGCACTTGCGCTTTCTCTACACACCATTACAATAGTTTCATAGTGATAATTTGCAAACTGTACCTTTCTCAACTGGGCGATGTAAAGTACGTATTTAATTGAATAGCAATAAGATCTTGTGTTTTCAACGTAAGTAGTTCAGTTAAGGATAGGGTGGAGTTTTTTGAGGGGGCGGGTGATTACAGGATTTGGACGAAGGAATCCGTGAGTAGTATTTTGAAGGAACCATCCCGGTATTCGCCCGACGTGATTTTGATAAACCATGGAAAACCAGTGGCCGACCGGGGATTTGAACTAACGTTCCCCGAACGCGAGGACCAAGCATTACCGTTCAGCTACCACGCTCTGTACCTGCTAGTGCTCTAAATCTCCTGTCTACGGTACGTAAGCGCACGTCTGAAAGCAGAGGCGAGAGGTCGCAAATAATTGGTGATAGTTGTATTAAACTAATAATAATTCCGTGTGGTCGTAGTGACCTGGTGACGGGATTTCTATTGGATGTGCATTCCGCTCCTGTCGTAACCGCCTTAACCTAATCCGGCAATCCTACCGGGTGCACGGGGCCTACAGTTTAATATGGAATCCGAATCACGGAAGCGTTCTGGCGTACTTCACATTACGCAGCAAGCTGTGTCAGAGGTGAAGGTCGAGTTAAGCGCCTATAAAAATCCTCAGGGATTCGAACCAGGGACCTATCAATCCTGCGTCCGACACCTTAACCATTAAATCACCAGACCGCCGCTACTGTATTAAAATGTGGGAGATCAATACACTACTAAACAATAAATGTTATTGCCTTATCATCAGTCACTACAAACTGCTTGGCATCGTATTAACAACAACTCACTTTTTCATTTTCTTACTGTTTAGTTTACATTAGCATTATTTCCAACGCCTTGTAATTAATCGTTTGATGTATTATCAGAACTTATTTCTTTCTTCCGTATAACATCATGAGACGCGAGTAATCTTGATGCACTGTAAATGTCGTGTCTATGGCCGTTAGTAAAAATTATGAGAAGAAGTGGTTCTATTAACATAGTAACCACGATAAGTGCAAGATATACAGTGTACTTATTTCTCCTCGTGATCAAGACATAAATTTCGTGGCCAGCTAAATAACGTGTACCAGCTGCACTTAGCGCAGG
The DNA here is from genome assembly GCA_031002005.1 of Vandiemenella viatica. Taxonomy (NCBI): domain Eukaryota; kingdom Metazoa; phylum Arthropoda; class Insecta; order Orthoptera; family Morabidae; genus Vandiemenella; species Vandiemenella viatica. The sequence goes on along the minus strand of JARYHS010008075.1, from coordinate 21,426,874 downwards.
AGTTAAGTAAAAATTACCCGTGCAGCTCGCCATTCATTTGCTGGCGAGTTTTTGATTTGTGTTTTCAATTGCCTCTCGTGGAGCGGGGAAATTGCTCCAGCTTATTTAATGAGCGTTAACCGCGCGGAAGTAAATCCTCTCTCATTTGATTGCTGGTCGGACTATTTTTCAAGCCGTACAGAAAGTGCTTTTTGGAATGCAATTTCCGATTATAGATGCGCCAACGGTCTCGAAATTATTAAATGCCTGATGACGAAAATGAGAAAATAGCTTTGCGTAATTTAAAAACGTTACTGCATGAAATGATACTGAAAGATGTTAATATGTCGAGGACTAAGTTCAAGTAGGTGAACTGGACTGATATGTTTTGATCAGCATTTCTCAATCTTTTTCAACCGGAGGACCAGTAAACTGTCCAAAATAATGCTAACTTATATGGGACTAATTTTTTTTTATCTTTGTGTGTATCATTAAAATCTGGGACAATATTTTATTGTACCATTACAACATAATAAATCTTTACCCATGTTTAAAATCCCTACGGAAACGCCATTATGAAGTGAACTATTAAAAGTTAATCAACTATTGATTAGACTCTTTAATATTTAGTAACCAACCAATGAATAATAATGTTTCTATAGGCTGGATGCTACACTATACCATCGAGTTACAGACACAAAATAAAATAACAGACAATTGGTGTTATACATTTTGTTTTTGCTAACGTCACCACTCTTATGTTACCAAACCTACCACGTACCACGGTCCCTCACACTTACTACAAGATTTCGGAAAACGGTAGTTTGCTTAATCGTTAGACGAACCGTGTTCTATTTGAGGCAACCGGAAGTGAATAGACTATTGTAGGAACAAAGCTGACCTATACTCTTCCTAGAAATAACAAATTTTTGAGTGGTCATTGAAATATTTCTGGCCTTTAAAAAACTCCGCTTGCAGCTTATACTGACATTTAGTTGTATACAGTACAAACACGGTATCTATATTTACAATTTTCTGCCTGTGAACCGCCTCAATCATCTTGGCTGACCACAGGGTGAGAAACAACGTTATATATCATTTGCTGACAAGACGGCCTGGAATATCATTAGCTTCTAGTATGACAAAAGCCTCCTTTAAGATCAGTGTTAAATGGTTTCAGTGTCATCTCATCGACCAAAGAGAGAGTGTAAACAAAGGCGCCATCTTGCAGTACGACTCCAGGTAACGACCGCAGTGTTTGGTTTGGGTCTCACCGCCATGGCTTCATCATAAGTCTAAGTGCGTGAGCGATTCCCACTGTACTCCGTACCAACTGCCAGGGTAAATTCTTTACAGTGTGCGTAGTGGTATCAAGTGTTATTGTTTCCGTAGAAGACCGCTACGGGTGCGTTTGTGTGGTTAATGTACTGTGTATCACAGGTCAGACAAGAAAGGACAAAATCTAGCGCTGCCCATTTCTGGCCTATTCTTCCGAAGCACACCAAGAGATCGCCAATTTCAACGTTTGTACCTGGCGAACGAATCAGCATCAACAATTTACTATGTCCTCTCTCCATTATCACTGCGCAGAGGACTATATTTTATCTCAAGGACTTGTATGGTGTATAGTAATTGTGTACCAGTGCCTCTCCCAGAATCGGACGGTGAAATTTTCTGCCAACGCTTGAACCAGCTAAGTCCGTGTCACTGCGTTTTGCTACTTGGATTACATAGTGACAAGTGGGTACAAAACAAGAATTATTTAACTTTATCGTAAATCTGGAAGTAATTTTGGCTGATGTACTTACTTAGGTCGTATAAATATTTAAACCACTAAAATGTAAGTAAATAATTAAAATAAAAATAAAAATAAACAAAAATTAAATTGGATTGGTGTTATATATATATCTGTCACCAGTCTCTCGTCTGGTTTAATGCAATTGTCCATAGAGAGAATTACATGGCGCAGCAATACCCTTTGATGTTTAATGCAATTGTTTCCTGTAGTCTTCTGCATCCTCATGCCGCTGATCATTTCTGATTTATTCGCCGTTTATAGCCCCAAGGAAAAGAGGGTGCTCTGAAACGCTTCCTACTCTTCCGCTCTCCTTTCAGGAGGCCATTGGCAAGCAGTGGGTGACTCTTTATAGTCGGAATCATTCAGTTGCTGGAGCCTAATTTAACCTCTCCCAAACTCTTATAACTCTTATACCCTATTGAACAAATATATTATCTTTCAATTGAGGAAATTGTCCACAACATCCAATTCTTGACGTACTTACTGTTTTATTCTTCAGAACTCTTGTGTTACTGTTATTCGTACAAGCAACAAAAAATTGTCATGAGAGTTTTATTTTCGTCCTGTAAGTAAGGTTACCAATACTGAATGTCTTGGGTGTTAGTTTTTGCTTGTGGATATCGTGAACATAAAGAGCTAACAAGTTAAGCCAATGCCCATGTTGGGGAGAGGATTTGTGGATGTCTGCAACGGACTGCCGGGGGGCCGTGCAGGTAGCGGCTGAGCTCTGCACAATTTGCTGTCACACCGCAGCCCGGTGCCCCAGCCGTTTTTTGTGCGGATCAGACACCCGAAACCGAGCCGTGACAGCACCGGGTCCCTGCCTCACTGCACAACTCAATTATCTGCCAACACTGCACAAAGGTTTGACTACAAGATGGGGCATTTCCGACTCAACGCTACCTACGACACAAGACATACGAATTATTAGGAGTGGGTCTACTGTACTGAAAATTACGGTAAACTATTTCCAGGGTGAACCCTATCGGCAATGTCTTAGCAAAGAAGAATGTGTCATCTCAACTTTGTTCTCTCGGGCATGCCGATCATATCACATATCATTCGAAATACTAAGATATGGAAATCCTAAACCAGGAGATATCCTAAATCCGCGCTGACACTAAGTGACAAAAGAAGTAACCAACAGAAGATAAATAAATTAGTAACATGGTGTCTAGAAACTGGATGCAGAAAATGTTGTAGCTACAGTGGCAGCACAAGAAAAGTAATTACGTCAAAGAAATCACTTGCAGAACAAACTGTGATGAAAGGAAGCACAGTCAAGTAAAATACTTAGAAACGAAAATAACTGTGAACACGCATGCCCTGAATATGTTGAAAGCGCAGTTTTCTTGTTGGATATTGTTCAAGGAAATTGTCAAGAACAGAAGATAGACGCAGCATCATTGTACAATAACTATAGACTGCTTGTTACAGCATTATCTATCGTAAAAGTGGTTCGGATACATGTTTATCGGTTGCTATTTAAAATTAGCGCCTAATGTAATACAAAAATGTTTTGTTCCAAGTTCATTAAAAATGGGTGGTGCTCAACACGATAACTGAGCTCTTTACGAGATAAGAGTCCTTAATTATGTTTTCCCTTATCCGAAGTAGCAGTTTCTTTCAAAGCTCTGTTAAGCCAAAATTTTTCATGTCATTGTTTCTGCGACTCTTCTGAATGTTTCCTTCAAAATAACTGTTGCCTTCTACTCTATAAGCTGATTGGTTATGCCTTTCTGTCCGTATTGCCAAATGAGAATTTGTCTAAACGTTTGATAACTGTTAGTGAAAGCCATGGCCATCTCAACAGTAATAAAATACACGAAAAGAAACAATTTGTCATGCTTCACTCAAGACAGAACAGTTCTTCAGTCTCCTCGCAGTATGTTTCAGACCACATGAGACACACAGCAGTTCGAGTTATATATAGAAATGTCGAATAACACCGAGATAAATATGTGACACAAAAATATCCTGAATGCAGTATGCTCTTTGATGTTTATTTTTGCTCCATACCGTAGGCTATAACACGCTCATCGTCGAGTAGCGCAGTGTATAGATAGGTACCCACACGCGTGAAATCTTCCACAAAACGAGGCCGTTCATTCATTCCAGTCAATTGTTTCTTCACAAAGCGGTGTTATAATTCGCTCATAAATACAACTGCTCGCGTTATTTGAGCATAATTTATTTTTTTAACGCTTTGTCAATTACACGCTAAACAAATATATTCTCCGTAGTTATTTATTTTTATTTTTTTCCCACAAACGCATTCCATTCACGGCTAAAAGTTTGTTCTCAGTAACTTTGATATCTCGTGATGCATCGCAAAACTAAGTTTTATGAATAAAGTACTGGATATCTTTAAAGTAATCTTCTATCAATACCATTTTTAAGGTCCGGAACATTCCGAGTGAAGAATCTAACCCTTGTGGACTTGAATATTTGTCCGCCTGTCCATCCTTCGCTTCTTCTGAGCTCCTTAACTTAGAAAATTGTAATTTAATGTAATTGTACTTTTTCTTACTAACCCTAGCACAATTATAACTAAAACTTTAAAAATCGTGGGGCTGACAAAAAATTATAGGGAGTTTAGTGGGGGGGGGGGGGGGGGAGGGCTGAAGTAAAAATTTCCTTTAGAAAATCTTCTTGCGTATCAAATGAAAGTCGTCAACCCGCCGACTCTCAAAAGCCTTAGATTTTAGTTTAAGATTTATGCTAACTTAAAAACTGCCATTACCCCATTATTTTTTCTGGAAATACTGAAACAAAAATTCTTTCAAATTTTACAGTAATATGTAGACTTCTAAACTTTACTGGAAAACTATAGCTATTTTTACGGACTTTGTGGTTTTTCGAAAAATAACTGAATGAGTAATACTGACAACTTTAATAGTTCATCATATATTTTTTTCAACAAAAATTTATATGTAGCTTTGGATGGAGAATTTCATAATTTGAATACTAAAAAAGTCATGAAAATACTTTTTAAATATTTTCAGTTTTTAAAAATAATTTCCTTGAACTGAATTTTTGTATTTTTTGTGTGCTTGGCTTAAATATACCATTCTAAACTTAATTTAGCAGAAATTTTAATGAACTCTATTTAAAAATATCTTAATATTTTTTTATTTTTTTAAAAACATATTTGCATTTTTATTTTATTTTTATTTTTACAAAGTATGTCTATGGAACCCGCAGAGTGATTTATTTGCCACTTTACTATGCGTTTACTGAACGTCACGTATCTACAAGAATCATGTATACGCGAGTAAATTATTTATGCTGGACGAATGAAAGCTAAATTCATAACAGCAGTATTAACTATAAATTTATTGTTTCTACTATCACAAGAACATAATGAAAAACTGCCAATCGAAATAGATTTTAGAAAATTATATCCGATGTGTTAGTAATAGGAATTAATCGTTCTCCAATTGTCTTTATACCCTGTATTTAGCTATGATATGGATTGTGGTAACTAAGAAAAGAATCTTCCTAGACTGTTTATTAACCAAAAAGTTTGTTTACTGATTCTTAGATTTCCGGGAGCATCTTAGTGTTTCTAGCGATTCATGAACCAATTTTATGTAAAAACGCTCATCAAATATTGAAAAATATATTTAGAAACATTTTAATGAGAGATGCATACAACGCAGTTGAAAACTAAATCACTTTGAAATATCAGTAGGTACATATTTTATCTAAGTCTGGTGAAATATTTCTTTTGGAATGAACTGTCTGATAAAATAACCTTCATGGGTGGCGCTTCACTGAAGCTAATAGTTTCCAGTTCTTTGAGATTCCCCCTCAACTTGTTAGTGTCGTGGTAATGTGCTGGAGAACACACACGCTGCGGGCTGCACGTGCGCGAGGTGTCGCGGCTGCCCACTGTCTCTTCCTGTTTCTCCAGCGCTATTTCCAGAACTCTCTCGCTGGCACCTGATGTCTCTGCCACTAATTATAACGGCCCCGTCTAGAATTACAACTGCCGTCCAGCCATCAACAACCATCGCTACATCCGACAAGAAGACATCTTAATACCTCCTACAACTGTGCGGAGAAAGTGACGTGGAAAGTAGTATGTAAGCGCAATAAGAATTTAAGCATATGTAAATACTTTCCCAACTGAAAAAATTGCGCAAAACTAATGGAGACAGTAGTCTTATATGTGTATAAACAGGATAAATTTTATATTGTTCGAATGGCACTGATAACTCTGGCCTCGAATTCGAAAGAACGCGATTTTAAATCCCCGTTGAGTCATCTAGATTTCGGGATTCCATATGTACACTCACATTTCTTCAAAACTGGCAGAGTACGTCGTTGCTGGTAAAATGTTGTGTAATGTAATAATATGAATTAGCAATTATTGATATAAGAATAGGTCCGAGCCAAAGTAGTTCTCCAGGAACACTGAGAGCCACGGAACCCTCCAGAGGTGCCACCACAGTGGGCCGTGGAGGCCAGGCTCGACTCTCGAGTGCCGTCCTCACTGCGGCTTCTAGACCGTGCTCCGCAGTGGGCAAGATGAACTACATAAACTACGCATGACACTCACGAGGGAAGCCTTTCACCTCGAGCGCTCGGAACCGCACGTAAACATGCTTAGAATAACAAGCGATCATAAACAAAACAGTGGCGCGTGTCATTTCCATGCAAAACGTTGTTACTTTTTCTGGAAAGGGGGTGGTGACAAATGTTTTGTTAGAAAAGGGTGATGGTGAGGATTTTTTTTTTCGAAAAGGGGACGGTAGACAGAAAAAATAATAATTTAACCCACAGTGCTGTAACTTTTTAGGCTCTTATCTCACTTTTTTGAAACATTGATTCGATGTCGACCCTTGTAGGTAAAGAGTATAATATATTATATGTAGAAAAACAAGGACATATTTCTAAAATTATCTCCTTGTTTCAATAATGACAACATTTTTTAACAAATACGCATTACGAAAACATATTATTAATTCGATGGCAGAACTTTGTGTAATGACACTAATTTTTAGATATTTGGTGCTTTATTTGTCGTCAGCAATCTTAAATCGCCGCGTTTTATTAATGAAAATCTGTAACTTCTACCTAATAATTTCTGGACACATAGAATCATGGGAATATAATTAAAAGTTACTTTGATGCAGCCCTTGAAGCCATATAATAATGCTGAAAAATTTAACTCGAACCCCAAACGCCCCCTTAGAACTGTTCAACGGCCACCGGTGGGTGGTACCCGCCCCCTCCCCCTACCCTTCCGGTTGTAAAACACTGCTATAGACGAATAACGAAACGCTCCATGTTTTAGGCTTTAGGAAGATGGTTAATGTCAGTGACAAATACCATCACATTGTTTACATCGTATCTAACACTTGTTATTGCTGCTTATCAACAATTAGCTTTCGTCTTATGATCATTTTCATTTCTTACAATCGCATAATATAAATATTAGAAACTTGTCAATCTTTGAACACTAACTACTACGGAAAAAAACCTGTATGTTATTAAAAGTCATTGAACGTTAATAAAAATTGCTTAATTTTTTTCCGGAGTGATATTAATGACCATTTTACGTCAAAAGGGTGTATTTCTAAGCGAGGTGTTGGAGTCGAACAAAATAACTCCCGTTACAATCACAGCGTTGCATACACCCTTCTAACTATCGGGGTCAACACAATCGAGGTCACACTGCAAGAATTCCAGCACGCTGGGCTTCAAATGGAATTGGCATAATGTAGAGAAACCTATTGTGCCAAGTACTTAAATTACTGAAATACATATACAATGCTCATACTTTTCGTTGACAGGAGATACATAAACTCGTCAAATCTCCTCAAAACAGTGCGAATAAGGACGATAGTTGATGTTAATGCAGTGTTCCAACCACAGCCAGTACTGCGCTGAGCACGTTGGAGTACCGCGTCTGAGCTAGCCTGACACCGTCATTCAGTACGGTATGTTTTGATAAATAGATACAGTACTGCCAAAGTAAAAGTTAAGAAGTCAGTATAAAATACACAAACCTGGAATACCAGTACATTCAATGATAAATTTCAGAAAACACCTTGCAAAACACATGCAAAAATTTCTCTCACAGTATTACGTCCTCTGTAATGACAGAAGTCCGAGCGTGGTGGGTGAACGGTTAACGTTCTGGCCTCACATTCAGGAGGACGCCGGTTCGAATCCCCGTCCGAGCATCCAGATTTGGGTTTTCCATGGTTTTCCCAAATCACTCCATGCGAATGCCGGGATGCTTCCTTCAAAAAGTCCTTGACCGAATTCATTTCCGTTCCTTGTTCCCAGTCCTATCCCGTCTCTAATGACATTAGCCGTCGACTAGGCGTAAAGCGGCAAAAAAAAAAAAAAAAAAAAAATATATATATATATAATAATAATAATAAAATGTTATGATATAATTATAAGAACCACTTCACATCTCATAGAAAACATAAAAACATAGACAACATATCCAATCAAGCAAAACTATTATACTTTAACACACAGAACACGTACATGAATATTTATTTATCAATCAGCAATTGAGACCACATATTCTGCGACACAGAATAGGCTCATGCCGAATTTATGAAGTGATTCTATAATCCGTTTCCATACTGTGATATGGTCTTCCAAACAATGTTTAAGCCGCATGATACCAGTTTGTAAAAATATTTATGTCGTAATGCGTTAAAAAAGTGACGAGGTGTGATAAAAAGAAATAGTGTCTTCTGGACAAAAAATTAAAGCTGCATAATTGGTTTCAATGAGTAATTGGCTTTCCATTTTCTAATGATTCTGTAAACTTTATTTTTACATATATACGCAGTTCATTTAAGTTGATAATCGCATATTTTAGAATAACTAGAGAAGTTTCCTCGCAGCCTTGGAGCGTGTGGGCATATGGGGTTCCACTCGGGCACATAATCTAATGCGAGTAAACAAGCCGCAGCTGGCTTTCTTAATAAGCCGCCTAATTGGATTTCTGGTGCCGCCGCTATTGCTAACAGCACACGAGGCCCGACTTCACTTTCTTCTCGTGCTGCGGGCCAGGGTGCGGCCGCAGCCTATAACTGCTGGCAATTTTCCAGGCGGTTTAAAATAGAGACCACGACCAACGTGCGAATTTATTTTAGGTCTTCTAAGTTCCTGCTTCCATCCGACGCCCCTCTTAAGAGCCTTCTAAAAGGGAAGTGGCAGTGTTGTTTTTCAAGGTCCAGGGATACTCACTGTCTAGATGTAGTCTCCAGAGAGGACTATATAAAAGAGTCGCGAACACTTATTAACTTAAAGTCTGAAGAAAACGAATTGTGTGGCTGTTATATTGAGGACACTATCTGCCATAAGTAACGAAGGTGACACGATGTTGGGGATAAATACTAGTGCAGTCACATAAACAGGCGTTATTCTTTATTAATCACTGATCCTGTGGAATAAACTTGAGATGTTACTCCGCAGTGAATAATATTCAATCCTATTATGACTTTTTTTTTTTTTTTTTTTACTTTACGCCTCTTCGACTTCGAGGTCATTAGATGCGGGATGGGACTGGGGACAAGGAAAGGGAAGGAATTCGGCCATGACATTTTTGAAGGAAGCATCCTGGCATTCGCCTGGAGTGATTTCGTGAACCCATTGAAAGCCGAACTCTGGTCGTCCCTGACGAATACAAGCATACCCGAGCGTTACCACTCACTCTCCTAGCTCGATAAATCATAGCTGACCAACATCACACGCAATGACATTATCCTGAAGTACATACTTTGACAATAAATTTGGTCGCCGCTGAAAATTTCTATCACTCTTATTTTGCAAAATCTGACATCAATGTCATCCCAGGAAACAGTAATGTAATACTGGCAAGCCAGTATTTTCGTTACTGTTTCTTAGAATGACACTGATGTCAGATTTTGCAAAATAACAGTGATAGAATTTTTCAGCGGTGGCCAAATTTATTGTCAAAGTGTGTACATTGATATAACGTCACTACACAGATAGGTCCAAGAGACTGTGATCAGAGGGCTACGCTGTGGCACAGTGTCCGATACCACGTTCAGTCGCAACATGCAGACCGAAATTTTAAGGACCCAAAGTGCGAATCAAGATATTCCTGATATTGTCGGGTAGAACACAAAACTTTTCCAGCTGTTAAGAAGAGTAAAAAGCAATTAGAGAAGACAACCAGACTTGTAAAATGTTTGATATGGAGGGAAGAGTTTTTTTTTATATTATCTTTACTTCATACACGTTGACGGATATTCGGGCGAACGTGGGTTTGAATCTCCGGTGCAGACATTCTGATTTCCGTTTTACATGGTTTCCTGACATCACTACCGCCGAAGGCCGGGTTAGTTTTTTTTTCAATTTCCCAGGGACGGATTTCATTCTAGTGGGCTGGTGGCTCTGTCGTTAAGGCGCTGGATAGGTCCCCGATTCGAACTCCTGTCTCGGCACTGATTTTCAAAGGCCCTTAACTCGATGTTTACCTCTATCACAGGTTAGAGTGTGTAAATGTGAAGTGATCCGCATTCCATGTTAAATTTTTAGCTGGTAGGATAACCTGGTTAGGTTAGGTAAAACGCAAAAGAACTGGCTACCGTACCTCTAATATCAGGTTAAGTATAGCACATTCGGGAGGGTTCAACCAACCTTTGTATTGAATGCCAAACTTAACTCTGAATTTCATGTCGTTATTTTCTTTCGTCCTATAGTGTTCCAACTTCGACCGCAATGAGCGTAAACCCATAGTGAGAAAAGAGTAACTACTGAAGTGCTTCGACTGTGTGAGTGGCAGTTACTGTGGCGTCTCCGCGCATTCCGCCCCTGTGCAGTGGAATCCGGGCGGTGCCGTGCCGTGCCGTGGTGCTGGCAAGTGTCTGTCACCCCGCGACTACCTGCCGTCCCAGGGGACACACGTGCAGCTTATCGCCTTTCCCTCTAATCGACCTTCAGACGGTTTTCTGCTCCAACAGGAACATTGGTTGCAACCCTCCAAAAACAACAGAATGTTACTCTTACCGTTATTAGATTCACGAAGGTTCGTCTAGTTTAATGCGTGATACTATACAGTGGACATGGACCACATCAGCAGAACCTAACAGTATTAGACGCTAGCAAAATTTTTCGAGTTTCGGTAAAACTGTAAAAATACCGATATATATATACATCTTGATGAGATCCAGCGAGTCATATCTTTTGATATAAGGAGTGTACAGATTATTATAGGCATAACTATGATCTTATTTTCCAAAAGATTTAGAAAAAAAAAACATACTTCCACCTCTGCGTAAATATCCTCCGTCCTTAAATTCGTATGCCTTGGGGGGGGAGGGGGACCTATTTCTGAAATACCACACTGATTTTCCTCCATTACACTTCACTGTGATAATTTCTCTCGCTGTAACTAACCCGGGCATAGGCAGATTATCAATGCCTCAGTTATTAATTAAGGAACGAAGTATTGGTAAACTTAATAATCCGATATCACCAGTACAGCTATCTTGAACGCGTCTTACAACAAACCGTGAAAACGTCATCTGAAATCAGCATATTCAATTAAAACAAAAGGTCTGCTGATAAAATCACTTGCCCTCACAAGAGCCACGAAACAAGTAATCGCATCAGGACCGTTACGAAAACTGGTCTTGTGGATTCGAAATAAACAAAGAATCAAATAACACCAGAAACCTTCTTAGTTTTAAAAACAAGTCACTTTCACTAAGCGAACAGCATCTCTTTAAGTTTGAGGGTACAAAATTATTATTATTATTCTTTGATTATGGCTTTACGCCACCGACGTCGCGGTCATTAGAGACGGGAATGGACTAAGGCAAGGAGCAGGAAGGCATTCGGCCATGGACTTTTTGAAGGAAACATCCCGGCATTTGACTGAAGAGATTTTTTGGAATGAATGGAAAACCCAAATCTGGATGCCCTGATGAGGATTCGAACCCGCGCCCTCCCGAATGCGCTGCCAGAGCGTTACCGCTCACCCACCACGCTCGCTCGCTGGTCATAACAAGGTTACTTGCGGCAGCAGGCCGGCTTTCCTCAGTCCGAATGACAAGACTCTCTAATCAACTACAAAAACAATGCATAGCAGGATACCGGATTTAAGTAAGCACTTTAGTCACGTTTCTTCATTCCCTTCGATGCATGTTCTTATATGTGTGCAACAACCATAGCTTCAATCAACCACATAAGCCTGTTAGCTCGTCTCGATAAGTTAGTTTTACGGAAAATATGCGTCATTAGCATCGAGAGAAATTAAAAACATTTTTATTTAGAACTAGTAGATTATTTAGGAAATTAGCGTCAGAAATGAAAAGCTGGCTGGAAGACAACTATACGTTTGTTAAATACTCGTAGAAATCTGAAAAAAGAACAATAAACGATAAACGATCTGGTAAAAAAAAGTTAAGACACACGGCAAATGAAATACTTGACTACGAATGAAACAACGCTCTGCCTTCGCATTCGGGAGGACGAGGGTTGGAATCACAGTTCGGTACTCCAGTTTTGGGCTTTCCATGGTTTCCCCAAATCACTCCAGGCAAATGCCGGTGTTTACACGATTGGCCTACTTGTATTCTCTTGTTTACATGGTCCTTCTCATGTTAGAACAATTACTGTTTCTAAAAGCAAAGTGGCAAAGATCTTTTATTCCTTAAATCTCTTAAAATACTTGAAATTCCCTACACGTGTAAAACTTTCCACCAGAAAATTCTGTGTCGTTTACCCACTGCTTGTCACGCGCAAAATGACTTGACTCTCCCTGATTATCGTCGGTTGTGGTACTTGACATTTCTGGCCGCCAGAGGCAAAGAGGGGAGGGGCGGACAGAACAATGGACCGCCGTGACTCCAACTAGTCACGAGGGCTCCGACAAAACCAGTGACATGTCTATTCTCGGACGAGAATTTAGTCGCAACTCGAATGACATTCGGATTTGGGTTTTCCATGATTTTCCGAAATCAGTATAGGTGAATGCCGGGATTCCAACAAAAAGCCAAGGCCGAATTCCTTCCCTTTCTTGGGCACCACTCCTTTTCTGGCTCTAATGACCTCACTGTAGACAACGTGTTAAGAGGTACCCAAAAAAATTTTTTCTTAAGCTTTGGTAAAGCAATATTAATAATTTTTGGCGGTATCGACGGCCTAGTGGTACGTTTGTCACTGCCTTCGACATGCGCCGCTATCGCAGGCGGCTAACTTAACCACATAATCCTACCATGTAAATCCGACTTACAGCGTCCTAGCACCTTAACATTAAACAAACAAAGCTTTGTTGGAGGTGAGGACAGCGTTTGAAGCCTGTCAAAATTGCAGCCAAGACCGCAATGCGAATCGAGAATCTTCTGTACCCCACTTACGCGTCTTAACCAACTGAGCCACCATGCCAAACGGAAACAATGAAAATGGCGTGATGTGTAATATATGACCTGGTCGCTGCTTACGTTAAGTCTTAAGATTGCTGTCTGTGTTTACAAATTATAGCGTTCAGTGTATTCCATCAACCCGAGAAAAACATCGTTGTGCAGATATGTACAGACAAACAAGTGGAAAAAGTAGGGAAGCTGATACATCGCATCGGGCAAAATGCCCACCTAAAAAGTCTTGTGTACGAGACACCTGTAGAGCCTGGAGGCTATCTTATTCTTCGCTGCTTGTGGTATCGCCACAGCGACAGCGGAGTTGTTCAACGACAGTGCGATGTTGTCCTGCCTGCATGGAAGATGACGGACACTGTCGTGAATATATTCACACCTATAGAAAATAGTGCAGCTACATACAGTTACTATATCTACAAAGATTCGTAAGTTCACTTACTCCAAACAATTTCGTTTTACAGTTTGCGATTTATCTGTTTTTGGACTGAGGGTCCTTATCTCAGATCGATACATTTGCCCTTCTCAGACATCTCTAAAACTTTATATCGGCATCACGGTAACACCATGAATAATGTAGCAACTTGCAATTAGTTGGATGGTCCACTTGGCTGAAGGTGAAATAAATTGAAAATAAATCTATCTTGTAGCAACATATTTTCTGCCAAAACGCTGTTCCTGATTTAGAGTTGTTTTCGTGTTTCAGGTAAAAATCTGGGATTGGGATATTTGAAAGTAATAACTAGCTGTTGTGTGCTGAGCCACGGCTGGTGGGAAGGAGACGCGTCGAGGGCGGGATGCTCCCAGCGGGGACAGCTGGCTCGCGGCCAACGCCGGCCGCCGCGGCGGCGCCCCAGTCCTCATCAGCGCCGCCCGACAACACCTCGCGTGCTCACATAATTCCACTTTGTCACTCGGCCTGCCACGCACTGGCATGACGGCTATTCCCGTCACAGTGAACCTCCTGTGCGCCCACACATCACAGAGGTGGAGACGAGAATGTCGAACGACGGTTACAGTCGTGCTGCCAGACTTCAGAGTTGGCTGATAGTATATGCGATAGGAGCATCCTTGAGCAAAACTATTACATCTGTACCCTTGTGGCTCATCCACGAGCTCATGTTTCCTGATGTGAAGCAGAGATTGTGTCATGATTCTTCCCACTATGTTCTTTTTCCCTTAAGCAACATGACGTTGTCACCAAGGTACGAGTCACTTAGTGCCATCAGTGACACGAGGTACATGGCTGGTGTATCAGGATAGTCCATTGACACGTTACTGAACCGATCGTGGTGGGTCAACCTGCAACGGCCGAGCCTAGCATTAGGAAGGACGCGAGTTCAAATCCCCGTTCGATTATCGCATGGTGCCGAGGTGATTCCTTCAGACGGCCATGGTCGAATTCCAACCCATGTCTAGTCCATAATCATCTCCTGCCTCTGATCACCTCGACGTCGATGAGGCATAAAGCGCGGAGGAAAAAAAATATCTTCCTTAATATGTTCCCAGAATTTAGTGAAAGTTTGAGACGGTCCACAGTCTACAAGAAAAATGCAGAATGTTGCCGTACTGGTCATACGCAGTAGTTGGACTACGAGAATACATACCTACACTATTTTCCTTAAATCTGCAGGTACCGGAAGGTGTGTAACTACACATTGCTTGGAACCAAATCAAAGACCTCTCTGATAACAGAAAACGCGACGTCTAATATACCGTTTCTATCCGCAAAAATTTGTCTTTTAGGCCAGTGATTTCCAATCAGTTTCTCCCTAGTACCACGTCAAGAGAGAGCTCAACCTTGCGTTGCCCTTGTAGCTGAAACGATAAAAAAATGAAACCAGTGTTTTCGAGATTTATTAAATTTTAATCCAATAACAAATGTCACAAAAAATCAATACATCACAAAAAATCAACAAATTAGAGGAAAAATAAACGAATGTCACAAAAAATTAACAAATGTCTAAAAGTGTTTTATAACATTTCTCATGATAATGAAAATCACAAATGTTTATTCAAGTTTATGAGTACAAATGAGCATGTTTCTCTTTGGCCGCTTTTTACTAAATATCAACATTAAATCATATTCGAGTTGAAGTAGGTGGCGATGTTTGGTTTTCATGTTTGTCTTGGCCAAAAATCCGCTCTCACAAATATATATTATGGAAAATTGTAGTATAAATGTTATTGCTGCTTTGCTAATTTTTAAATGTCTTGTAGCTACCGATAGCATTAGAGTAATATAATTCACACACACACACACACAATCTGATTGGCTTCAAATTTTGGCGATAGTAATGTTTGCGTATTTTTTTTCAATTGTCTAGCTATTAGCTTAGCCAAGAGATTACCGCGCCTACCACCTGTAGCAGCCTCACGTACTCCTGGGGGAACACGTACCACTAATTTGGAACCGCTGTTTTAGACAGTCGGGTGTGACAACAGTTGTTAAAAGTTTAAGCTATTGCGTTCTTTACCTTCTGTGGGACTGCTGACGTGAGGATGAGCGCAGTAGGGACTGAGGCGCCGGCCAGACGTGGGTATTGGCGCGTTTCTAGATTCTCTTTGGGGCACCAGCTGAATTGTTAACACCCTGGGCAACCGCTGAGCATTCAAATAACGGCGCGTAACGGACCTCGCTCAAAACGACACTCTCTGAATTTATGTAGCTCTCCCGTGTGTTCAGGCCACATCGCTTATCACAACTACAAACACGTGGCACCTGCTTAGCATGGCTGAGATCACCTCCGTCAGCTATTCCTGAGATATTTCCACACGTCGCGGATGCCTTAGTACGCTGTCCACAAAAATGAAATATTCAGTCGTCGCATCAACGTATCTGACTTTCCGACAGCGCAAGTATGCAGTCGGTTTTACGTAATCCATGAGAAACCACGCCTAACGTCGGGGAGGACAGTTATTCTGTTTGTATCTGACGACATTCGTGCTGTCGGAATAAAAACTCTGGCGCTGCAACTTGCATTTTTAAAGTTCTTGTAATATATTCGTGAGAGATGTAACGAAACAGCAGTGACACGCAGGAAATACTGATGCCAACAACACTGTCGCACAGAAATGCTACTACTGTTGATACTTTTGCTAGGATGAAGAGCTTAGAGACAATAATTCAAACTATTTTTCAGTGTCAAATTGAAATTGGGATCGTGCAATATCACTAGGAAAGGCATCTAATATGCAGCCGACGAATGAATTCAAGTAAACATCCACGTTTGATCTATGTGTGGAATGTGGAAAACAAGCGCCGCGTTTTACTGCTAATTCTCAAAGATTATGCGGAAAATTTAATGAAGAGGCATTGAAGGAAACCAACATATATTATACTGCCCGATCCCCACAGAAAGTTCTCTTGATCATCGAGTCCCACGCAATGAAGGCGCAGAAAACCTGCCGAACAATAGAATGCAGGCGTTACCTAGACCAGCTAGTGTGAGAGTCAAGTGAAATAGTGGACAATAAATGTAGCTAAAATGGGCGCGTACAGTGAACAGCCTGTGCGCAGGCATTGTCTGAGACAGTCTGAGGATCTGAATTTAATACCAGCAAATCTCAGCTGCATCTGACAAACAAGTCTTTTTCAAAATATTAATCATAATTTTTTAAGCGCACCAGGCGACGGTGTTTTTAAAAACTTTGAAAGGCCGTGGGTATCTACTGCTTTTCCTATAGCGCATCGATGTCCACTGTATGAACGTGTGTTTTTTTTTTTTTTTTTTTTAGCCTCGCTACCAACGTCATTAGAGGTGGGTAAAGTGGGAATGGAACACGAAGGAATTTGGCCATTACTTTTTGAAAGAACAATCCCGGCTTTCACCTGTGCTGATTCGGGGAAACCATGGAAAACCAGAATCTGGATACCCGGACGGGGATTCCAACCGCACCTTCCCGATTGCGAGGCCAGTGTTACTGCTCACCCATCACGCTCGTTCGCCGGCCATAAGAAGATTACTTGCGGCAGCAAGCCGGCTTTCCTCAGTCCGAATGACGAAACTCTCTAATCAAATACAATAATAATAATAATAATAATTCATAGCAGGATATCAGATTTAAATAAGCACTTTAGTCACGTTTCTCCATTCCGTTCAATGCATGTTCTTATATGTGTGCAACAAAAATAGCTTTAATCAACCACATAAGCCTGTTAGCTCGTCTCGATAAGTTAGTTTTACGGAAAATATGCTTCATTAGCATCGAGAGAAATTAAAAACATTTTCATTTAGAACTAGTAGATTATTTAGGAAATTAGCGTCAGAAATGAAAAGCTGGCAGAATGGCAACTCTACGTTATTTAAATACTCGTAGAAATCTGAAAAAAGAACAATAAACAAACTGGTAAATAAAAAGTATTAAGCTACCAAGGAAACCAACGCTCTACCCTCACATTCGGGAAGACACGGATTTGAATCACATTTCGGCAATCCACATTTGGGCTTTCCATGGTTTGCTCAAAACACTCCATGCAAGTGCCGGGATTCCTTCAATAGGCCAGGGTCGAATTCCTTCCCATTCCTTGTACCCAGTGCTTGTCCGCCTATAAAGACCTCGACGTCGATGAAGAGTAAAGTCTTAGACGAAAAAAAAAAAAAAAAATACGAATGAATCCGTAACTTAATCATAGAATCTCCATAAATAGGAGTCTTTTACTAGCCATGAGAGAAAGAATTAGGAAAAACGTGCCATTACCAATATCTAACGCGCAGATCGAAGATGTTCGCGTATTCGCTGTTGTGATTCGATGTGCGCTCCTGTCTCGGGGGAAGAGGCCCCAAAAATGACTTAATTTCATTGGTTTAAGATTCTGAGAAAGGGGAGGGGGACGGTGTTTACACTATTGACCTAATCTTCCGTTCTCTTGTTTACCGGACTCTTCTCATGTTAGAAGGATTACTGTTGCTGAAAGCAAAGTGGCAAAGAACTATTATTACTTAAATCTTTTAAAATTCCCTACACGTGTATAACTTTCTACCGACAATTCTGTGTCGTTTACCCACTGCTTGTGACGCATAAAATGACTTGACTCCCCCTGATGATCGTCGGTTGTGGTACTTGACATTGCTGGCCGCCAGAGGCAGAGCGGGGAGGGGCGGACAGAACAATGGACCGCCGTGACTCCAACTAGTCACGAGGGCTCCGACAAAACCAACGACATGTCGATTCCCGGACGAGAATTTACACACAACTTGGCCTGAGAAAGTAAACCGTCCGTTCCAGGGAGTATTATTTGAGACAGTCGTTAGGAAGTGGTAAACTCGTCTTGCATGTGCAGCTTGGTCGTGGAAATAACATCACGCTAAAATGATTGGAAGGGTACACAGAGTATCAGATATCTGTGGTGATTCGTAGGAGTTACAGCGCAGTATCAAAGCATTGTTAAACTATTTAATGCCACAATATTTGTACTGCAGCATTAACAATGTTAACGTGACAACTCAAGTGCTGTGACAGACATGGTTGCTACTAACTTAAGTAGAACTTGCCTCCTTGCTTCTACACATTTGCTTTCGACAGCTAATTTCTTTCTAAATCGTTAATGTTGTAATCAGAAGATGGGCGCTTAAATAATAGGATGGTCTCCATCCTGAAAATGGATGCTCCATGTGAGGACAATGATAAGGCTTCATCAAATACAGATAATTTTCATCGCCAGTTGTTGTTTGGCAGCAATATATTGGATATGTTCATAAAAAAATCATTTGAAGCAACAGGTTTAAAGGCAAAGTTTTACACCAGTTACTTGAGCGGGCTGGTGGCTCAGTGGTTAAGGCGTCTGACTGGAGAGAGAAAGGTCCACGGTTTGAATCCCTGTGTCGGCGGAGATTTTCATCAGCGGCCCGCTCTTCACCTCTGGCACAGCTTGCTGTGTAATGTGAAGTACGCCTGAACGCTTCCGTGGTACGGATTCCACGTTAAACTGTAGGTCCCGTAGAGCCGGTAGGATTGTCGGATCAGGTGAAGGCGGCTACCACTGGAGCGTAATACGCAGCCAATAGAAACCCTGTCACCAGGTCATTACGATCACACGGAATTATTATTATTATTATTACTTGTTACTTGGTCTTGTTATTACTGAAGAAAAACTTTTAAAGAAACCTAAAACCAATATAAAATTTAAAGGGGAAGAAGAATTAAAAATTTATATTCCATCAGATTAAATATGATGAATATTTATTTACCTGCGTTGCTGCATTATTTAACCTTTGCTTCGGAAAAGAAATATATATTTGAAGTTATTGTAAAATTTAGCATTTCAAATCTTAATTCCATCAGAAAGGCTGCTATAGACTATCCAGTTCGTAACAGTCATTCTCTGGTAAATACTGCGATCACATTTTTGCATCTCAAAGAGCACACTGTCTCATTCACTCGAGGACAGTGTGTGCCTACGTACTGCATCAACAGCACTCGATTTTAATCTTCTCCCAAGATAGTTATCTCGTCACATAAATCGACCAAATTCAGGGTTAGCTAAACGTAGTCAAACCTATCACTATTGTGACTGGGTTGTTATCTGTTGTTTAAAGTAGTTGGATGTTACACTGGGACGAGTTATTGTTACTTCTTACCATAGTGAACTTGATTTCACATTTCTCACGTGAATTTTTACATACGTAATTACCGAACTAGATCTTTCGGTTGAATGAGTTCCGAAAATTTTCCGAACGATTTTGAAACGCAAAGGAAGGCATCTTTGAAAGTTCCTGGAGATGAAGTTGATAAATTAGTTAGAAATCTCGGAGCACTGCCTGTAAGACATTGGTTTTTTGCTTTCAGCTCTTTCAGTTCACCGACTTCGAAGTCATTAGAGCGGGGAGACGATTTTAGGGGGGGGGGGGAGGAGAGAGGCAAGGAACAGACAGCAATTTGCTCATCGGCTTTTGAAGGAACCATCCCTGAATTTCAGGAAAATATAGAAAAACCGAAATCTGCAAGGCCGCTCGGGGATTTGAACCCTCGTCCGTTTGAATGTCAGGCCAGAGCGCTTCCACTCGCCCATCAAGCTCGGTGCTATGACACGATTCGACGCCACTATTTTTGAAATGTTTCATAGCAGCTCAGTTTTGCAAGGGATCCTTATGATATGCTATAATATTTTATGCTGGAATAATCGAACTTTGCTATTTATTTCTTCATCACATTCTCTGAAGTTATGCCAAAAGATATACGCTTAACATCGTTCTGATTCAAAGAAGTGTTGCTTAGAAAAAAAAATTCATTGATCATTAGTTGTGTCAGTTAACTAATCGGCATTTCCTTTTAAGAGCGTTTCTTAAAGGTCATGTGATGATAATAAACTATGATCAAAGAGTGGTGTGATAAGCGTTCCAAGAAAACATTTCGGTTTCTGCAGACACTGCAGCAGTTTACAGCCTTCTTGCGACACCGTCGCATCGTACTGTTTGAATATGACTTGTATCGGAGTGTTGCAGAACTGAGGTATCGCGTCTTATATTGAAAGCGCAGTACTGGACTGAGCACTCCACTTTTGGGTTATGTGGTTTGTGCCCAGGTGATGGAAAAAAAATCGTTACCTAACTGATCTTAGCAAACTGGGGCGACTGCGTAATTTGTTCTAGAACTGTTAGCACTGTCGTTGGTTACATTGAAAATACTGACCACCGTATAAGGAGCCACGGCCCACGGCACTGTTGAGGTGATTCGGATGCCTAACTTGAAGTGTCCTGTCCTCACGGCGTGTTTCGTACATGACTGACGGCAACATGTCTTTCTTCTTGCGGCGCCCTTTATGCACCATCCCGTTGCAGGAAGAACGGTCACTCGAGGTGAAGCATACATGGATCTATTGCCACACTCGATGGGTTACAGATTTTGTATTATCATATCTGTGTGCCATGTATATGGAGGTACCCAATTTCTCTGTATTAGTCTGTTCTGCTATTAACAATACATAAGTTCTTGTTATGGGGCAGGACACATCGGACAAGTGGTAGGAAAAGGTTACAAAATCCTTCATTTTCTGGAAAGGATATTGGTGGGATATAGCAGAGAAGTAAGGCAATTCGGTTGCAAAACTTTGGTCAGAAAATTGCTTGAATATGGGATCCACATTTTGGGAATCAGATGCAGCAATTAAAGGGCGTGCAAAGGAAAACAGCTAGATTTATCGCTGTAAATTACCGCAGGACCCAATCAGTGACTGGTACGATAAAGGAGCTGGATTGGGAGTCACTGGAAAGACAGGAGAACGGTGAAGAGAGTGCTGGGAATGTACAAGGCGTATATTGGTGATAGGGCTTGGGGGCCTATACGTAGAAGTATTAAAAAGGAAAAGATAACAATGAGACTAAGCTGGTACTCGATTTAATGCATAAAGGAGTGCGAAAATTTTCTTTTATGGCTAAGGGTGTCAGGGAGATTTCCAAGGGAAGCAATGAAAAATTTATCAAAAACGTTGAAGAGATTTAAGTTTAAAATTCGTAAATGGCAAAAGTAGATAGTGAGAGGATTTTTTTACTCAAAGCATATAAAATAATAATAAAGGGTTAATTAAAAGATATTGCTATCACAGCATCAACTGCATCACGATTAAATTAAAGTCAGTTTAATCACAATGTTTGCAAGCTCAGAGCTCAAAGCAATTACGAGACTGTGCCTGACAGATGGATATGAAATTATAACGGTTCCGTTTCTTGCGATATTGGCTGCGGAATCCTAGGAAATGAAACAGTGAGGCAGTAGGAGGTAACAGACAAGATACCTATCAGTCGGACTGACAAGTGGCCCGCGTGTGGTGGTACATTGTTTACCTGTGGCGCTGGTAGGCTAGGAGCGGCGGGCGGGCGCCTGGTATCTGGAGTGGCACTTGGGAGGCGGAATAAATCTGTGCGGGGCGACACTTGTCCCACGCCCGTGGAGCCCCGCCGCATTCCTGCCGCCGTTATCTGCCGCACAAAAACAACCACAAACAGCGCCCTGGCACTGATCCCCGACACCCATCAGCTGCCGGCTTTATCTCGCACTCGTCCAGCGGTGTCGTCTGTTTTAATGTAACATTAGCGCCGTAACGAGGTTCCGCTAATGGCTCCCGCCTCCAGCAGATATCCGGCCGAATATCTTCGTTAGCTGAAAGACGCTCCCTCTTAATTAGGCCGTAAACTTACACCCGGGAACGCTACCATCTCGCACACGACTTCGACGAAAAATGTAAATGAAATAAATGCCGTGCCCGTGAAATGAGAGTTGATGTGTCTGGGGATAGAGACCACTAGTAGGGCACATGTTAACCTATCTTCGAATCACCCGGAGACAAGGGGCTTTTAACGCCCCAAGACCTTGTAACATGTAAATGTTTCAAACAAAAAGTATCTACTACGGCTGGGATGGGCGCAGTAATGAGTTCAACAGAATAAAAAAGCTTAGGGCCAAGACAGCATACATAAGTAACAACTTCTCCCTCTGGAGGGATTGACTAGTGAAAGGCGGTGCTTCAAATAAATCACACTCCAGTACGCAAAAAACTGGGAAATAGCCTTCCCATTCACGGCGCAAAAATCTGAAATAATTACTTTCCATCATGCAAGTTTGTGAGTGCTCGCAGGTTATAGCTGAACTGAGAAGAAGTACAAGGCCGCTGGTTACGTGTCAAAAGCCCCAGATTCCACTTCAGGTTGCACGTAGGGTGTCCAATCAGAGAGCGTCGTTACTGCTTACGTAGGCACACCATCTCCTCGCTGTCGATGGTGATACTATCAACACGTAGGAGTACAGGGTGCCGAGTGGCCATGGCTAGTGGGCGTGTGTTGACGAACTGCCCGAAGCGTCCTCTTCTCTCCATCAGGCAGCTCCAGTAGAACCTTACCGTTGTGC
This sequence comes from Vandiemenella viatica, assembly GCA_031002005.1. Lineage (NCBI taxonomy): Eukaryota > Metazoa > Arthropoda > Insecta > Orthoptera > Morabidae > Vandiemenella > Vandiemenella viatica. The sequence goes on along the minus strand of JARYHS010008075.1, from coordinate 21,403,873 downwards.
TATTTGAGGCTAAGTTTTGACACCACTGTCGATTGCGATCACACACCGAAAGTTAGAAATGGAATTAAGTTCTAACTACATGAAGGAAGGCGAGACTTGCAATGGGACCAATTTATTGACCTCGAAGACTGAGTAATACAGTTGTTAACGTGTCGCAAAGTGGATTCCAACTGTCGCCGAATTATCTAAGCCCCAATACGGTAGTTAGTGGACCTATGCGTGCAAACTGGAATAGTCAGCGGTAGGCAGATGGTCGCCCCGGTTGGGAGGTGATCAGGAGGCCGGCAGGCTCCTAGCAGGTGGCTACTCTAGCTGTACCGACTGTACTCTGTGACTGTCCGACGGTAAAAGCACCTACTCAAGCCGCCTCGGTCTGAGGTGACAACAATAAAGCGCTGACTGCAAGCTGAGCAAATTGGTACACGCGCCACGCTCAGCGAACGGCGATTACCACTCGACGACCGAATATTTCTGTAATTTCTCAAGTAACAATGGTCTTAAAAGAGATCTCTTACAGTATGAGGGAAACATACTATCTCCTCGGTTAGCGTGTTTGATGTTACAGTATGGCGCTAGTGTCACCGTGTTGTGAGCAAGCGATGCATGAGCGCAGTTTACGAAAATTTTTATGCCCAAACCTAAGCGAAGGGTCATTCTGGAGGTAATGAAAGAACCAAAATCCACGCTTTCCTTGATATATCTGTATTTTGGTGCCGCATTTCAGACAGCTCGTTAGCCACACGATCTCACTATTAATGAAATTTAATATTATAATAATATACGGATTTATTAAATAGTTGTCTGATATTTGAGCTTTAGAGGGCAAAGAACGTCAAGCCGCTGGAGAAAGAGTATCTTTGGTTGGCAGTTCTTCAAAAAGTATGTTTACGGAAAGCGAATGTAGACATTCGAATTTTGGAGGGATGACCGTAAAACTAATTTTGGAGGTCTGCACTAGCCAGTAATTGTGTTTGAAGATAAGAGCTCGAGGGTAATGAAGAAGCACGAATATATGAGTAAATAGTTATTAATGTTTCGAATGGAGACTTATGTATTGAAAACATGCAAAAGGCAAGTAATCGATAATTGCTGTTAAGTTGTAAAACTCAGAATAAGCTGTTTGAGTTGATGTCTATAAAAGATTATTGATGAGGCCAGAGAGTTTAAGATCATACGGTTGTTTCATCGATAGTAGATGGATTTATCAAGATTAGTATTTTTCAGGTGTTTTTACAGTGTGGGTGTTGAACCCTGGAATCTGACGTATAGGTGATGAGTGGGGACCTATCAAACAGATCCGATACGAGAGAAGAAAAGTAGATGCAATTATTTTTATATATTCATTGACCTGTAAAGGGGAAGGGCCAGATAAAATGGGAAGAGCCCCGTACAAGCTCCATCAGGGACCTCTACGTTCACATTGATCAATAAGACATATTTTCTGTAACTGAAATTAACTGAAGTTGTGCCCTTTGGAGGAATAGTCTAAACGAATGGTGAATAATTGATCTCTTACTGGTAGTCTTCATACGAGGCCCGCGACACTCTCAATATAGCGCGTTTGTAGACAAAAGAGCCAACTGCCACCAAGATAACGGAGCCCAGACCAACAGCATGTGGCGACAGAGCTATCGTTGCTATCAACACAACACTCTATAAAGCATCCTGGCAGCCCATCATAGACCTCCTGACGAAATTTTCAGCGGCACTCATTAATCGGCTATGATGCACCAAGACGATCATAATGAAGAAACAGCGCGCGGCTCAACACTGAACCCCACAATAGAAAATAAAGACAAACCATAGCAGAATACCAGATCAGGACTCGGCAAGTCTAGGATGACACCTAAAAGTTATGTCAACCATTCATGAATTGGAAGGATATGCGACCATCGCTGCAAGAACTTCCCCATACTCTGGGTTTAATGCCCCCAAGTTGAATACTGCCATGGAAAATGGCGCATTTGTTCCTCTGCCACTAAGATCGTAAATAAGAGGCCGTCATGTCTGTTTATGTTATTGTTGCTCAGCCTTATCTCGAGCGACTGTCTAATAAATAAGTCCCCGAAAACGAAGTCTGAACCAAAACTACACAGCGAGGGAAGCTGCTGAAGCGTCATGCATAACAGAAATTATCCGGAGGAACGCACGCATGTAAAGTATTTATAAGCGGTACATTGGGAAATACTCAGTACCCACAATATCAAGTTTCATTCGTAATTTTAAATCAATTCCACAGTTCGTTTTGAGGTCAAATTACAGATTCCTCTTACTTAATGCAAGTACTTGTTTGTTCTAAGCAAAACATAAATTAACAGTCAATGGATAAAGCTATTGCCGATGAACCATATTTTGTCCTGACCCAATGAATTATTTTTCTATGATGTACGAGTATTCATGGACTGATCGTAGAATATTACAGTTGCCAGTATAGTACGGTGTACAAGTAAACCCCGAAATTTTGCTCGTTGGAGTTGGTACGTTTAAATTAAAGCGACTGCTGAAAACGATGTTACTCTTGCTGTAATAATTCACATATATCTAACGTTACAGAATGTCTCCCCTGTACTGTGTTTATAAAATTATACATGGCCGGAGACTTTTTGCATTCGTAAAAATGCAAAATGGTGCAGGAGATGATGACTTTGCAATTTAAAAACGTTTCAGTTTTTCGCCAAGTTTACTGCATTAACTAGTTTTGTACGCAGCCCACATTCCGTGCGGCGCGGCTGCTGGAAGTAGGTGCCAGAAGACGTACGGATTAGTTGGGCAGAACGATGTAAACATACGGGGACTCGTCATAATCTCTGCTGCGGCGCTTTTGGCTTTCTGAAGTAGCCACACAAGCGGCTGACAGCACCATATCAGCGCTTGGAAAAAAAAAAAATCATTTTAGCGGTGTAGTGGGTGCCTTGGTGGGCAAACTACGTTACAATTATATTTCATACCTTTATGATACATAATTGTGGATTTTTAATTTTAATTTTTATGAAGCAGTGAAAATTTATTAATTTTGCAAGAATCTCGACGTTAGTTGGAATTTAGGAAAAATTGTCACAATATGACATTTATTTTCTTTTCACTGGCTATTACAAGTCTGAGCGAATTTACCGTTAACATTAACACAAATTGGCAAAATCATAAAAGCAAGGCTCAGAGGTACAATTAGCCTTCATGAGCAAGCAAACAATTGTATATTTACTTTTAAATATATCTCAGAATCAAAACGCAAGGAATAATGACAACTGGGAACAATGAAAAATACATGTTATGACGACCTCAGACAAAGGAATCATAATACTGTGACTTTACAGTTAAAAAGACAATCATGGACGCCACGAGTGAACAATATATCATTCGAAAATAACTAGTTCTGGCAAATTATGCCGCTAGCTCAGGTTTTTTTTTTACAATTACAAAGTGAGAACATGGATCTATCCTCTCAAAGTCGTTTAAGGGTTCTGTTTCACGGAATGCACAATCAGATGGCTTGGTGATAATAAGTTACCATTGTAGTTCTGCGTCTGATGTTTGCGGTGATTGGAGCGGACCCCACGGTATGTGAGACTATCTCATAAGTCGGCTACAGGCATCTCTGGTCTGACAATGCGCGTCACCGCATTACCAGCTGTGTTGCCGTGATAAGCTTTCTCCAGCAAGGCAAGCTGGCAGCCAGAAATCGTACAACGGCAGTTGGCGAGAGAAGCCAACTTTCCAAGTCAACCTCAGACTAGACTCGCATAGCATGGACTCGAAGATCGAATTGAAGCTCGTCGCTCTTCTCTCTCGCGAGGAAACTTCTCGCTGCGCCCCTTGTAGTCTCGAAGCTCACATATAACAGAAATTCCCAGGATTTTAAGTTATACGCTCATTTGGATTGGATCTTCAGGTCGGCACCTAATGTCACGTGATATCCCCGATATGTGATTCGCCCAGCGTATCTAACAGAGGTCGGACATATCCGGCTAAGTTCGCCGGGGTGAGAGCACATTCGGGTGTCGGGCGGCAGGCATTTCCGCCAGGTGAGTGACCCATCCCCAGGGAGCAGAGTTTGTGGTCCGGCAAACCCCAAATCCGCGACGTCCTGTCGCCAAGGTTCGGGAAGACCAAGATTAGCTTCAAGCCTACATAGCTCAATAATTCTTAAATGTTCGCTTTACCAAGATACACTGTATGTTCACCATTTCATTACAGTCCTCACTTGGAATCTTGCGTACTTTATAAAATTACAACAAAAATCTATTTAGGTGGTCGCCCAAGATTTATGTGAATTACTTAACATTATGACATATATAATAAAAAATGCACCTTGTAACGTGGCGACAGCGCGTCATGTTACAGCGGAAAGCGCTAACTGAAACTTGCACGACACGCCGACAGATTTGGACGAGCTCCACCCTACATTAAAGTTTGTGCGAAACGTAGAACACCTTCCACTACCGTCACCAGAAGACGAATGCTGTGAAATACAGGATTAACTACGACATTTCTTGGCATTTAGTGTACAAAAAAGAGGGCAGTGGTTTGTAATAATAATAATAAAAACTTATCATTGTCTAGTGTGTGTTACCCTCACGCGCTGAGAGTTCCGTACACACCGAATTAAAAAAAAAGTGCGATTTTATATTTCAAATGGCATATATAATTCAAAGAGATAGAAAATTCAGTTACTATCCGCATGGTGAAATTCAGCATCGACTGATGCATACAATTATTTGTCGGAAAAAAACTGTTGAAGTACCATATTTGTTAAATTCACTCATTTAGTTACTTTGCGAAAACATTAAACTCTATAAACATCGCTGTGAATTTCCCATAAACTACATATCTCTTTTAATTTTGAAACTAATTTTTGCTCAGAAGTTTCGGAAATAATAGGGAGGAGAGAACTGTAATTTTTCATGGTTTTCCGCAAATAGTTTCTACAACAAGGGAAACCCATATATTTTAAGAGTAAGCAAGTTTCAAACTTTGATTTACAACCCGTTAGGATAGTATAAAGAAACCATTGTTTCAGTCCCCTACTCTCTTCATCATCTTTTCCCAGCATAAGAGTTCGGCTGCCTTTGATCATTTTTTACTCATCGGTGGCGTGGTTTGGTTTGGTTTTACGGCCGCATGCCCTTGTTGACGCCCAACATTTTATATCTGCTGTTACTGCCAGGTTGTACTAAGCACTAAAGAGGCAAGTGAAGTGTCACCATCTGTGTGTGAAATATATAACTACGTTCTGTGTGCGACAATTGTGTTTGTTGTTTGTGAAACGTGTAGTTTATGACGCGGAGATTGGGGACCGTTCAAACCGCAGTGAGCACGGCCATCAGGCGTTGCACCTCCCCGCTCCAATGTGCGGCGCCTCAGCAAACAGAGACTTACTGGCGGGTTCCAGACCCCTGTTAAAGACGCTCTAATTATTTTACCGCACCCCACGATTTACCGGAACTTTATGTTGCAATCGTGTCGAAGTTAGTAAGAAGTGAAGTAGTGTTTAGTTACAAATTTCCAAGTGAGAGAATTAAGAAGTGATGAGGGAATACATAAGGATTCGGCTTCAGAATAAAAAGATTGCTGTTACTTAGTGAGTAGTGATTGGTCTGACCTGCTGGCAGGCTGTCCTGCACGGACCGCTGACATCCGAGCAGCACGACGGCTCTGAAACAACGACACACAACAAGAACATGAATATCATAAACCAGATGTAACATTAGTAAACTAACTCAAATAAGTACAGTAATAACCACTCTACGGCGTGTCTTGAGCGACAGGCAGTCATTGGTTATCCTCCTTCCGTTCATTGTTGACAGTGAACGTGATACTAACCAGTTACACTCATTCTAGTTTCAAATCAAGTGTAAAATTCAATACCGTAAGCAATTGCAACTTCTCGCTTGGCATCCAAAGGTATTTCTGATTGTTGAAGATTTTTGTAATTAAAAAAGGAACCACAAAGCAAAATTTTATCTGGGTTTTCAACGCAACATAACAAGGCAGATGTCAGATGTTAATTTTTCTAAAAAAATTTTTTTTTTTTTTTTTTTTTTTTTTTTTTTTTTTTTTTTTTTTTAATGGCTTTTGGCTTCGAGGCCATCCAGCCAACTCAAGTGTATTTCGAATCATCCAGTTTCTTCATAGCTTTACAGTGTATTATTTTCCAAGTGGCTGTAGACACAACACGATGGATATGACATACAGACAATACATACACTAAACACTCATGCCCTCGGCCGCACTCGAACCGGCGACCTAAAAAAAAGTAGGCTTTTTGAAAATGGTAAAGGGTTCTTCTGAAAAAATTTTCAACAAGCTCTAAGACAAAATTACAACATATAGCGTGTTTCTGTCGTGTTCTTAGTTCCGGTATCAATTGATCACACATAGAGCACAAGTATCAAATAAATATCCACAGAGTAAGGCCTCAGTAAAAAGTTATAATTCTAAAGATCTCTAGTAGGTATATAGCAAGAACTAGCGCAGCACATTTGCAACTATTCATTTCCGCTTCTCACAAGTTTTGAATGTCTTGCTATTTGAGGGAAGGAAACTGTAGGAATCTGTTTCAACAATCTAACAATAAGATTTTTACAATAATTTTCGTTGACGCTAAACAGCCATCACGGTTATTTGATCCTATTTTGATTTTGATGGTTTATTCACTCGGTGTTGAGCTGTTTGGAACGTTTTAAAGCAACGACAAGTTATGATTAACAGTGGGTCGTATTTGTAAACATTTACAGTGTACGTCAAATCTAACTTTGCATGAAAACTCTTCTGAGTGTCAGTTGCAGGCTGTACTTTAATTTGCATCATCGCACTTGCCTATGTTCGGTTCTCCAGCACCGAATGGACAGCAGAAAACTGGGAGAACACTAGGTTAAAACAGCCCGTATCGATAACTGGGTTCGAGGCTGCGAGTGGCTGAATAGAGCACAGTAGTTATTCCACAGCCGACGTTGCTGTTGTCTAACGTAATTTTTATTCGTTATTTATAAGTGTGACTAGATAATCCGTAAAGTTTTATAGCACTGGCAAATAAACTCAAATGGTTCACCCGAGAAGAGCGTCGTTAAGAGATAGCGCCATGGCATATTTTTTTTTGTCAGTAAAATGCTGAAAAGTATCGCTGGAGGAGTTGCTCAGCCTGGAGGAGAGAACGTGATTAAAATGAAGTCCGGTTGCAGTGTGTCTCCCCTTTTCTCCCTGCGCTGCAGCTTAATGGCCGTGCCCCTGGTTGACGGTTGCGCCGCTGGTGGTAGTGGTGGCGCACGCAGGAATTCGCAATTAACGGCCGGCCGGCCGACGCTGTAATTAACAGCTGAAACACGTCGGGCGTCGCCGGGCCACGCGGCGGCGGCGGCGCGACGCCGGGAGGAGGGGCTGGGAGGGGCGGGCGCCGGTCGGCAGCTGCAGCCTACAGAGACAACACCAGGGCGCGCGCCAGTCGTCTCACGGACGGCAACTGGGAAACTTCCACATTCGTTAAATCACAAGCTCCGACCATTAGCATTTTCTTCGTGAGTTATATCTGTCAGTGTGGCTCAGTGCGCAGAGGCGCCGCACGATGGATGGGGAAGGTATTGACAGGGCACGAATCCATATCCCTGGGTACCGGCCGTCCTGACTGATTAAGGCGATTTTCCGCAGCTATCAGGGCGAATGCTGGGACGGTCGCCAACCTGCGCATCATAAACTAAACATTTCACGAACAAGAAATGTATAAAATGTTCTCGGGCTTCCCACCGGGGAAGCGCATCAATTTGCAACGACGTTTCGATGCCGTCTCTAGCTCCATCTTCCGGAAGATGGAGCCAGAGAACGGCGTCGAAACCTCGCTTCAAACTGGCGCGCTTCCCCGGTGGGAAGCCCGAGAGTATTTTATACAATTCATACACCGGGATAGCCTCCATTCTTTCCAAAAATATACTGATCACACGCTGAAGGTAGTTACACATTTCGCAGACTCAGTGCAACACTTCACTTCCTTCAGTTAGTTCTTAGTACTGCCTGACATTACGTTTGAAATGCTTGGGGTCAGCAAGGGCACGTGGCCTTAAAACCATAGCTAAAAATACGATTATGCCAATGTTGAGTGAAACTCATCGAATGCAGCCGACCCCAAAATAATGGGAAAAGGTGGCGAATAAGAATACCGTAGCTGTAAGCACAGTCACAACAACAGTAACTAGCCAACCCATACCTGCAGCCAACGAAACGTTCATGTCGGTCTAATATAGTTAAAACAGCATATCGGCTGTTGATTCACTTGTTGTCACAATCGGTCGATTTCTAGAATGCTGCCTGCCTAAACTGAAATCGACGTGGCTCGTTTAGAGAAGAGAAGGTTTGTCTATACCTGCCTCTTCTGAATCAGCCATCAAAATATTCGACGATTCATTTTTAATGGGAACTATTAGAATGATTTATTAACTCCTTGCTACTGCTACAAACAGTAATGCAATATATACATATTTTTTAAAAAAATCATCATATTGCTAATTATGAAACAGATGTTGTTTTTTTTGGGGGGGTGGGTTAGGGCGCGTCGACGACGTGGTCATTAGCACCCACCACAGATGTTAACACTAAAGAAAGTTCGTTCAATCATGTCTTAGTGAAATGATAAGCAAAAACGTGAAGTTTTAAGCCTCTGTAATCAAGATTTCTTACCAAAATCCCATGAAATATTAGCGGTTAAGTTAACAAACGAGATTCACCAACCGTACTTAGTCAAGACACATCAACGAAATTCTAAATAGAAAAACCAAGAACTATTTTTTTCCCGAAATATTAGATCTGTGTCTGCAAATAAGAACGAAAGCAAATGTTTGCCATTACGAGAACAATGAATTCAGGAATCAAAGCAAAGACAAAAAATTAAATGCTAGGGCTTTCACGCCGTGCAGCATACTAGCTGCTTTACGGTGCGCACTAGCGCTATGTGTATGCAACAGCGAAAGCCACTATACATTCAGTTAGGAGACAGCGTGCAGTATAGCGCATTCCGACGTTATTATTGACATTTTAGCATTTATTTTGAGATTATAAAGCAGACAGTGACGAAGACAAGCAGGCTCCTCCTGGTGAGACCCAACGTACGCCTGCTTTACGAAGGAAGGTGTGGAGCTTGTGTGCCTTTACCTACACATACACACACACACAATTGTGCCCAGCAAGTCCGTGGCGATCCATGTAGACCATAAAATGTGTGTTCATTGTCACATCAAGGCCCAATAACAATTGTTACAGATTTGAACATGGCGAGAATGTGCGACGGTAACAATACACACACCTACCAATTTGCTTCCAGCCGGTGAGACGGTCTTAGTACGTGACAAGTAAGATGAATAGAGAATTCGTAATTGATTTAATCGCAACATATCAGCAGCATACTGCACTGTGGAAGGTGAAATCAAAAGAGTACGTGAACAGAAATTTTTTAAAAAACGCAGGATACAGTGCATTGATAGAAGTTTGTGGGAAATATAATATAAAAGCTGACATTCCATTAGTAAAAATGAAAGTTCAATCTTTGCGGAGTGATTTTTGCAAGGGGTATAAAAAAATTGAAAACTCAGCAAAAAGTGAAATAAGTGAAGACGAAATCTATAAAATTAATCTGTGGTATTATGACTTACTTTTGTTTACGAGAGATCAACACGAACCAATGCATAATATTAGCATTATAGGAAGCTCAAATTATGATGGTGAAGATGAAGGAGATTAAGGGAATGCGGAGGAATATGTTTCTGTGCATTTATGTAACAGTGAAGAAAACACTCCTCAAGTAAGTGATATTTTTATTTATATCGATATTATTAACTACAAAATTTGTTTCTCTGAATGTAAAATAATTTTAACTATTCAATATTGTTATGTAAACCAAAAAATTTCAGATGGTTAGCCTTTGCCCCTCGTCAGCATTTCTTCTTTTCATTGTATTCTACCACTACGATTGAAATACCTGACATAATCTCTTCGGTTTTGTTTTGCCTCTAATAAAGCATTCAGGCCTTTATAAATTCCTAACAGAGTTGGGACGTGCACAGTGTCCTATCTCTGCTTGCCTTTTCTGCTATTTCTTTTGTTTGTGGATAGTCAACAACATTGCTTCCACCATAACGGGATTTCTTTCAGTTTCTTTTTCTTTTTAGTAACACTAATATAAGCTGCTGCACAAATAAATACATTAATATTTAAAAACGTTTCAATTCAGTATTGTTACCTCGCGTCTAACACTAAGCGCGCTACAATTGGCTCGCGATGTTTTGGAATTTCCAGTGAGGCGCGAGCCAGGAAATCTTGACAGATAAATCCGTAGAACACTACCATAAACACAACAGTTTGAGCGCGGGGAGCCAGCTGAACGAAAAAAGTGTGAAACTGATGTTCCTGTGTATGGGCTCCCACAAGTACAGGACCATCGCGAGAACATTCGTGCGTAAATGTTTGGCGAGTTTACTCGCGCACAGATGTGTGTGTGTATGGGCAGCTTTGTGTTTTGTTGTTTACAAGGAGAATCCGGTGGTCGCAGCGCGAGAAAAGTTAACGCTGTAGATAACAGAGCGGGTCGCCGAGGGTCGGCTCGCATCGACAGGACGTCGAGAGTGAAGTCACGACAAAGCGTCAGGAATCAGTCGGATGGAGAGAGCAGTCAGTACCACTGTTCAATAACGGTTGGTAATTTCAGTCTGCCAGACTTCCATAAACGAGGACAACCTTTCAGATGTTACTGCTGAAAAAAAGAGTACAAAAGGAAAAATTGCAATCTAACTGGAATCTCTACCAAAATGGATGATAACATCGTTTTAAAGAATGTTTCTAGATTTTCAATCATTTTACATGAGCTGCATGGCTACATGACTAGTCTTCATCATATTAACGAATTAGGCTTCCAAAAGATAGAAATAAATTATTCCTGAGATTTCTTCAAAGTAACCACCAGCAGTTTTATATACATCAAAACCGCAGATGTCATATGAGTTTCATGTTGAGTGAAAGAGCTAAATGATGCTAGGGGAACGTAGTGTTTGTTTGCTAACTTACTAAGAGAAAAGAAGTAAGAACCTTCTTCACCACCTCTTCCTAACATTAGGGGTCGGCTGCAGCTGATGATTTTCGCTCATCGCTGGAAGCCGTCTTGTAGTATTTGAAGATTAACAAAGCTGCAGGCTTAGATGACCTGAGAACATAGCAAATTAAAATGTTTGGACCAGCTACAAAGCAGTGGATCCTGAATTTAATGAATGCCTGCACCTCCAACTTATAGATCCCCAAGATCTGTCGGAAAGTCAAAAGTTATGGCACTGCTAAAGCCTGGAAAGGAACCAACAGATCCAAAAAACTTCCTACCAGTTTCACTCCTTTGCCATTCATACAAAGTCCTGGAGATTATTGATCCTCAACCGTATCTCAGAGTGCCATGACAAAAAGCTCATAAAGGAATAGGCTGGTTTTCGACCTGGTCGGTCATGCTGCGGCCAAATTCTTAACCTCACACTATAGAGGACGTGTGTGAAAGAGGACAGATTACGGGTGTGGCATTCATCGATCTCACAGCGGCGTATGATACAGTCAACCACAAAATGTTGATAAGTAAGGTATACTCCATCACAAAAGACTACCATCTTACACAAGTCATCCAGTGTTTACTACAAAACAGAAGGTTTTACGTCACCCTCGGAGAACTCAGAAGAATGGCCTCCCTCAGGGTAGTGTGCTAGCCCTGCTCTTGTACAACATATATACAAATGACCAACCAATTATTCCTGGAACAAGAGCATTCATTTATGCTGATGACTTAGCAATTGCAGCTCAGTTACAACCTTTGAGGCGGTGGAGGTGAAGCTGATAACATCTCTTGAGGATAGGCCAAGTATTATGATGCTAATCACTTGAAGCCCAACCCTGGAAAAGCAGATGTGTGCATTCCACCTGAGAAACAGAGAAGCCAGAAGGAAGCTGAACATCAACCGGAGGGTACAACAACTATTACATTGCGATACTCCAAAATATCTGGGAGTAAAGCTTGATCGCTCTCTTACATACAAAGCCCATTGTGAGGACCTGAAACTCAAAGTAACGGCCCGGAAAAACATCATCAGAAAACTTACAAGTATCTCCTGGGGAGCACAGCCAAATGTGCTTCGTACATCTGCCCTGGCACTTACTTTCTCTGCAGCAGAATACTCAGCACCAGTTTGGCAAAACTCTGCACACGCTTGGCAGCTTGATATAGTACTGAATGATACTGGCCGCTTTGTAACAGGTTGCCTGAAACCAACTCCTGTCAGCAAAATATACCAAATCATGGGTATAGCACCACCTGACATTCGAAGGAAAACAGCTGCAGAGATGGAGAAGAGGAAACAGGAAATAGAGACCATGGCCACATTTAGGCTCTGTGGGCCCCTGGGCTATACATGTGGTGCGGGGCCCCCTCTTTGGTGCGGGCCCCCCTCTTTTGTGCGGGCCCCCCTTTGTGGTGCGGGCCCCCAGGCTACAGCGTATGTAGCCTATGCTTAAATGCGGCCTTGCCCCAGACACCATTTGTTTGGGACACAAGCCTCAACCCACAAGGCTAATGTCAAGAAAGAGCTTCATAGAGTCAACTATAGCCATAACATCTTCACCACAAGCTTACCGTGTAGAATTATGGTGAAATTCGTTGCCTGTAGGGCACTGGAGGAATATCAGAGGCACCGGCCCCGGGGTATAATAAGCCATATGCCATATGGAAGACATTAAATAGATTAAGAACTGAAGTGTCCCATTGTATATCTAACATCAAAAAATGGAGTTACACTACTGAAAACGAACTATGTGAATGCGGTGAGCTGCAGGACCCAAAACATCTTCTAGTATTCAGGAATCTACCTGAAACTTGCATTGTCGACGACCTTTTTAGGGCAAATGAGAAGGCCACCAGGATTGCGGAATTCTGATCACACTCCATTCAATTGTGTTTTACAGTCCATACTCTTAATTGAGGGTAAGCAAATGAAAAATCTGCGACACAGTTACTTTTGTTGCTTTAATTTATTTTCTGCATGACGCGTTTCGGGAATTTATTCCCATTTTCAAACGCACTATAAGTAGGTTTACATGTTTTTATTTATAGAAATATGAGGAGTCGTTGTGTTTGTTTCTGCTGGTCGTTTGTACAGTTTTCATGTGATTTGTTTTTGAAGGCTTCTGACGAAAATGGCACCACAGAAACACACACAAATACATCCTCAAATTGCGCAATCTAGGCGTACTACCGGCTTCGTGGGTATTTGCAGTGGAGGTTGCTCCTGGACACTGCGTGCGCGGGAGCGGCAGCGTGTCGCCGGTGGCGCCTCTCGAGGCGAGGTGCTCGACGGGAGAGGCCGTCATTAACGTGGCAGCTCATTACGACGCTCTGCCCCTCAACACCAACCTGCAACCTCACTACTCTTTGTTCACAAAAAATCTTTCGCCAATCGGTGAGAATATGCATTTCCTAAACGATTTTCCAGAATAACTGAGCCATAGGATTGATTGTTAAACCATGGTTTCAAACACACAAACAAATATACAGACAAGAGATAAACCACAATATCGAGCTACGTTGCAGCTATACAATATGAACCAATATTTGAACGTATTCAAGGTATCAGATTTTTTAGTTAATATGTTACTATTTTTTGAGCGATCTGGTAGATAAGGCATTTCTTTACAAAAGTTTACGATCCGGTCCAGGGTTCAAATCCCGGTGGGGAGGAGAATTTGTAAAAATTGTGTTTGTTCATATGAGCTACAGCAGGACATTCCGAGATTCTGATTCCACGTTAAGTTGCAGGTTCCAGAAGAAAGGAACTGGCAGTCCTGCCTCTGACACAATGGCTTAGTATGCCTCCTTCGGGAGGATCCAACCAACCTTCACGAGTTGTGGAGTTAGTTCTTTGGGGGATACGCTATGGTAAATCTGTCCAGGAGTTAATGGCAATTTAAGAGTAAAAAAGTTAGCCATAGAAGCCATCAACAAAATTAATCCAAAACTGCCACTTATGCACTTGAATTCAGTACATGTCATACGTCTCCAACAAGCAGACTTACGCACTCACCAAACAGTTCTGCGCGCTTTAAAGCACGACCTCACTGGATCGGGGAGGCACATACAACGGACCTATGTTCAAATCCCGGGTCTCACCTACCAGTCGTCCTTATTACTATATTACGATTTACGATTTTTTCCCTTTACTTATGCCTTTACTCCTCGTCGACGTCGAGATCATTAGAGGCGGGATGGATTGGGGGCAAGGAACGGGAAGGAATTTGGACATAGCCTTCTGAAGGAAGCACCCCGGCATTCGCCTGGAGTGATTTGGGAAAACCATGGAAAACCCAAATCTGGATGCCCGGAAGGGGATTCGAACCCGTGTCCTTCCGAATGCGAAGCCAGAGCGTTAACCACTCGCTCACCACCCTCGGTGCTATTTTACGAGGTTTATCTCATTCTTCTATGCGAATGCTGGGACGGTCACAATCTTAGACGCATAAAAAAATAATAAAAAATGCAGTTGTCATACAGAATATGAACTAAAAGTTCCGCAGGCATGTGGTTATGAAGATCCACGTATTACTATACAAACTCCGTCAGCAATGCGAGACGACAGTCCACATGTTTCCAGCCACTAGAAGCCACAAACTTAGTAAAAACAGACATCCACAGGCATATCTAAGGAATTTTACGATTTATTATGACTCCATTAAATAAAAACTAGACAGCTATTATAAATAGGTGCTTCGTTAATATTGAGCTGAGACTGGAGCCTTATTTCCAGCGTTCTTGTGCTACAGAGTATCTACAAGCGTAACACTTTCTCATCTGCTCCTCTTATCTTGTTGAGAGAGAGATTTCACGAAGTTTATTTACCGCTAATGTAACAGTAAGAACTACACTATATGATCTTAAGTATCCGGATACCTATCAGAAACTGCACTTACAAGGGGAACTTAAGGTCTCGGAAATCCAGTTCGGGACGAGACGTTGCAAGTTAGTAGTATACCTTATGGGTGTCGACCCACTAAAGTAGTAAAGCGCACTAGCAAGAAGGTTTAGAGAAAAAGAGCTCTAAAGGTTTACGCGCAGCTCACAAACAGGTCGACTCCATGCCGGCGCAGCGAAGTGGCCGAGTCTGAGAAGAGATATTTATTTTAATCCAGTCTTTAGTACATTTGGTGTCCATAGCACTATGATAAAAAAGAGGAACATTTCATTTTATTTTACAACAAAGAATAATAAACTTAATTTCTTAACATAAATTTATTCTTGTTTGTGGATTTTTGAGAAGAAACTAAGGCCAAAGAAGGCAAAGGAGAGAGAAATGGACGGCTGAAAGGGGAAGCGAATTAAATTTAAAAAATTAAATAAGTGGGTAAGGTGTCTGACTGGAGAATGAAAGGTACCCGGTTCGAAGCTCTGTCTCGGCGGGGTTTTTCATAGGCCATTAACCTGACCTATCATCTGGCATATAAAAATAAAAAACAAATTTATAAAAAAAAGTCTGTGGCGAACTCGCTTGCCACGCGGTTCAAGGCTACCTCGGGTACCTTTTAATTCTCTCGGGCTTCAACACAAAGATCATGTATCCAGAAATTGATTATTGCATACTTATCAAATTTATTTCCTCCTTCTCATATATTACGTCTTTTTTAACCGACTGCATTCTTTTTCTTTTTTGTAATGCTTGTAGTTTCCACGTGGGGTGAGCCGTTTCGATATTAACAACTTTAATTTTGTAATCCAAAGAAAGTTTGTCTACCCCTCTTCTTCTTTTTTTCTTCTAGCTATAGTCTTTGACTTTTTCAAAAGGTTGCTCGTAACAGTTTTCATTTTAATGAGCGAGTTCTTCATGAGTCACAAGTATTTTTTCAGACAGCATGTCCATAGTACGTTCGTAAATTTCTTCACCCATAAACACTGCTTCATGAGAAATTGAAGTTGAAGATTTCGAAGTAATCAAATTGCTTTTCTAGCAAGGAACCTTTCGTAAACGACCGCATCTTTCAACTTCAACTTAGACATTCACTATTCACATTAGACTATACCCGTGTCATTTTCGCTATTATTGAACAGTAATTAAGGGTGGATCGATAGTTTACCTTTGTGATGGATTCAACACAGCTGGGGAGTCTTTTAATGAAGTTTGTTAATGTCTGAAGAGGAATCGCAGACTATTCTCCCTCAAACCAGATGAAGGTAGTGATCTTGGATGCTGGGGTCTGGGGCGAATTCGACGTTCTAACTCATCCAGAAGTGTTTTATTGGGATCAGGTTAGGATGTTGGGGAGGACAGTCCATTTCAGGAATTTTACTACTCACAAACCATTCCATTGGATTGCCACATGGTATAGCGTGATCAATCACTCAAAATTGCTCGTTTCCAGTTTTCACTGTCCATTGGCGTCTCTCTCTACACCACCTAAAGCGTCGCTTAGCACTGACTACAAAAATGTTTGAATTCTGAGCAGCAGTTCGACTTTTGTACTTCATTCATTTTAACTCCAGTTGCAGATTCGTTGTGCTGCCTGGACTGCTGGTAGCTCTTTGAAATTCACGAGTGATTTCTTTCAACCGTAATGCTCGACGGTGGCTGTCCGTCTTTAAATGAAGTCTTAGTTGTGATTGTTTCTTCCTGTTTCCACTTCACAATCACCTCACCAATAGTGAGCAGCGTTAGATGGGTTGAAATTTCCATGATAGATTTGTTACTCAGACGACATCCAACGGCTACATCACGTCGGAAGTTACTCAGCTCACCTGACCTACCCATCCTGCCGTTACTGCTTGTCACAATATTCCTCGCTTCGTTTTGTACTGACGAGTCCGCCTGGCATGACATCTAGACATCAATTCAAGTGTGCGGATACTTTTAATCAACTGGTGTATCTTTTTACTAAAATCATTTTAACCATTTATCCGCTTTGATGCGTTTTACATTGCCGGTAATTTTTATACAAAAATAGGCTCTTTTAGCTCCTTGAATCGTGACAGAAACAAAGATAATAAACTGTGTCTGGGGTCGTTAATCGTGGAGGGTCCATCGGTCTGGGCTGTGATAGGCGCACTACAGCCGGGTGACTAAGACGCCCGCTCCCTCGCCGCCTAATTGACACATATCAGTAATTTATGGCATCCAGCTCCGTCACACGTGGAGGCTGCGCTCGTTTTTTCTCTGTCAAGCAAGAGGGACACATCAGCGCGGGGTGAGAGGATTCTGCCGAGTATGAAGCATCGCCACGCGTCAGGGCAAATTGTCTGAGAAAGGGCTCTGGCTCCCCCGGACACCACATCCGTCTTCTCAGCACTTTGTACGTGCGTCTTATGTGGACACAAAACAGAATTAAATTGAACATTGAGATGAAACATTAGTGATCAAGTGAACCATTATAGCGACTGCAGGGTCTATTGTCCGCTGATCCTAATTGTACTTTTCCACAGTTTATCGTTTTAATAATTATTCCGCAGACTTTTTGCTGCTTCCAGTATGTATACTCTGTCAAAATAACGATATTCATTTCAGGAGCTGGAAGAAGACAACGTTCGTCGGCCTTACACGTCTTGGTTTGTCTATCCAACAAGGGGTCAACATTTGTATCGCAGGTAGACTAACCGTAGCTACTCTACCTCTGCAGAAAATTTACACTTACCGTGGCAGCGTTACCCACAGTCTCAATTCGAAGATTTTTTATTTGAATTTGACAATTTTGCAGAACTTTTTCCGATTTCATGCAGGTAATAGTTGTCATGTCTCAACATTTCCTCTCGTAATTCTGGCAATAAAATTGATTTTTTAAAATCTCTTTCTTATGACTTTACGCCTCGTCGATGTCGAGGTCATTAGAGACAGCAAAGGACTGGGGACAAGGAATGGGAAGGAATTTGGCTATGGCCTTTTGAAGGAGTCATCCCGGCATTCGCATGTAGTGATTTGGGGAAACCATGGAAAATTCAAATCTCGATGCCCGGATGGGGATTCGAACCCGCGTCCCTCCAAATGCGAGGCCAAAGCGTTAACCGCTCACAGCGTCACGCTGATATCACTTTACGATCTCGCTAGCGACGCAGGTTTGTCAGCATTCTGGGTGAGGACCCGTACCGAAAACTCTCGTTATGTTATCAACGGACCACGCCATTCATATCAGACCAACCAACTTAAACGACTATGGCAAACGTTGAGTAAGGTTATTCGTATTCAAGGATCATGAGAAGTGTTAATTTTGATGAGAAAATCAACTAAAATGATTGAAACAACGATTTATTATAGTCTGACCAGGAAAAAGAAATCGCAAAAACCTTGAAAAACTGCACATCATTAATTGTTCGTAAAGTACCATATAAAATTATAATAACCTGGAACAAACTTTTATTTTACAAGCTGATGAGATATAAACTTACTCTGAAATGGGAAAGAAGGAAAATGACACTGTGATTAGTTATTGTGTAGGGAGACATGTCACCAAAGGACATTCATGAGGATATAGTGGTAGCAACAGGGGTGAATTACTTCGCCTAGAGCATAGTAAAAACTGGACATCTGAATTTTAATTGGAGAACCAGCAGTAAAGATAATAGCCGCGCTGGAAGGCCAGTGGTGAAATATTGAATATCGACAACATTCATGATTTTATGACAGACAGTAGAGTTTACAGGGCGGAGATTTAGCATTACAACAGCAACAGAAGATCGCATTCTTACAGAGGGGCGTCGATACTTTTGACATGACAGGAAATTAAAACGAAGTAACGAGGCGCGTGTCTGCAGAAAATCTGCCGCTGCTCGTTTGCTTATGTTTATGGCTTTACGCCTCGTCGACGTCGAGGTCATTAGAGGCAGGAAAGGATTGGCGGGCAAGGAACAGGGAGGAATTCGGCCACGGACTTTTGAAGGAGTCATTCCGGAATTCACCTGGAGTGATGTGGGTAAACCACGGAAAACCCAAATGTGGATGGCCGGACGGGGATTCGACCGACGTCCACCCGAATGGGAGGCCAGAGACTTAACCTCTCACCCACCACGCTCGGTCCCTTGCTCGTGCTCAGTCCAGTAGGTTTTGTTGAGCGATTTATAACTGGATGAGACCTGGACCCGTAACTTTACCCATTCACAGGAGCGAAGTTTACCATTTCTCACCTCCAAAGAAAACTGACCGATCTCTCTGCATGAAATTTGACTGTCTCTATTTTCCTTTTGGGATTTTGGGAAAGGATCACTTCTAGAATTACTGGAAGAAAAGCTTCTGTTTTTTTCTTGATAGTCTTTCACAGTTACTTCAGGAGGTTGGTTATCAAAACATGAGAACAATCCATCCACTCGCAAGTACCTCACTGCCACAATTGCAAGTTGGTAAAAGCATTTTGTAATGATTTTAAATGATTATGTATTAACCCTGATTGTTTTTAATATGTTTTCAATTGTTTAAGTATTGTTAATGTTCGAGAAATATCTGTCGGAAGCCTTTGTAGTGCTCTAGAACTTTCGATGGAACTTCTATAATGCAACCAACAGATACTCGGAGACAATTTTACAGAGGAGTATCTTGGCATTAGTTTACGCCGGTCAAGGACAGTGTTGAACGAACAGTTTTGTTAGTATTGTCTTTAGAAGAAGTGTCGACTGTAATCGTTGGAGTGTTGTGTTTATATGTGAACTGTATTTTGAAGTCTGATGGCTTACTAGCAATAAAACAAGTTAAAACAGAAATCTTTATCGTGGACGTATCTAGAAAACAATTGCCAGCAGTTTGTGTAAGTGTAATTGATATAATTAATGTATATAAATGACTGACTATTCATCTTTTGTTGTGTATTTATATATTTTGTTATGCAATAGTTTATCTGCAAACTGAAAACTCTCAAAATCCGACATAGCAACTCTCTTATATTGGGATCCATGGGAAATGAATATATTGTATTGTATTGGTTTCAGTTGATAACACAATCTTCCTATTCTCCGGTCTGGAGCTTTGAGTTCCTTCTTTTTCTAAAAACAAAAAGTTTCCGGTTGGTGTACATATCAAGTCAGATGATTACACCATATCTGCTATCACTTCATTTTTTGACACCTTTGAGAAATGCTTTTATTGGAAACTATCGGACAGCCCTCGTATAGAGGGCATGCTTTCTAGGTCCAGGTAGCTTTGGCTGTGCTGAGGTACAGCTCGGAAGACTGCTGCATAGCTTCGCAGAAGGGGGGAGATCCGGTAGCGAACACAATGGCGGGGTACTCTGCTGAATAGCGGGCTGAATGAATTCGGGGACGGTGTGGAGGATGTCTACGGCTGAGAATGCCTGATGCACTCGGTAGTGGGAGAATATGACGAGGCCAGTGTTCGGAAAGATGTGCCACTGCGAGAGGCGTAAGGAAAAAACAGCGCCCAAATATCCTAAGCTATACTCCCATCCAATAAACTATATATTTTATGACACATGGAAATAATTACTATCGGAAAAGAAAATCAGGGCAGGGAGCCATAAAAGGTGATCATTACGCGGTAAAAAAAAAAAATAATAATAAGAAGCGACAGCAAATTTGAGAGTAATAGATGCGATATGAGAAATGAAATCGTAGTATCTACAGAGCGATAATTGTCTGGTAAATTATTTTCATGAACAACACGCGAAATACAGGAACATTAGACGTTGTTACTAACAATACCGACATCAGAACTCGGATGAGGAAGTTCAGGAGCCTTTGAAATGATCCTCATAGCAGTCTATTTAACACAAAGAAATTTTTCCTTCTAGATGGTAATAGAAAAACAGTAGTCACTGTGAGTGAATTAATGAGACTGCATTTAGATGAGCAACAGCTGATTATCGACTGTTACAAACAAGTTTTTGATTAGTTGACTTTGAGGTTTTGTGTAAGCGATAGTCCTATAATGGATATATGTTCGATTTTAAAATTAAATGCAGAAATGCTGCCTAATGTAACGATGGAAGACTAACAAATCTGTAAGGAACTACCGCAACACATTGTTCCGACTCTACGAATGCAACTGTTTCCTCAATATTTTTTAATTTTTTTTTAATTTTATTTTTGTAATGTTTTCTCGCTGACATGGTTTAAGGGAAATCCGTCGACAGTTTATTACTAAAATATTATTCTTCTACTTACATCCATTTTACAAGTAGTTATCTGCAAATATTTTTAGTTTTATTTGTGTTCAACTGTAATAGACAATGAAATTCAAAAATTCCACCTCTGTCACCTTACTTCTTCGTATTAGATATACAACAATGTGAATCATGGAAAAACATCGGCATCGTCAGTAATGACTACAATCTCGCACAAGTTTCTCTTCTTAACCTCCTCCTCTTTATTCTTAGGATTCACAGAATGAGTTAATGATTTTCATTGTATTACGATTAAGAACTGACAGGACATCTAAACAGAAGCCGACAGTACAATAATTTAGTACATGATCTTAGAAAAATTTTCCACATTTAATACTTATTTTACTATCTTATATTTACGTGTAATATGAAATTATGCTCCAGTTTAAATTAACATACTTATGGGTAGCAAAACTTTATTTTTCTATTTATTTAATACAAACCTAAAGATGCTGGACATTAATTGAACTTATGTAATCAAATAAGTGCCATTTATGTTATTATGATAAAACTTTCAGCTTCCTTGAAATAAAAATAGGTATACCATACACAGGGATGGCGAACCAATGGCACGCGTGCCAATGATGGCACGCGTGCCAATGATGGCACGCGACAAAATAATTTGGGCACGGCATTAATGAAGTAGGTACCTAATCGATATAAGTAATTTATTTTTTCGACTACATAATTTAAGATCAAAGTAACAAAGTTCACAGTGAACGAAGCTGCCAGTGCCCAAACAACTACGGACTGTGCAAAAGAGGTTGATTTCAAGCAAATTTCTGACCGAACGGACTGGGTGAGCAAATGCAGGCAGCGAGAGGAGCGCTGTGCTAATTTACTTACTTGTTTGTTTGAGTTGAGGTCGTTGAATACTTTTACCGATTACGCAGACACACATATTTTTCCTTCTTTCTGTACCCAACTATTTTCCGTTTTTTGGAAAATTATTCATCAATTCTCTTGGTAACTTATTCCAATCTCTGACCCATTACTTACGAAATAAAATCTTCCCACACCCCTGTACCTGAAATCGAGTGCCAGTTTGTGGTCATGGTCATCTTCTCGCTTCCATGAATTATTTTTAATTCTTACACCAATATCTTTCCACGCCTCATCACCAATGTACGCCTTATACGCTCCTATAATTTTCTTCACCCTCCTCCTGTCTTCCAATGAATCCCATTCCAGCTCTTTTATCATATCTGTTACTGATTGCATTCTGCGGTAATTTACAGTGGTAAATCTAGTAGTCTTTCTTTGCACCCCATCCAACTCATGCATTTGATAACCAAAATGTGGGTCTCATACTACACCACCATGTTCAAGGGTTGGTGTGACCATTGTTTTGTAACCGAATTCCTTTAAATATTTCCTTTAAAGACTCGTTTCGAAACTTTGTGTCAGATTACTCCACTTCAGCTTGCATTTTGCTAAAAGTAACAAAGTATGAAACCAGTTTGCAACAGAAATCGCACTAGTGTCATTTATTTAAGCAAACACATAAATTTTTATGTTATTGCTCAGTATAAAAATGTATATTTCGGTTGCAAATATATTTTTAAGGTTATAGGCTATTTATTTATTTTCCCATTAATCACTAAGTCATGATTGTTTGATGGAACGCCATGGCTTCATTCAACCTTTCTTTAGAAAAAATGGCACGTTGATCAATAAAGGTTCGCCAACCCTGCCATACACGGTCAACATGTAAAATGGACGGGTATATGTAAATTTAAAAAATAAATGGTTTTTAATATAACATCTTAAGAAACATCGTGAGTCAATATTTGCTAACTCATCAAGTGCAATAAGATAGAATTTTTTTAAAAAAACTCCTGTAACGCAAATTAAGACAATGCTATTGATTATGTTTTTTATTGTCACAAGCACGAAATAATTGATTTTAAACAATCTAAATAAAAAAATAATTGTATTAGAAATCTAAGTTAAATGCGAACTGAACTTCTTAGACCTCAACATAACTATAATACGAATAAACATTTCTGCTAAACGGATCCATCAAAACGACAAATAACAATCTTCTGATTAAGAATGAGAAGCAGGCTGAAATAAAATTAACGATAGAAAAGAACCCTGTCAACAAAACAAAGTTATCAAAAACAAATAAGAATCCAAAAGAAATTATTACAAAACTCATGTATGTCATCCGCTAAACCAAAAGGAAAAAGTTAACATACAAAAACCCAATTATTTTGAATAAACACATTTTCACTGTTATTGGAAATACAATAGGACAAAATGGTACTCAACGACACAACACACACACATTTTTTATTACAATCATATCTCTAAAATATTGTATATAGAAAGATAATTTACGACGAAGAAAAATCTAAGCAGATAAGTGGTGGTAGATATAACGTACCTAAGAAACATAAAAAACGCCACAAGAAAAGATAGAATCAGAAACGAAAATATCTGCGAGAGATTAAAGGGTGAAGCATTATGAGAGACGTTTAGGAAGGTAGCGCTCTTGAGAAAATGGAAGGGAAAGGAGGCTTGTTGGAATTCCACGGCTAAGAGAAATGGTTCAGGCGAAAAAAGATTCAGAAGCGGCGGGAACTGGTGGAGACGAGTAATGAAGAAAAATCTTGGAACGACCATCAGAGGATGTGCCGGACAATTCGCTAAGGTGGAAACCTCTAATAATGATGATGATGATGATGATGAATTCATTATTAGGTCAAATAAAAACTCGCCGAAACAAGCATATTCCAGAACTCTTCGATTTGTCATACCAAAAATGAGGCCAATTTGCACAGATTAAACATGGAAACAGTTCTGAATCATATGTAAATAACGTAAAAGAGCAGTGAAATAAAATAATCGTTAAGCATTCGCTAAATATCTTTAAGACAACGACCATCTGCACACAGATACGCAAATCATTTAAGCCTATGATTATATCAATCCCATCCTGCAAAAAACTTCAATAACCAATAGAAGAAATGACTCAATAATACATAAACCTGGTAAATCAGACTTTATTGGTATTAATAAACTTGCGTAAAACAAAAGCAAGGAAACAAGACTACAGGAACAAATGACCAGTACATTAACGGGGGCATATAATATAAAAGACAATCTCTCATCTATCACTACTCCACATATACAACACAATCAAGTGAAAAAAAAAAAATACCCTGGAGGAATGTCCATTTACTGAAATTCAAGATTCTGGCTTCTCGAACACTCGCGACAAACCTAAGATGGCAGTTGAAAACAGCTGATTATCGAGGAGGCGCAAAACACGATTAGTTTGTTTTGACAGATGAGTCAGTAAAGATTTTTTTTTGCTGTCGTCAGTCTTTCGACTGGTTTGATGCAATCCTCCATCCCTTCCTATCCTGTGCTAACCTCTTCATTTCTACATACCCCTTACAACCCACGTCCTCAATTATCTGCTTCATATATTCTAATCTCTGTCTTCCTCTACAGTTCTTACCTTCGACTGTTCCCTCCACTAACAAATTAACCAATCCAGCATGTCTCAAAATATGACCTACCAGCCTGTCTCTTCTTTCTGTAAGCTTCTTCCATAAACTTCTTTTCTCACCCATCATTTCCAAAACTCGTTCATTTCTTACTTTGTCTGTCCACTAATTTTCAGCATTCTTCTGTAGCACCACATTTCAAATGCTTCAATTTCTTTCTTTCCGGTATTCCTAAAGTCCATGTTTCGCTACCGTAAAGTGCTGTGCTCCACACAAAGTTTTAAAAAGTTCTTTCTAATTCCTAGATCAATATTTGAAACTAAAAGGTTTCTCTTTTTCATGAAGGCTCTTTTGCTAGTGCTATTCTGCTTTTAACATCATTCCTGCTTCGGCCATCGGTTGTAATTTTGCTTCCCAAGTAACAGAACTCACTCACTTCTCCTATTGCATCAGATCCTATTTTTATATTTAATCTGCTAGTATTGGTATCATTTCTGCTACATTTCATCACTTTTGTCTTGCTTTGATTTATATTCAGTCCAAAATCTTCCTTCAGTATTTTGTTCATGCCATTCAATAACTTCTCAATATCCTCAGCCCTCTCTGCTAACAAGACAATGTCGTCAGCAAATCGTAGCATACTGATTTTTTCTCCCTGAAAACTTATGCCACATGGAAATTTTTCTTTGACTTTCTTCATTGCTTCTTCTACATACAAGTTGAATATTAACGGGGATAGACTACAACCTTGTCTCACACCCTTTTTAACTGATGCATGTCTCTCGTGATTCTCTACTTTTATTATAGCCACTTGATTCTTATATAGTTTATAGAGTATTCTTCTATCTCGATACTTTAGACCTGACTTCTTTAAAATTTTGAACATCTTGTCCCACCTAACATTATCAAAAGCTTTTTCTAAATCAACAAATGCCATAAAGTATCTTTGTTTTTCATATAGATC
>JARYHS010008075.1:21318896-21377313 GCA_031002005.1 Vandiemenella viatica | reverse complement strand
TCATAATTTCCTGAATTGGCAGATGTAAAACAAATAATGAACAGTGGTACAAAAAATAATTTCCGTTTTATTGTCACGAGTTTAGTTTAAATCTTTTCGAAACGGCATAACAAAACATTTAGTTATTTCACATAACGTATAACTTGAGGGAATGCACTGTACAATCTCTGGCCAGGAATGTAGAAATTTCGTCAAGTCGTACTCGCAAATTGTGCATTGTGTACAAATGTCAATGTTAGAAAGTAGTTGAGCGGATTTTAAATCTTATATCAATGTTCGAAAGTCAAGGAGCAGATTTCAAGTTAAATCCTAAACTTTATTATCCCTTCTGGAGATTTTTTCCTTTGATCTTATGAACAATCTCTGATCGAGATTGTATTAAGAATCTGTGGATCATATCTATTCAGGTTTTGGACAGTTTATCATCTTCTGCCCCATCCTGCGGTAACGTACAACTGCAGCTTTGAACATAGATCATAAACTTTCAAACTGTGAAACCCCTATACGAAACGGTTTTTTATGATGCTGGAACGATGAAACAGGCAGATTCAGCCCGCTTGTAGATCTATATGTGTAAAGACTGCATTGATCATAATTATGTCGTTCATTTGTATACACACTAGTTCAGGATAAACAAACGAATTAAACCAGAAAACCAACGGGGATTACATTGACCAAGGATACACTGATTTTTTTTTAATCAATGTAAAGCCGTTCTATATTGCTAGAGTTGACAATTGGGAGTCAAAATGATAGGCTGGTGCGAGAAAGATATTTTTTCGTTGTTGCTGCGTCCACAGCTCGTCAATTTCGTAGTGATTAGTACCCTAAACGTGGGAGAGAATGGCTGGTTGGTGATAACAACAGGCGTTCTACAATAGTGTTGACATGAGTATATGAAAGATTTAGTTTTTTGATTTGATTGATATTCGTACGGTTATATGCAGATTTAATTCCGTTTTAGCATCTGAAATGATTAAATAGAAACAACTTAAGTAATTCAAATTTGTAAGATCAATTTCGTATTCATGTAATGAAACTTCTCGTTACAGTAGTAACTGTTTATGTCACAAGAAAATTAGAACATTTGTTTCATGAAGGCATGCCGTAGATAGCTACAAAAATTGCACCTTGTTATTACTTACAGGAATGGTATTAAATATAGAAAATACAGTCGCTATACAGTTACCATATTACGTACAAGATTCGTTTCGCGCTTAGCAGTTTTATCAGTCGGTATGGAATAATATATACACTACACAGAAAAAAAGGTCGATAATATGTAATGGGTGGCTGCACTGTTTGTGTATTTCCGAGCTGTTTCGCAGCTAGCTGTTGTTCGTGCCGATAACAGAGACACGGCGTGTTGTTAGGAGGCCTGCTGAATGTTATCTGTCGAGACGCACACAGGCGAACCACAGAGGCGACGCTAGCTGTAGCAGCGGCGCCTGGGATCACGGAAATCACCTCCTTGGAATCTCTAGGGAAACTGCGTCTTACAGGCCAGTACCAATGACGAAGCCAGTGCAGTGTATTAATTTTTTATATCCTAATTCAATATTCTCCTACATGCCGTTTGCTAAAAGAATGCAAATTAAAATATTTTCCTCCAAAACAACCATGCGAGAAAAAGAATCAATTATTATTTTTTATTGGCCTTACACCTCGTTGACGAATAGGTCTTTATAATCGGAAAGGACTGTTAGTAAGGAACGGGAAGGAATGCGACCATGGACTTAAGGAATAATTTATCAAAAACGGTGTAAGAGTTCAAAATTAAAATTCGTAATATATGATAATAATAGTAATAAAGAGGCTGAAGCGATAAATAGATCGCTAAGAAAATAGCCACAGGTGCATGAGCTCCATCGTAAATAAATTAAAATTGAATCAATTAAAATCATTTCAGGAAATCATTAAAAATCGAAATAAGGATGGCCGGAAGGTAATTTGAATCTAACAGCGAATAAAAGAAAGAAATTAAGATGTAGGTTTCACTGGCTGGCGCGAAGAAACAACATCTCTGTATGCACATCAGACACAGTTGCCTTGAGTGCAGGTTTATTATTAGTTTCACAGCTTAATAGCGGAATATTATTCCTTCGAGGTGGTTTTGTAGTACACATTCGAACTTGTATTTTAATACAGACATTTTTCCATGCGATAGTTTTTGAAGGAAGAGGCGTAGCTGCTGACTCAGTAAATTCTGTTCTGGTTTAGTAAAATTTTCTTGATATTGACTTTCTGGTAGGACCAGGGCCGGCGCTACGAATTTTGGGCCCGGGGTAAAATGGGCGACCTTTTTTTTTTAGGTCTACAAAGTTGCCGAGCGACAATGGGCGGATTCTTTGGATTCCAGGCCTGGGGCCCCTGCAGACACTGATCGGGGCCCCCCCATCACCCGGTGGGCCCGGGTACATTTGCCCCTTCCCCCCCCCCCCCCACTAACGCCGGCCCTGGGTAGGACATTACACTTCGTCAAACATTTCCAGTTCTCTTGTAACCTACTAGCTTTCGCCCGTGATGTTCTCCACGTGGACCAAAGGAGATATCGGTCATTACTTCGTCAAGTTGCGAATTATTACGCATCGTATTAAAGCTTCTCCGAGAATAGATAAATTTGTTATTAATCTAACTAGCTTTTCGGCCTGACTGCCAACTATCGGGTGTGGAGACTAGACACTGTAAGGCACTTGCTGGTTTTAGTGATAAATTATGTCCTGGTGGTACTACTCAACACGGCGTATATTTCAGTTCTTAATTAAATGTTCTTAAGATTACAGGTTTGATACCGTCCGGTCGCCAGTGGGGATTCCACAACTAATACTAATAATTTGTAGTCACTCACAAGATTAATCACGTAGAACAGTCAGCAGTGGCAGTTATCAACAAAATAAGTAGGAATTTCCAACACTTAAATCACACAAAAGTTTACATTCAGAACACACATTTATTGTCTGAATAAGCAAAAGAAATACGTCGCCGAAGTAACCACCAGTTACAATTACTCGTGTTATCGAAACTTCTTTTCCAAAGCGTGCAGGATTCGAACCGAGTAGGTACACATAATACGCGGTGCCACTATCACAATAATTTATCCTGAACACAGTTCTTGTTCTAATTCACTGACACTACAAATACTTCTTCAAAACACAGTACCAGTTAGTTGAATAGTTATAAACACCTTTTAAGTAATCGTCCTCGCGGCATCGTTCTTCACAGTCGACCACTTTCCACATTCCCTTCACACGTTCCCGCCGCAAACTATGCTTCTGCCATCTTGCTCTCACCGCCAAAGATAATCTCTCACCGACACTACTCTCGATTCGCGTCAGTTCGATTGCATCGTTACACCTCCCTCGTTGACTTTAAGGCGTAAGATACTGTTGACAAACGTGTATCCTTTCGCCGGACCCAACCTTACTGACATTTGAGAATTTTTCAAACCCTAAACAAATCTGGTGGTACTCGGCTAATTCATTTACAAAAATGGGTACATCATTAGAACAAAACATCAGACCAAATACAACATCGAAGAAAACATCAAATACAAAAGTTAAACCTCTCCCAAAACACACCAGTCTATCCACAATATGAATATATGACAATAAACACAAATGAAAACAAACTTGAAAATTATCAAAAGTCATTCAGTTTCCTCCGGAAACTGGGTAGTCACTCTCCTTCTCACAAACCACAGGATACACTGATTACAATTCCCTGCCTCGGGGCCACACTCCTATGATTCACAAACTAACAGTACTGAGATTATTCTTCCACTCGAAGCCAGTCAAATCAGTAGGAAAATCCTCCCCATACGTACATTCCCCTTTTGTGAACCCTTCTCATTTTGAGCAAGAAGCAATCTAAATTAAACCAAAATAAGTCATGCCACCTAGACAACACTAGTCCGAAAATGCGCAAATGCGGGAAGCATGGTGGTACCAGGAGGCGAGCCCTTTTACTCTATTCTTTGACTCCCCCCACCACCCTGTGTCTCCGCACACCGATAGGGTTTGAGTGACACGACATTGAAAGTGCCCCTCAATCTCCCATTCGCTATAAGTTCCCTCCAGATATTTGCAAGAACCCACACCATCAAAGCATTTACAAACCGATACTACCCCACACAAAATCCCCACACCTATCTGATCTAGTGACACTCATTCTAGACATCCCTTCATAATGTAACTCAAACATTTATTGCTTAACCTATACCAAGCATCCTCGTGATCTATCTCAACCAAAGGAAAACGGTTTAATCCTAGCGAGACCTACTAAACTAAGCAAGCTTATAAGATACAAGACTTTTAAGAAAGAAATCAGGGTTTGTACTAAACACTTAAATTGAAAGTGTGCTTCAAACTTAAAACCTATGAAAACCAATTTTTTCCAACAAACTATTTACAAGGAAAAAAACTAAAAAATGTCGTGCATAATAATATAAATCCCTAATGCTAAAATAAGAATGGTTGTATTTGAATTTCAGTCTGTTGAGACCCTCGTGAAACAAGTCCAATTTACCTTTGGACCAGAATGAGATTATTTCTTTTTTCTTAACATACACTCCCGGTTCTTCCCTCCTAACCTTCCTTTTCTTTCTACGTTTCCTTTTTTTCATTGTGGCATTATACTTTCCAAAAGGCTCAAGTGGATGTTGGAGAATAGAATCTTTCATTAAAATATCTGAAAACACTGTAGTATGACCATCTGTGTTAGCACTAAAGAACTGTTCAACATGTAAAAATCGCTGCCACCAAGGGTAATTTCATTTTCCACTGCTTTAGTAATGTGGTGTGAAGAGAAAATGAGGTCTGTCCCGCAAGGAAACATCAAATTATGTATGTGGTTTGCCAACTTAGTGACAAAAGTGAGTTTACGATGTTTAAATATAGCTTTGGCCATAGGCAGTTTGCTCTTCGCAATAGAAATTGTATTAATATTACCTACATGAACACCTGTGTCGGGACAATGACCTCCTGAAATTAATTGAACACTATCGGGCTTAACTTGAGCACCCGGATGGGAGTTAACAGGCAAGATATCATGCGAAACAGGAATTGTTTCCTGGGCCAAAACAATGTTCTTATCGGTTAATGGTACTAGAAGTTCCACCTGTGAACCATCAGAGGATTGTAAATTATTCTGAAGATAAAGGCTATCTAATTTCAAGTTATTCTGAGACTCAAGCTTATCTGGATGCAATTCAGTTACGACACTGAGATTATCTGACGTCATTTTCTTAAGCTCCCCAAACTTTAGCTGCAATTGGTCATGAACATCAGACCGCAGGTCATTGATACTTGATTGCAAATTATTAAAACTTGATTGCATGTTATTATTAAACGCATGTAACTTCATTCGCAATGCATTAAAACTTGAATCCATCTTGGCTCCCAAATCAGACCGCAGGCTATTAAAACTTGAATGCAAAGAATTATTATCTGATTTTAAAGAATTAAAATTTGAATGCAAGGAATCATTAAGGTTTGATTCCATCTTTGGTTGCAAAGAATTAAAATTTGAATGCAAGGAATCATTCATGTTTGATTCCATCTTGGCTATCACGGACTTAAATTATTCAAACATAGTGGCCAGTGACAGCTCTGGTGCCACAGAAGCGGATGTCAACTGATTGGTTTGCCCATCACAAGTATCCTCCAAAGGCTCGCGGTTTGGCACCACCAGCCCCCCATCACCCACATCACTTTCAGACGCCATGGCACAACTCAACATTAACTACAATTTACCAAGTTATTCTTGAAAGAAGCTAGGATCACAAAATACTTCAGTCACTAATACTTCCCTCTTAGCTTTAGCATCAAAGTTCCAGAAGTTACTTTGCTCAAAAAAATTAAAAAACACTTGGGAACTGACACTTTACAACCCAAGCACTACAAAAATAATTAGTTGATTCCAGTCTCATTAAAATTAAATTTTCCACTCCTGTGATTCCTTGAAATTTAAGAGAAGTCGAAGGAAACAAAAAAATTACTCCAGTGAGTCCACAGGAAAATTATAAAAAAATTTCCGTTAACACGAAAACTAACTACTGGCTCAAACTGACAAGTTGCTATTTTAAACCAATTGCTTGGAGATTTTCCCACCAATTTGGCTATTTAAAAATTGAACAAAGGTCGAAAGAAATTTATTTCGACCGGTTCACATGAAATTAACAAAATTCTGTTTGAAAACGAAAAACTACTCCTGTCAGTTTGTGAACCTTACATTAAAAATTTAAATTTGCACTTCCCTTTCGTCGAATCACAGCTGCCGTCTGCTATTCTGCCTCCGCGCCGTCGTGTTGCCCGCGACGTTCCGCTACCGCCGCGCTAAGAAGTACCGCGCCGCCTCGGTGTCGAGTCGTTGTTGTTGCTTGGTCCGCGTCTGCCGAAGTACTGCGCAGCTCGGCTATTGTCGTGTATGCTCGGGTTCCGTCGTTACTACAATGTCGTACTCACGTCTCGTTGAAATCAGTCCATTATCGCCGATTGTTGTTATTCAAACTACTCACATTTCCTACTCGGTTTTTTACAGCATAAAATCCACTTCGGTGTTGACTAATGTCATTTACTACCTCCGTTTTCACTTATACTGTCCTGTCACGGGAAAGCCATGTAAGGCACTTGCTGGTTTAGTGATAAATTAATGTCCTGGTGGTACTACTCAACACGGCGTATATTTCAGTTCTTAATTAAATGTTCTTAAGATTACAGGTTTGATACCGTCCGGTCGCCAGTGGGGATTCCACAACTAATACTAATAATTTGTAGTCACTCACAAGATTAATCACGTAGAACAGTCAGCAGTGGCAGTTATCAACAAAATAAGTAGGAATTTCCAACACTTAAATCACACAAAAGTTTACATTCAGAACACACATTTATTGTCTGAATAAGCAAAAGAAATACGTCGCCGAAGTAACCACCAGTTACAATTACTCGTGTTATCGAAACTTCTTTTCCAAAAGCGTGCAGGATTCGAACCGAGTAGGTACACATAATACGCGGTGCCACTATCACAATAATTTATCCTGAACACAGTTCTTGTTCTAATCCACTGACACTACAAATACTTCTTCAAAACACAGTACCAGTTAGTTGAATAGTTATAAACACCTTTTAAGTAATCGTCCTCGCGGCATCGTTCTTCACAGTCGACCACTTTCCACATTCTCTTCACACGTTCCCGCCGCAAACTATGCTTCTGCCATCTTGCTCTCACCGCCAAAGATAATCTCTCACCGACACTACTCTCGATTCGCGTCAGTTCGATTTCATCGTTACAACACCCTACGACTGAACAAAGAACAGATTGATGCAGGTGTCATCAGTTCAACTCCTGCGTCGGGGAGGGGTGGTTTTAATTAACTGTTGTGTTGTCTGTACTTTGTAGAACATATATCTGTACCTCGGAGGTATGGAACACTATGTCACATTTCTCGAACTATACAGGAGATCAGTTTGAATTTTTATTTTTTAAACATTTTATTTCCTTAACTATTTAATTTTTTAACATAATTTTATAAGTACATTCTTTTTTCAATGTATTTAGCATTATTTATTGTTTTTTAGTATTATTTGTCCACAGTAAATTTATTTTTATTTTTTTAACAATTTTTATTGGCATAGTGTTGTGTACCTCTCATAAGGCTGTTATATTATATGACACGGTGTTTCAAGATATTCAAGAGACAGCCAATAATTAACGCATTACTAAGCGCATGGAGTTTATTTGAGAATATAGATGTTACAGAAACATAAAGGTTGTAGTTATAAAAGTGTTATATAGGTTCCAAATCATCTAGATAGTCACTTGTGGCTTTTACAGAAATCATAGTAGGGAACATAAGGTAATAGTGCACTTAAAACATTGTCCTTTGGTGGGAAGTTGGTATTGGGTTTGCTGAGATTTGATTCAACCTGCTGAACCTCACGAAGTCAACCTCTCGGTTTAGACCATCGACATGGGTTTTCAATATTTTTCTGTTGGACATCTAACTGTACACAGGTTTATAGCAGAACTGGCTGTTTGTCAACATCCTTCTTCCTATTTACAAGAGGGGGATTAGATGAATTTTTATTATTATTCTTTTTTTGTCATAGATTGTGTTGAAGTTTATGAAATCTTCAGGTTCCATTTTATAAAAAGTGTAATGTATGGCAGGAAGATGGAGCCAGAGGCAGGCTTCGAAACGTCGCTGTGTATTTCTACTGACGCTCTATCCCGGTGGAAAGCTTGAGACTATTTTACGCAATTGACTCACCAAGAAAGCCTACAATGTTTCGTAATGTATGGAAGTTTGTCTTACCAATTATTGCCAGTCCCGGAGAGTTAAGATAGCCAGCCACATTATTGAGTTTCTTTCTATTCCTTTCTGTCAATGCATGTACGCAGTCAGCCTCCATATGAGTGTGACTTATCAGTATGGTCTTAATTTGAGGATACTTATGGAGTATCCAAAAAAACATACTCACATTTTTATTTTTGCCATAACAGTCGTCCAACCAAAGTTTGATTTCACTACCAGGAATCCCACTATTTGCCCATTTCAAAATTGATGATGCAAATCTTTTCCGCCACGGGCTCCTTTTGTTTGGTTCCACATAATATAGTGAAATGAGGAATCTGATGCATCATGCAAGTTAAAATTTAAGGTCCAAAGTTTCCTTTTATAGAAACTAATGGAGATTGTTGTGAGTGGTGATGTCAAACATTTCTGAAGGTCACCAGTTAATACTTTGAGTTTTGGTGAATCTTTGGCCAATTTAGTGTCAATAGTCTTTAAGTTGTATCTGATTTTTAATTCACTGAAATATGCATGATCACCCTCAATAGATTCTTTTTCTTCTTGAATCAGATTATTTTTCAGATTAACAAGGAACAAATCACAGGTATCTATTTCAGGTCATTTAAACAACTTGAACTGTTTATTATTAAAGATAACCGATTACAGCCAATTTTTAGCTCTTAATTTCGGATAAACATTTTTTAATGCAATCATCTAGGTAAAGTTCAAACATTTTTTCTATGGTTAGCTCTGTTCCTAGACATTTCCTGTCAGTCTTTTCCCAGTCTAGAGCAATGACTCTCCTAATGTGGAAAAGAACAAATATGTTTTTTGGCAGGTGCTATGGTTTAGGGTTCTCAAGCTGCCTCCCGGATCAAGCGTCCCGGTTTGACCGCTCCTAGATCAGGCACTGCCTGAGGGTGCATCAAGTTTACACTTTTATATTCACGAGAGTTAGGATGCCTTTTGTCGCAAAACAAAAGTATAAATCTCAGACCACAAGAAAACTGGCTGATCTGAAATCTTCTCTTATTTCATGAAAAACCCACCAGGCGTATACAACACTATGATCAGAGGGTGTATTGCACCATCCAATTTTTTTTAGAGGTATACAACTTCAATTCCACATATAGATAGCCTATTATATTCCTCTGAATAAAAATAAACTGGTGTCCATTTAAAAACACGTAATTCCTCTTACAATTGTTCTAGGACATAATGTCATATACCTCTGTGTAAAGCATAAAAAGTTAATTACAGAAGTGTAACAATGCTATATTTGTAAAAAAAAAAAAAAAAAAAAAAAAAAAAAAAAAAAAAAAAAAAACCCATAGTGTTGTATACATTCGAGGTACAGAAATAATGGAAAATCAAAAAGTAAACACGGAAGTATCAAAATACTATACTGTTGTTGCTGGCTAAAGGGCTACAAGGCCGAGTTAAATTTAAAAAAAAGATAATGTTAAATGTTTTTGATACTGTTTTGATCAATTACTAATCTTCCTTCCACAGTTCAGATAAAGTGGTGATATAAACCACATATTGTTTTTAAATTTATTTAATTGAGATGGACTGCACGCCCCAGTGAGTGTTTCCATACACACATATTTTCCCCTTTTTTTTGTATCCACCTGCTTATGCCCTCTACGTTGCATATTAATTTTAAATTCTTTCAACTTTTTTGGTAAATTATTTATCATTTCTCTTGATAATTTATTCCAATCTCTGACCCTCTTACCTACGAAAGAAAATCTTCCCACACGTTTATGCCTGAAATCGAGTGCCAGCTTATGGTCATTGCCATGTTTCCCCTTCCATACATCTGTCTTATTTCTTTCAGATCCTAAGCTTTTAAAGTGTGAAAGGCCGTTAAAAACCCGTTCATTAGTTTTAGGGTGATAGTGGATCAGACATACACAGTCCTGTTATAGATTTGTGTAATAATATAGATGAACCCCCTGTCTGAAATCAGTAGCAGTGACTGGGATCTAGACTCTACCCCCTGGTGCACTCGCCCAATTAGTATGAATGCTTTTTAGATATTCGTTTCGTAATTCATTCCGCGCTCAACTGACGCGTGTGCCAAAGCGTTCCAATTAGTGCTGATTTTGTACAGAGCTCTCATTAGGAAGTTCAATGATGTTTACACGATTGTCATTGACTAATTCACAAGTTCCATTCAATTCAGCCTGCTACTCGATTAAACGAACCAATATTCTCAGTAGCCTTTGTTTAAACTCAATCAAATAGTTACCAGAAATAGGCTATGCAAGTAATAATACATGTCAGTTCTCATAAATATATCTGTGACAAACACTGACCAGTTAAAACTTTATAAACAACTACTGTTACGGTGAAGTAACAAGTGAAAAATGTTTCGCCGAGTAGCCAGTTTGTTGGAGCCGGACACTGACAAACGGCGTCATTTATCTGCTGCGTGCAGCTGAATATGCAAACTGTTTGAAGGAGCCAACAAAAACACCAGAGAGATTCACGCGAAAATTAAGCAGCCTACTAGTATAGTCTGCAGCTCTTTGTGGGGGTTCATTTCTCGGAAAAATACTGGTGAGAATCTATTATGATACAAGCAACAAAATATGTCTTTCGCATTTTGTGAAAATACCGATAGTTTTACAACTGGCCCTCAACTATAGTGTTAATGTTATGGATGCAAGCGAGCGTTCAGTTTATGTGCAGGAAGACACGGCAATTGGAATATAATTATTATTAGCCAGCTACTTTCAGTCTTGGCGTGATGAGTACACATCCCTAATGAATCTCTAAGGATGTGAAGCATAGTCAGCATGCCTGCTTGAGGGGCGGATTGATGACCCTCCCACTTGTCGGATCGAATCTATTCTAATGGAAGGGAGGGAGAGTTGCTATCGGTCTGCGATTCGCGTATCTTATGTTCTCTGTGATTTGAGTTTCCTTGTCTGAGGGTGAAACTGGGGACCGGCCCAGCATTCGGCTAGGTGACTGCGGAAAACACACTAAAACTAGCAGTCGGTTCGGCGGTGCGGGAGTCCAGGACGCGAGTCTGGTCCCGTTGTACCTCCCCGATCCAGTAAGGGGGCGCCCTAAACCGCGCAGCTACACTGGCGGGCATTGGTACTTAAAACTTGTCTCAGTTACGGTGAAGTTGATTCTATTAGCGCCAATCCTGAAGCTTGTGCAGACGATCAGCAGGTTCATGAGTACACTTACTGCAGATCTACTGAAACATTTTCACCTGAAACTAAAATTTTTAAACATTCTTTGCAATGTCTAGTAGAATAGCCCACTGCTCGGATTTTCCATTCTGTGGACACTCGACACTTGACAAAAGCGAAGACCGTGTGACGGGACGTCATTTATCATAATATTTTAGTATCGAAATTGTGTAAGTTTGCTAAGTTTCACTGCAGCCAGACGTCGAGTAAGCACGTCCTGTTGTTCGACTTTCTGCCGATCGACAGTTCATGTTGCAAGCTACACAGGCAGTGCTGAGCACGCAAGCCAATACTTTTCCAGCAAGACAGAATACATTGATCAGTCTCACTTCTTCACTGACGAGCTACAGGTTAACATCTAGGCCTCGGAGATAGATATTCGCTGCACCAACCTTAGCATACTCTTTTAGTTGTGAACTGTAGGGCTAAATCTCATCCTTAGGATCAGTATCATGGGTTACGAAATACCTCCCTGTCTTGTACAACGTCGACTGTACATGATTTACGGTTCAGTTCAGATAAAATGAGGTTTACAGAAACATTGTTTCATTTCAACTAACTCATAGCTGTCCGCTGCCTCTCCTAAGTCACCCTCGATGCTCAAGTTTATGTACTAGCACACTCCCGCGAATGCTGGGATGGTTCCTCACAATAGCCCATGGGCGCCTCCTGCCATATCCCTATATCCCTTTCAAACCATTACCTTTCCGGATAGGTGCAATGCACCCTCCGCCACACACTTTCAGTGAATCGCGGAGTAAGAGTAATAGTAAGAGAAGAAGAGGATAAGTTCAAGAAACAAGAATTCAAGAGCAGAATATACATGAAGAAAGTCGGGGAAGTCATAGGGCATTGTAGGTTAACCCCTTAGAACCCACGTGTCAGTCATCCTGGCACACCCAATCAATATTTTAACACGATCCTACAGTTAGGATCAACGACAACAGCGTTGTTGTTGTTGGATATATTTTTCCCATGGTCTGGCTGATGAGAGAGGTTTGCAAGTACTATCCAGAGGACAAAAAATTTCATTCTCTATTCAGTAATATCTGATCTATATCCGGATTTCTTTAAAAACTGCGTTAGGATAATACTGGTCTCCACAGAAAAAGGGAAATTCGACGAGTCCTTTGACAGTGGGAATGTTCTCGCATCCAGCCACACGGACCCACTCACTGAAAACGTTCGAAATTTGATCTCGTTGAGGGAGGCCCCACCACGCTCAGAATAGACTTCGCATGCCAACAGAGCACAACGCTTTCTTAAATTTGAGTTTATTCTTCTGAACTTATCCTGCTCACATAGATACGGATTTCCGATCTATTTTGCTGTCAAATAGTATCATTTTACCTGGTCTCAACAATTCACGCTTAGTTTTTGAATAATACCGCATGAAAGAAATAAAAAAAAAATAATCTTTTACAAAGCAAGAATATGTGAATTATAATTATAGATGTGTAAGCAATTTAAAATTCAGCAATTCCGCTTATTTTCAGTCCGAAATCGAACATTAATACATTATATGATTCAATAATATTCATATAGGTAAACAAGTAAATACAAATACATTACAGTTACATTCATCAAAGTTTTATTTGCTGCCGACGCCTAACTTAACGTTATCAGTGGCAACCGACTGCCTTTAATAATCACCTGAGAGCGAGGTAGGTAGCAAACGTTCAGTAATGAGAAGACCACATTGTCAATAACTTGCCGTACTGGAATTTATGAATGTAACTACATTTAATTTCCATGTTTTTTTGGTTTTTTTCATGGGTTACAGAACGATGATTAGTTGCTTTGTCACATAGCTTAAGAGATTGAGATACATGTCCAATAAACAGCATTACGAGACGACTATTTCGCTATTCAAGTGAAGTTATTAAAGAAAGAGCGCTTACTATCGTAAAGCATACGAAGTTTACCAAAAAGATCATTGGAAATCTGTCCGTGAGCAGTTTGTCTTTTATCTCTTTCATACAAACAGACATAACATAATTCTATTTCGATAAGGAAACATAAAAATTATTTTCTATAAATCTACAATAAGAAGAATTGTTGAATGTTTGATTGTTAAAAGAGAAACATATTTAGCACTAGCCATGTAGAGAGGCGACACACGCCAGTGCGGTGCTGGGTCGAGCACTGGTCCACGCATACCGGCCACACTCACTGAATTTTAGGGCCATTTTGCGCAATCACCGAGGCAAATGCCGCGGCCGTCCTCAATCTTCGCCTCATAAACTATACGTTAGACAAACAGAAATACACTTAGCGCACACAGAACGTGCTCGTAGTTTAAGTTTTCAGACATATGGCAACAGAACTTTCCACGAGGCGTCACGCTCGACGACAAGTCTGCCAAATCCCAAACTAGTCGCATCTTGAAAAACAGCGGGATAACTGCAAGGCAGAAGAAGAAGGTTTCCCTGCCATTACCTGAGTTCGAATCTAGACTAGGAAAAATAATAAAACAGTAATTGAAATACTCCGTGTAACATGTTGCTACGACCTGTCTTATTCTTCGGATTTTGAAAAGTGTATCTCTTGATTTGCGAAATATTGTAAAAGTCTAGGAAGAAATTAATTACAGAAGGAAGTTGTTTTAACATTCGGGAAAAGTGTTTGCTAATTATTAATCGAAATAAAAATCAATAGTTATTGCAATTATATTTTATAACTAGTGGAGTTCCCGGCGTTGCCCGGTATAGTTGGCGTAGATTTACCCGTACCCTATTTTTATTCCCGCAATGAAAACTATTTGTACAAAGTTTCATAAAATTCACCCCAACTTTTTTCGGAATTAAAGCAAGCCTAGTTTCAACCGCCCCCTATCAAGAAACTGG
The DNA here is from genome assembly GCA_031002005.1 of Vandiemenella viatica. Classification (NCBI taxonomy): domain Eukaryota; kingdom Metazoa; phylum Arthropoda; class Insecta; order Orthoptera; family Morabidae; genus Vandiemenella; species Vandiemenella viatica. The sequence continues at coordinate 21,362,965 of JARYHS010008075.1, read as the reverse complement.
TGGATTGAAGTTTATTTGCACGAACAATATTAATTTGGCTAAGGAATTGCATTACTACATTACTGAACAACACTAGATTATATTAGAAACTCACATTTGATTCAATTGCGAAGTGAAAGGATATAGTTTTTGTTTGAAATGCCAGACACTTTAACTCCGCAGATTCAGCCTTTTATACAAATATCAAAAGTGAATCCGAAATAACATTATCGTAAACAGAAGACTAATGCTGATGGCCAAATACATTGTCCAGAAATCTATGGCGTTTAAAAATTGAATATACCGGATTAAAGGAAAGAATACTTCAAGTATTGTTTAGTGTGCAAAGTAGTTATTATTGTAAATTTATCTTATTGCTTTCTTTAAAGGCTATGGTCAGAGACATTGTGTTGTGTATTTAGTGCGAAGTATGCAGCATCTAATCTTTCCATCTTTGGGCTTTGTCATCTTACGTTCAGAATTTCATTTAATACTCCTGCGTTATTTAACGCTGAAGCATAAGACATGCCAAACAACTGAATTGAGATTCTAAGCATTAAAACGGTGAAAACCCTATCTGCTCCGTAGTTTCCAAGTTTTTATAAGACCAATACATCTGCTTTTCGTTTTATAGATATAGAAGATATTTTCCTACCATAATCTTGAGAGATAGGGGAAATTTATTGGGGATTAGGCTACAGATTTTCTTTACAAATTAGTAGTTGAGTAAAAACAAATGTTTTTTCATATAAACGTTCTCCAGTTCTTTGAAGTTGTTAAAATAAGAGTAAAAAGTCTCTCACGTCAATTCCTGTTTTTTAAAATTAATAAATAAATTTGAGTTCATATCGACACTATAGACTTTTTAAAATTAAATAAATAAGCTGCATTTACCCTTTTCAGACCCTTTGTTCAGACAATTTTGTAAACATACACTGGAAAATGACGTTTGTTGGTTCACAATTGTGCGGTTGATATTTATTGCAGCAATATTTGACAGAAAAGAGAATGGCGAGAGACTGGTCTTAGTTTGAAGAGCCACAGTCCATGTTTCTCTTACTGTTGCGTTATTAAGGCGATTGCTTCGGTGTTGTTGCCACCTAGTGGGTTTTCAAGAATTTTTACCGCCTGTCATTTTGATGATTTATAAATCGCACCAACACTAGGAATGGCTATCAGCATGACTAGTAAACCGGTGGAAATTAAAATTGCAGCGTTCTCGTTGCCACAGGAGACTGATGCAAGCCGCTGTGTCATTATTTCTCTTGTTTTTTATGAAGTCACTACATTTATAGATAGGAGGATTTAAAGTTGTGGACCATAAGTATGAATATGCGCCACGTCGTTTAAATGCTCGTTAGTCTTGATCGAGTATCGCGTTTTAATAAGCAGCTGTGTGTGGTAAACAAAGAGTGGGGTGGGCCGGTGCAGCTGTGTGGTGGCTCCGTAATTTTCCGGTCCGTCGCGCCCCGTTAGGCCACAGCGGGCACACGCGCAATTCTTTCTCCTACTTCTGATTCCATGCATAAATCAGCGCTGCTGGAACGGCGGTGTCGTCCTGTTTTGCAAATTGGAGAGTTTACAAGCTGGTGTTTCCGAACCATGTTCGCAGTTAGGATGGCAGAATACGTAGAATACATGAACTCAAGTTGAGCGTTAGTTACATGAAACAGAATTTTCGAACGTCACAAAAGGGCAGGAGGTAATTATAACACAAGCGGAGTAGTTATTAAATTCCATATTAACAGTAATCTATTCATATGATAAAAATGGTTGAAACGTTGTGTCTGCACATGAAGTTTATATTAAATCCAGTAATTCCAACGTTCCCACTGCTGGTGACAAAGAGGTCAAAATCGTAAAATGTCCCTTTCGCCTGTATGTCTGCCTGTCTCCGCATTTGTGCTGGCATCACGCAAAATCTAATGAACGTATTTCAACAAAACTTAAACGTAGCGGTAATTTATATCGCGTATTAACATTAAGAATACTTTTTATCTGGGTGAGTTACATAGATCCCTACGAAAAGGTTAAAATATCCATGTACCTCAAAACAGTGTTGGGGTTTAAATAAAATGTATCACATTAACAGCGTGCTTACCATAGTATTCATCATAAAATCTAACCAAGAAAAAAAAAGTATGTTTTTACCTTCGGTTAGGTACTCTCACGCATATATATGGAAATCGTTCACCAGTTACCAACAGACCTGGCTTAGGTGACTTTTCGGTACAATTAAGGATTTTATATACACACAAACAAAGCAATCTGTTTATACAATTACTAGACAGCTCCATTTCGAATAGCAGAGTAGCTGTGTGGTCAGAACTGAAGTTTGCCTGTGGGTCGTCCACATTCACAGAGTCTTCCAATGAACTGACAGTTAAAGGGATGGTAGAAACAAATCACGTGCACAAAACCGTTTCAAACACTTACAAACCACCTCAATTCAGAATTAAATGAGAAGAGCCAAGCTCCTCTGCTTTCCCTACCCATCCAACATCTGTTTCACTGTTTGTCCACGAACTAGCAGTAAAAATCTCGTGCGATGTGGACGAAGTAGCAGGCACGGATAGACCAAAATAATTATTGTTTAGTAGAAACTATTTGATATTTTATCACCAAACCGTAGTTTCACTGACTTTATGCCTCTATATTAATTCTAAACAAAACAAAACAAAAATAGTATTAGAAGGCAGAGACCATCACCTCCCAAATCGCATTCTGTTGGTTTACACCTATTGGTAAACTGCCAGGAGTTGATTCTTTATCTATATCACTTCTACGACGCTCCTCATACAAGCAAAATATATATCGTAATTCCATATCTTAATTTTAATATGGAAAGAAAGTAATAAACCAACGGTTATAAAATTTTAAACAAAGTGGCACTGATCGTATTACAGCACAGCGAAAAATGTCTGCTTGCAAAAACCATTCAACCGGGAAAGATAGCTGTTCTACAAGACTTCAATACGAGGTAAACGAAAGCAAATTCTAGAGGAAATCTAACGCGCAGAGCTGTGTGGCTATTGCGATGTGCGCTTGAGGTAATGTGACGCGAGATTGAAAGCGACGACTTCCTCTCGCGGATAGCGAAGGAGAATAAAATATGGCCGCACGTAGAGCCAATCGCTTGAGTGCTGCCGTTCCAAATCGCCTTCGGAAAAGAAACTACTACGAATTCCCGAGGCCACGGATCCTCGGGGAAAAATTCTTTCAGGGTACATTATCGCTATTGAAAACCGATTTGTCTCCAAAGACTAAGAACATAATTCTCTGACAAACATTTAAGCAGGAGCAATCTTTACTTTAAATCACCATCCGCTTGCAGCGTGTTTGGAAGACGATACCCGGGTATTAGAATTATAGGTCGAGAGCAGATTAGATCTGATGAGATTACCTAAGATTTTAATATTCGTTCAGATATATTTCAGAGATGATATTTTAATATTAGCACTAATGTGGTCACACTTAAAAGAAAATAAATATCAGTGATATGTAAATTTGTGTAACGTTATTGATGTCGTTTGTATCATATTTTCTGAGAGCACTGTTCAGTACAAAATTTTGGTAAGACTAATTAGAAGCAGACTAGTATTCGTTGTACTAGTTAATAAAACATAGTACAGATTGTTATTCACCGCGATAGCATCGTGTCAAATCTGTGAAACAACTTCATCAATTTACATGAAATGATTTGTATGTAGTGTAATGAGGACGACTGCATATTATAATCGTGGCTTTCCAACTTCAGTGTTTGTGTGTTTGAGCAATACGTGCCAGCGCATATTCTTGAAACGCATAAGTATCCAAGGAAACAAAATATAATTTAAACTTTTTTTTCTTTCATATAATGGAACGATACTTATAAAATTCGGAAAAGAAAACAATTTTGTGTGTTTTAATTTAAATATATTTCCGTTGCTGTAATGTTTAGAGAACACCCGGAAAACATCCGGCAATAAGTTTCACGTTAAAATAGCAGAACTCTCAACCTTTGTATTTGATCTGATTTCGGATGCAATGTATTCCTCAGCTGTCTGTAATTCTGTTTAAAGATGATACCATAGATCAGAGACGAGCGTTACAAAGCAACGATATTAATTATTCTACTATGATAACAATCATGGAGGTAGGAAAAGAGAGGAGACAAGGTGTCCTTAAAACTGCGAAGCCGCCAGTAAACTCTGGAGCCGAATGCGCATGCGCCGCGGCAATATTATCAGCTTCAAAACATTGGTCTGTTTTCGTTACCTTCCATGTTCTGATATTTCAAAGTGTTTTATAAACCCCGTCTTGTGCTGCATATGGTTGCACAAAAAGTATAAATAAGAAACAACCTGGAATAACATTCCATAGGAAAGTCACGTTGTAATTATTGTTCTTGAAGTGTTGTAACACGCTGTCTGCAAGAATGCGTGCTGTCATTATAGATTTAAAATGGCTGTTAAAAAAGTTTATTCACAGCTCTCAACAGAACGACGGTGTTATCAAATATCTGTTGATGCAGAGAACCATTGCATCTTACTATTTTTCATGTGTGGATTAAGTTTACATCGCGATCCAGCAAATACATTATTCTACGTCATTGGTGTCAAACTCAATTTTGCAGAGGGCCATATATTAAATTTAGAATGTGTAGGCGGGCCAGATTCAAATAAAAAAATTTACTGAATTATTATAACATTTTATTTATTTAATTGTATAGTATACATGGTTCTTCTTTCTATGTCACATTGCGATCGCGGGCCGTATTGATAGGGCCCGGGGGCCAGATGTGTGTAATAAATTTTTTTGTTATAATTTGTACTATGCCAACTACGAATCGTACTGAAGTCCGTTATCCGAAATGTGTTTTAGTTTCATGTGTTTAGTTGTGTATTCATCGTTTGACTTTTTAGCGGCTTTATTAAGTCAAATTGTAATTGGTTGAAATGCAGCCTGTACCAGAATATTCTTTTTATCGCAGAAGGAACAAATTATTTATTTGTTATTAGTTATTAGTAATTTCTTGAGCACCATGTTAGTGACACCAGATGAATCGCGATGCAAACTGCTTCCATTTAAGCTTGTGACTTTTGATGTATGGCAGCACGGTATTTGCACTGGGAAGTTCTATCATTACCGTGGCGCCACAATATGATGACGAATTCTTATGCAACTTAACGAAACTAATCGAAAATAAAGAGCAAAATTTTTGAAATTTCACTTAGTTCTCTTTTCTTTTGGTTCAGGCCGCATTTTGACCTAACCACCTCACTTTTGATACAGTATATCTCAAGAACTAAGCGAAATATATATAAAAAAATATATTAAATTTATTTTCGATTTGTCTCATCGAGTTCCATAAGAATTCATCATCAGATTGTGGTGCCATGGTGACGATAGAATCCCCTTGCACTGATGTTGCTGGCGAATTTAAATATGTCTGTTCACTACCAGTGCAATATCTCGGAGTAAGCTGTGAATTCTTTTGAAGGCTATTTTTTATAATTTCGTATAGGACTTTCTTTTGTTTGTAAATGGGTCTAGATCTGTTTTTCTTGATTTCGAAATCTTTCCTATCAAAGATTTTGAAAGGATTACAATTACTGAAATGGAATGTGGGAATATAATCTGTTTGAACATCTATCTAATCTATTTGAAATAGCGATAAGACCGTCAGTGTTTTTGTTTGTGTGTGTGTGTGGTTTTTTTTTTTTTTTTTTTTTTTTTTTCGATTGCTGGGAGAAAAAAATTAATTAGCAGCTTTTTTCCTTACATGTAGAAAATGTGACCCCATAAGACTTCATTTTTAGTAATGCGAAGGTTAAAAACGAAGAAATTCTTCCGTTCCATATACGTATATTCCCTGTGTTTCTCGGCTCTACCAATATGTCGACCTCCCCACCCCACCGCTCTCCTCTCGGCTTCACTTCGTTGTATGGAGAAGGTTCCTTACGTGGTCTCCTCAATGATAACAATCACTTTCGTGAGGTACTAATCTTAGGATTGTTTAAGCCTCACAATATGATCTAGCCAGCTACTTAAATTTAAGCCACGTGATTGGAGAATGACTGTCCCTTGACGTGAACTAAAAGTTTAACTTTTAATCTTAGAGATATTATGAGTACTATATGATACAGCAGCATGATATGGAAGTTTTTGCTGTAACGATCCTTCGTTCATATCAGAAGATCAGCTTAAGCTTCTCGGTACCAGTATTCGCGTGATGTTGTGTTTGACTGTAATAACAGAACATTGTACATCCTACGTGAGCGGATTTTCACGAGAAAACTTGAAATTTTGCGTGTATTCTTTCAGAATTCGGTGATTTTCTGAGTAGCGTCTAGAACTAAAGTAATTCTGTATCAGAAAAACAATCATTTTTTTAATTATGTTCTTCAGAAGAGTGAAACAATATATAATTTCAATATTTCAGTAAATATTCAGTTTTATGTTCCCTAAAGCGTCTCAATTTTTTCATAGCTATCAGTGTCTCTATTAAAAATTTTGGAAGCCAATTATATAGAAATTAAGTATGTTTTTCATCATTAGTTCTTTGTCAAAAAAAAAAATTAACTCATTTCTTATAGTAATTTTCTTTGATAAATTATCAGATACCCAAAATGAAAGTTAACTAAATTCGAACTGGAGATGGTTACTCCTTATGGCAGTACTGATTTATTGTGAACACGGCTGTACTGCTAGTACTGACCAGAGTATCATACAATTTCGAAGTATTAAAATTTATGATATCTTACATTTTGAAACCCATACCTTTATTTAAAAAAAAAATTACTACGAACGATATTTTTAATTCTTTTAAATTTTATCCTTACTCTCATTCAAAATTGCTAACCAAAGTAGCTGCACTGAGAATAGCATAACTACTTTTATTTAAATGAACATCCGTACATATTCACCAAGCGAACATAGGGCTTTTCTTCTCGAGCTGCTTGTGGCAGTTATGTTTTATATAGAAACTAGATCCTAAGCGTGTCAGAAATGACGGGTTGAGCTCAATGTTCTGCCAACCCGTTTCTTCCTAGTAACTTAATTAAATAGAATTGTTACCAAATAATCATCAAAACTTCATTTTGTAATGATGCTATGTTATAAATATTTCGAAACACCTGATTCCACTCCACAATCTTCTTCATAGCTGACATGTACACTTAGGAGAAGTACATACATACTTTTCTGTATAGTAAGTTTCAAATTTTAATTTAAACGAAAAAATGTTGAACTACTACAAAAACATAACTAGACTAAATTCTTTGTTTGCTGTAATAGCCACATGTATGAATGGAGAATATGTATAACGAAAAATTTCTACACGGAATGAATATAAATAAACAAAAGATAACTAATGATTAACATGTGGATTTAAGCGAAATACGAGTAGTTTTCTTTATCGTTGGTAAATAATTTAAAATATATTGTCGGTAACAAAGAAAGGAAAGAACTGCCGTGAAGCAATATTTATATGGACAGGACAGATAAAATACACCCAACACTCACCAAAGCTGAAGGGAGGAGGGCAGCAGCAACACAAAACAACATACAAACAAACAAACAAAACAATATTTCGGGTAAGCATCCTTTTTCAAGTTAGCAGAAGTACATACATGGCTGAGCTTGCGCAAGCCCTGCGTACGACGCAGCCACTCATAGAATATATTGTACTATTACAGAAACAAAAAAAGTGTAAACTTCATTCGTGGTTGCCACAATAGCATTAACCATGGATAGAGCTACAACGCCTCTGGCAGTTACTTGCCGGGTACGTGTCGTAACAAACACGATGATCCAACTTGCCCCCTATTAGTATTGATGATGATATATGTGTTAGTTTCTTTGAAATAGACAGAATTATCAGTAAGTGCATAGATTTCGACAATGATTTCTCTCATGACTTAAGTATTTGCAAGTCTCTGACCATTTTTAGGGCAAAGAGTTATTTTGGAATGGCTTTCTCACAGTAAAAATAAAACAAAATGAAAATTGCTTGGGACAAAACATAAGTAACAATATCTCCCAACACAAGAAGATAATTACCTATCATATGTCAGCATTACGGCCGGTTTACGGGCATTAACCGAAAACTTAAACTTTCAGTAAGACACTGAGCGTGGTGGGTAAGCAGTAACGTTCTGGCCTCTCATTCGGGAGGACATGGATTCGAATCCCCCGTCTAGCAATCCAGATTTGGATTTTCCATGATTTTCGGTTATCACTGCAGGAGAATGCCAGGATATCTCCTTCAAAAGTTCATGCCCGAATTCCTTTATGTTCTTCGCCCCAGTTTTTTGCCGCCTCTTGACGTCGACGCTACAAGGGGAAGAAAATTTCTGTAACAACGCGTTTTACGATAGTATGAGATAATGTTTCGAATAATTTTCACTCTGTTTAAAAATATTAACATCATTTGAAATTTGTGGTATTGTTTAACAGTATGTTTGTCATTTTTTCCCCAGATAGAGAAGGTAAATTTTTTATTCTTTTAAGTTTATCACTTAATGATTATTAGGCACGTTTTTTTTAAAAAAATAATTAATTAGATAAGAGCAAAATTTGATAACAGTTGAGAGAACATTTTATCCACAAAAATATTGTATACAATCACTTTTTTATGGTTACGCTAAGCCGTGAAAATAATGATTTTTTTTAGCTCAAACTAAAGATTTCGTATCTTAAACAGTTAAGATTTTTTTAAACTGAATTATAAAAATGGCTCATGAATCTAACACGCACTTGACCGAGCAATATAATCCACCAAACATGCCAGAGTAATATGCATACCTTATATGAGAAACAAGGCTTTCCCGGCGTTGACACAAAATCTTCACAAGTTTGCCACCGGGTGATATTTTCAAAGGACAAGCTTTCGGCGGCATACCTTGTTTGGATGATACTAAATTGTGTATTAACTTCAGCTTATCTTATACTGAAATTTACATTTTTTTTTAAAGTTTAAATGCGTAAGGCTAAAATAAGTTTGATAATCTATGAGGATATATTAAGAAAGAATATATTGTCTTCCGCGTTATTAATTCGTCAACTTGACACTTCTAGTGTGCTTGGTTTTACAAACTAGACTTCGTGACGAACGTATTTACTAAATAACAAAAAGAAGAAGAAAGAGATACAGGGTCCTTCATAATGCACTAAATTCAATAAAGTGTACCTGTATTATAATGGTATAAGGAAACGATGTAGTCAGTATGTTATAATCGTAGTTCGAGTGCCACATTGCACTGCTGACTTTGCTATTTTTAAACACCTATCAAGAAATGTTGACTGTACTGTGGTGAAAGTTCGGGGGCAAGTATTGCTTGATCACACACAGGTGGGGATTTTGTGTCTTTACAGCGTGGTGGGTAAGCGCTCTGGTCTCGCATTCGGGAGAACGCTGATCGGCCATTCGTATTCACGACGTTTTAGCAATCACCGCTCAAGACGAACGGTGTTACCACATTCGGAAATTCAAAATATCATTACGATATACACTAAACAACTTCTATGCTCAGAACTTTTCAAACCACCCCATGACATTCCAAATAGGTCAGTATTGAGGTTTATAGATATATCTATACAGACAAATATCGACTGTATTTTTTACAGATTAAAAACGAATGATTCTATTAAATTTTGTTATAACAAAATAGACCTCTTCATTCACTGAGTTAGATACCAAGATTTTACTAACACAATATAAATGTGTCTGCAGTAAATAGTAAGTTTTGAGCATCTTTTATATTTGCCAGCAAAACCAAAGTTGAAGAATGAGACGTGTAAAAAAATGAAACTGTAATCCACTTCAAAATAATCTCTGAGAGATGAAGATGGTGTAACATTCCAACACAGATTTTCACAATATATACGAGACTGAGCTTTGTTTCTTGATAGTCTGGTAGCTCAGTGGTTAAAGCTCAAATCCCGGTGGGCTCAGGAATTTTTAAGAGTTGTGTTTGATCATATGAGCTTACGCCAGGACGCTCCGTGGTTCGGATTCCACGTTAAACTCTAGGTCCCAGAGGAAAGGAACTGGCCGTCCTACCTCTGTCTGACACGATGGCTTAGTATGCCTCCTTCAGGAGGATCCAACCAACCTTCGGGTTGTGGACGAAGTTGCGTTTACGTTTAGCCATTCTCTAGGGACAGTGTCAAATATGATACACAGCTCTTACCACAGAACATGGCACATATCTGGCCCTCGTAATTGACGCAAGATGAGAATACGTATTTCAAATACAGGGAATGAAACATTTCTTCCGTATAAGTATTTTCCGTTTTGCCGATCATTGTGGTATTACCAATCGATGTCACTATAAAATCGTTCCATCAACCGAAACTAGCGGTAATGAAAATGTTGAGAGAAAAAGTAGAGATGCTTGTTTGAAGATCTCTCGGGCGTGTAGCCGGGTCATTTGGACACGGCTGCACGCCCGAGAGATCTTCAAACATCAGATCCGCCGGGAAAACTTACGACTACACATCAGTAGTGATGATTGTTTAAAAAAAACGTATGGAATGTCAGCACAACAATCTTACAGGGAAACAGGAAACCTATAGGTTTTTTCCCGTCGTTGTCAGACGTCAGCACATCGGATGAAAGCTCTTATAGACCTTCAAAAACTGAGGCAAATTTCTCAGCTTAGAAGCTCAAGTCCAAATGCAGCCTTCATTATTCGCTTAGTCTAGTTACTGATTGCAGTAAGACTAATATAGCAACAATTTACATTACCCACATTTGTTACGGAAAATGCTGAATTCAGTTAAACCAGTGTCAGTGTGTCAAATAAACAAAATAAATATTCTTTGAGCTATCAACATCACATATCTTAACAAAAAGACAAAAACATTGTGACTGTAGTGAAAGCTTGTAGGGATGCGAAGATAATTTTCCGAAACATTTATGTGATAAAAATGTTTAAAATATAGAGGGTACAAAACAGAACAAAAAATATTGCGCTCACAAAACAATTACCCACATAAATTAGTTACTCAGACTCAATTAAATAAAACAGTGAAATAAGAATAACCTCAAGAATTTCGTCATAAATGTAATACACAAAACAAAATAAAATTGTAATACACAGAAATGATACTGTGTTGTACACAAAGAATTTTAAAAAATCATCTGTATGTGAAATTTTTCATATTCGTTGCGGCTGATGGGATGTGCTCTAGATCCTGCGGCGGGCGGTGCAGGCGGTCCTGGATCCTGCGCCGCGGCGCGGCGCGCGGGCGCCCGCCAGGCGGTGCGGGCCGGCTGGCTGCTGGCAGTCTCTCAGTGTGTGTCGGCTTGGCGGGCGCGCAGTATGAGCCAGACATGCCGCCTCCACTGCACGTGCTCGCCGAGGCACCGCCCCTGCAGCTGCTGCTGCTGCTACTGGCGGCTCTCTTCGGCCCCGCAGCCGCCCACCTGCAAGGTAAGGGCCACCGACCCGCATCAGTCTCTCGCCAATTACTCCACCTGTCACACGCGTCGCCGGCACTTAATTGCGAATCACGCGCATTCACCACGCTGCGATCCCCTGACAGCTGTCCGACGAGGTGAAAACGACGAACAGCTTGCGGTTACGGTGTTTGTATTAAATCTCAGTGCCGAGGAGTACTTTTCCAATTACCGCTGTGCGGTGTACGAAGCCACGACCTCGCGCTGTGAAGGCCAACGAGCAATTACAGAGCTCCCGCTGCGGAGGCTGGCCGCCTTGTTTATTTGCCACGTCCATTCAGACCACGTTATTCCTGTGCGCAGCGCATTCGCTTCTTATTTGCACTGGCGGCGGTCATAACTGTCGCGCACCACACCAACAAACAGCGCGCGGGTAACGAGACAGTCCACCACTGTACTAACTCAGGCGTCAGCAAACAGTCTCAACCACGCGTCGGTCGACAAGTGTCTCCATCGAGAGAATGCGTCTCCGCCCAGACTCGTAAACAAGAGAGATGTTCCACTACGAAAATATCTTAAGTCACCGGAACAACCTTTCATCCGACGTCGCTGTTGTTTTTCTTTTCTCTCTCTCTCTTTCATGTGTCTACCGTAATTTATTTTGTTTCTTAGTTTAGCCGCACTAAGTGTAGTGGAGTGTCCTATCAACTGACGCAGACGTTCAACGCATTGTCTGATAACGTATACAATTCACATAAAATTGGTAGTCTTTGTTTCCGGAATTCGAACAACACATTTGATTCATATTTAATACTTCGGGATACCATTACCATTATTTTGGCTATATCTACAACCAGATATTCAACCTCACTGTGACCTACTTTGCAAGATCAGAATTCCAGTATTTTTCAACAAGATCAACTCCATTCTTTAACATTCTTTAACATTCAGACAAAGCTGCAAGATCAACTCCAGTCCTTAACATTCAGACAAAGCTGCAAGATCAACTCCAGTCCTTAACATTCAGACAAAGCTGCAAGATCAAATCCAGTCCTTAACATTCAGACAAAGCTGCAAGATCAAATCCAGTCCTTAAACATTCAGACAAAGCTGCTGAAAATTATTGCACAGTGTGAAGTAAAACATGACAGGGATGATGTTTAAATATTACGCAAAAATTATAAATCCCTCAGCGTTCCTAAGGAATTTATTTTTATTTAAAAATATACTAAATATAATTCTGTGGCATATATTGGTACTGGTTTGCGATGCTGATGGAAATTATAACAGTCTCCCACATACATCTAGCGAGTGAATGTGGTGGAACGATAATTAATTGTCTTTGGCATTAATACATGATAATATTTGATCATACTTTATCGATACGTGGAAGTTTTTCTATTTCGATAGTTCCATACGTGCAATGATGCTGTTTCTCTATTTGCAGGTATTTACTCCAACATACATGATGGTAAAAGGTATCGCTAAGTTATTTTAGTTTTCAAAAGAGATTAATCTTTTCTGTAATCTACAAGCTTTTAAAATTGTTATGTCCATATGAATGAGCAAGAGTCGAAATGCTATGGAATTGATCTACGCTGATTACGTACATGATAAACATCTAAACGTTTCTATAACATTCAAGGAGGAATAAAATTCTAACTTACAATTCTTTGTAAAAACGAAAAAGAGTATCTAACAGCAAAGAACTTATATCTAGAAAAAAAGAGAATAATAATTGATAATGTATATAAAAATGAAATTGGTTTTGTAAAATACAAGTCGTAGGCAAATCAGGAAAATGAAAGAAATATTTGTATTTGAAAGATGGTTACTAGAAAGTACGCACTACGATATTCTGTCATAGTGCGTATGTAAACATAAGAATTGGATATAACAAAATTACTGATTGGAACGAAAAATCTTGGGAAGGAAATTGGACTAAAATAAACGAAATCAAATGTTAAGAAGTGCAATAGAAAACAAAATATGAAAACACAAACGGATGCTATGAAAATGAATAAATTCTGATATTCAGCAACTAAAAATTGAACTGACGTTCGAAGCAACGATGGTGTCAAAAACAGATTAGAAGTAGGACCGTCTTTAAAATAAGAGCGTTTTGTATCATCCATTGATATAAGACTTACAGAGGATATTTGAAAGCTGTTTGAATAGGAGCACACAGGTGCAGAGAATTAAAGCATGGTCCATATTAATACCGGAAAGAAGAAAAATGTGATACCGTAGGATATTAAATATTATATAGAAAAAATAAGAAAATTGTCCTGAAAATTATGGGTGAACTCTATCTCGGAAGTAAAACATAGGAGACGAGATCACATATTAAGTTACACGAGATTAGCAGAGCAACTGAAGGTTTCGAAGGTAGAGCAAGAGAATATTAGAGCCATGAGCTGTAAAGAGTTTTCTAAGGTGACCAGATTAGCACACAATACACAAGTGCGCAAAATTGAAATTCTCCAGAGGGCAGAATGAGAGCAAAAACAAAAGAAACGAAGTCCTTCGGCAATTTGCACGACACACTGTGACTCGACAAGATGTGTTTGTATTTGTCTATGATTGTGCACACTTCGTAATCGACAGTAGAGTCAGCGAGGGCGACGGACGTTCTGGTCGTCTGGGGTGCGAGGCTGCTGAACGCGCGTGGAATATTCATGCTCGGCAGCTCTGGTGATCCGGAGGCCTCAGCCCTCCGCCTACGCTTCAGTCGATGTAGAGCAGGCGGCGGGCGATTCATAATCGGTGTCACTTTTTGCTCGCGTCTTCTCGGGACGTCACTTCCGGCGCCAGCACGGCGTCGCGTCGGCTCGTTGACGGCGATTAGCTGCCACCACACGCACGCTCACACACGATTAACACTGGCGCCGGACCCAGTGCCACCACCAAAACCAGCCAAGCCTCACTCCTCCAGCGCGTGTCAATAATCCGTTTTCCGTAAACCTCTCTTTGCGTTTTTCAATACGTGTTTGCTGTAAGGAGTCCTTCTGGATAATTACCAGGACGATCTAACAGTACTCTGCGTGCTGATTTGTAAGTACTCACCCCTTCAATGGATTTTAACTTGCCCATTGAGGACACTCAGTCCAACACTCTTATAAAATCATTTCATGAGATCGAAGTTTACATACCAAGCGTGGTGGGTGAGCGGTTAACGCTCTGGCCTAGCATTCCGGAGGACGCCGGTTCGAATCCCCGTCCGGGTATCTGGATTTGAGCCATGGCCTAATTCCTTCCCATTCCTTGTCCCCAGTCCCATCCCGCCTCTAATGACCTCGACATCAACGAGGCGTAAAGCCATAGGTTAAAAAAAAAACAAAAAAAAACGGCAACAACAACAAGTTTACCGGAGACCAAGCTACGTAACTCCAATGCTATACATATTTTTAGCAGATTGATTGATTTACAGAGTTTAACTTCTCAATTAAGATTTAAACGAAGAAAATAGCCCCGTGATTGCATTCTGATTGTAAATGACAGTGTTTATTTAATGTGTAGTGGAATCTCAAAAAGGCTTTGTATTCCACACGTGCAACACCGTTCTCAGAGCTGTGCTTACAGGCTTAGCAGATCATCTGGAGGGCAGAACTGGAAGTTTCATACCGTCTTACGATATTGAAGACATAGTATTTCATTTCCTGAGAAAATCAGTACAAATTGCCTCTAATTTTATCGGCGCATCATGATTCGTGGATGGGGAGATCATTGAACCTGATACGAAATGATACGCAGGAGAGTAAAAGTTTTTAAGTGTTTTTTTTTTTTTTTTTACTGGTTAAGTGGTTTACGCATGGTCTTTTGGAGGAATCACACCGTTATTCATGTGCAGTGATTTCTGGAAATCTAAATATGGGTGGCCGGACGGAGATTTGAAGCCACGTCCTCCGGAATACCAGGCCCCAACAATATTGCTTCAGGCTGGAATAAAATGAAAGAAATTAGGCATGCCTTCATGAAGAATTCATCCCCCGCAGTCGGCACAAGATGATTTCTGAAAAACATGGTAAACCGACATTCCGGTCTCTGGACCGATGATAGGATCTGCGTCCTATCAAACGCAAGGTTCGATAGGTACCATTCTCCTGCCAGATTCGGTAATGAAGTGAGGATTATACCATGGTTTTAAAATAAATGTAAGTAAAATGAGAATCCTTTAAATTACTATGTGAGATTGTAGTTAATGTGTATTAATTTTTTGTTGGAGTTAAATGATATTAAGCGATATCGGCGCACCCCTCCCCGCAGCAGTTTTATCACACTCGCATTGAGACACGACAGGCTCGATTTGCAATACAATCCATTTTAAACGCAGCATTCAGTAATCATCTAGACGAACGCTGAGCTCGACCCTAAACTAAAACTACACCTCTAATCAGAACAACCTAACACACTAAATCTACGACACTGATACTACTCGCCGAGCGTAGATACTGATCAATGAACTCAACTCAATTGAGTTTACAGCTCATCACAGCACCTTAAATCGAAGTGCTGTGGTTTTCGCATGTGACCTCATAACTTGACGAAGCAGTCATAAAAATATTTGAATGCAGCACTTTTCTAACACAGGACCAATATATATATATTGCTCCGGGCAAATTTGAATAATTTAAATTCTTTCGCTGTTTGGGATAAACTGTTCAACAACACCCTCGGTAGTATATTCACGTGTCTATCTAAATAACAAACGAAAACTTACCAAATCCCTCACATTTTACATTCCTTCCTAAAAGCAGTCCATACTTTTTTGACGTGGTATCCATTGAGCATCACTAACGATATGTACCAATCACTACCACCAATCTCTTGATGCGTCTGCCGTCTTTCAATTAATCCCATCTAGGCTTTCTTTATATCATTTTTTTTTTTTTACTTATGGCTTTATCCCTCGTCGACGTAGAGGTCATTAGAGATGGGATGGGATTGGGGACAAGAGGCGGAAAGAAATTCGGCCATGGCCTTTTGAAGGAAACATCCAGGCATTCGCCTGGAGTGATTTGGGGAAACCATGGAAAACCCAAATCTGGATGCCCGGACGGGGATTCAAACCGGTGTCCTCCCGAATGCGAGGCCAGAAAGTTAACCGCTCACCCACCACGCTCGGTTTCTTTATATTAGTTGGTGGCTGTGTTGTACGGCACTTTCCACTTTTTTCCCCGTACGTCTTCGCTCTCATATCAGAACTAACACTGCCTACAAATATGTTTTTCTCTTCTATTAATAGAGAATGTATTAACCAAATAGTGCACAGTACTGCATTGAGTATTTTGTTGCAAATGAAATTTCTGCTGACGTAACCGTGAACAGGGTGTCGTCCGGCTACGTTGTTCGATGCATGACTGGATACTTGCCCGGCACTTTAGAGAACTGACAGCAACCCCCTAAGCGTTATTTAGCTGTTGCATCATCTCTGGAATATGTAGTAATCTCAAGGAAGAACTACACCTAAAAATGAGAGGGTTCCTCAGATTTAGATTTTAATATTTTACTTATTGAAAAATAAACATAAAGCAAACAATTTGCACATTGTATCGTATACAGAAGATTATAGATATATATCCAGATTAATGTTATTTTAGAAGACTTTAAAGATACACAATTACTGTAATATGGAAATGTTTAGTTCATAAGTGATTTTGCATTGCGTATCATAACGGTTATTGTGTTGATGGGTTTACGAGGTGAGCTGAGCTCTGTTACACGGGTTCAAGTATAGGGATCCCAGCTTTCAGTCATTACAAGTATTCAAGTCACATATCATTCTTTCGACAGCTATGAGTAAACTCGCGCATGTCTCAAAGACGTTAGAAACGAGATATCGTATATGTGCAACTGTAGACAGTATTTTGTGTTGTTCCACTCCGCTGTATCGATTTTTCCCCAGACCACGATAGACCGTAGGAAGTGCAGCTTCCGTCTCATCCCATTACGTCACAATATACGTGGCAATGTTCTCAGGTACTTTTTTTTGGTTTTACATTCGTGTTACCTGTCACTACTAGCAAGGACTGGCTCAAACTAACCGAACGCAGTTGCAACAAATAAACATTACTACAATGCTCGGACGCAGACACACAAAATACATGAGCGAGCGCCTCCGGATGCAGCACGATTAGAACCAGCGACAGTAGTTGCCGGTGTCCTAGCCTAGTGTTGGCGTGTACAGTACATTACGTGAGCAGTATGCCTGGTGGTGATAATACCCCCGGACGGGTTTTATCAGCGGCGTCCGCGTGCGCAAAGCCCTTCCGACTGTGTGCACTTGCAGGCCCTCGCCATAAAACAACACAGGCTGCAGCCAACACCACGATTTAATACCGCTGTGTGAGCTAGTAACAAATAGCTCGTGATACAGCATTACCATTAAACGTAGCGGAAACTCCTTATTAGAGTAAGCAGTACAGTGTAAAAACCATAGTCTATAATATTTTTGTACATTGTGAAGTATCCCAGTAGAAATACCTCAATTGAAAGGAAAAACTCGTGATGTTTTATAAGCAATGAAAGCTACGAAAATATCGGGTGTCTGAGTATTCAGAATTCAGGACCCCGCCTTCGAATCCCCGTGTTGTCAATAGTTTTTATGTGCTTTATTTGTCCGTATGATTTACGCAAGGATGTTCTGTGGTTCTGGATCCAGCCATGACAGAAGCGGATTCCGAGGCAAACGTAAATTCAGTCACGCTTAAGAAAAGCTGATTCAAAGAAATACGAACAACGCTTGCAATGTCGGATGGGATTACATTTTGATGATGAAGGGACCTATGTCTTGAAAAAAATAAGATCGGGTTATTTAGGGCCTCGGCGTTAGACAATGGTTCGTATATTGTGAAGGGGGTACGTTCCTCATTTCGTCAATAAACCCAACACAACAATCGCATTATGCCGTAAAATACAGAAGAGATAAAAATCTTGTACCTAAATACACAGCATACATCAGCGGTGCAGAGTTTCACGTACATGGTTCAAAACTTATGGTCTAGTTTAGAATATGATACATCTCATGACAGTATGTGATTCTGAAATGAAAATTCGTTCGTTCCGATAGTAGATACGCGCCAAAGATTTCACTGCTTCTCAGATGAATACTCCTTTACAGGTACCCACTGAAGATTACGCTACAACACAGATAAACACTAAAACACCTGAATTATGTTCCACCGAATCGGATTACAATGTGGATTTGTACAAAACTTAACGGGTGAAAGGGGAGCTAGGGTAGTTTTTGGATTTTTTGGTCAGAAATCTTTTCCATAAAACAATACATATATGTGCAACTTTCATAAAGATCGGTCAAATGGCGTTGACTGTAGCTTTTTAAAAAGAAAGTTGACAAAAATCAAGTGAGTGGAAACGGGGAGAGGGGTTCAGTTTTTGCAAACCAAAAGTTGACATTATTTTTCTCTTTGTTTTATGGTAAAAGTGTGCTAAGTTCTATCTAAACCGGATAAAAACTGTGGGTTTATATAAAAAATATCGGTTTAATGGGGAGAGGGGGTGGATTTTGGATTTTTTTGTCAGATACCTTCCTGAAAAAATACATATTAAAGCGCCAAGTTTCATGGTAATCGGTCAAACGGTGTCGACTTTATGAAGAACATTGGCAAAAATGAAGTGGTTGGTCTTTGGAAGACCAAATGTTGGCAGAAATTTTCTCTTTATTTTAAGGTATATGCAAAGTTCAATCAAAATCAGATAAGAAATGTACAGCTGTATAAAATTAAGGGGTGTAAAGGGGGAGAGGAGTGGTTTTTTATTTATTATTTGGTCAGAAACCTTCTCCATACCAACCTTACCAACTTCGATGGTGTCGACTGTGGCTTTTTATATAAAAAAAATTGACAAAAATTAAGGGGGTAGAAGGAGGGAGAGGGGTTGAGCTTTGACAGACCAAATGTTGTCAGGATTTTTCTCTTTATTTTAAAGTATACACATGCAAAGTTCAATCAAAATCAGATAAAAAATGTAGGTTTTTATAAAATTAAGGGGTGTAAAGGAGGCGATGGGGTGGTTTTTTATTTTATTATTTTTTATTTATTTATTTAGTTATTTTTTATTTTTTTATTTATATTTTTTGGTCAGAAACATTCTTCATGAAAAATTACATGTTACATGTAATTGCCAACTTTAGTGCAGATCAGTTAAATGGTGTCGACCGTAGCTTTGTATAAAGAACATTGACAAAAGTTAAGGGGGTGGACAGGGGGAGAGGGGTTCAGTTTTTTCAAACCAAAAGTTGACAGTAGTTTTCTCCAAAGTTCCATCGAAATCCGATAAAAAATGTGGGTATGTATAATAATTAAGGGGTGAAGGGGTAGAAGGGGTGGTTTCTCAGTGAAATTCCTATGCGACTACTTTGAAGGTATATATTATCCGCTAAAAAATTTTCATTTAAATAGGTTCAAAATTGGGGAATATATCGCTGAATACACAAATAAAAAGAAACAGATGATTTGAGAACCTCCTCCTTTTTTATGAAGTCGCTTAAAAATATTACTTTCTGCTCTATAGGAGTCATTCTATGATTCTGAGATAAACATACGAAGCTTCCCTCAAGAAACCCACTGCGTTATGCGCGCATCAAATGCCTCGGAATAGCGCACTTCCTTATTTACAACCTGAAGTGTACACTAATTGCAGCCTTCCATAAGAAAAATTATAATCTTAATAATTTATATTTAAAAAATTAAGAAATACCTTTTCTGCGTTGATACCATTCGTTATTGACGCGTCACAAATATTCCTTGTGTTAAATCAAATATCGTTGTTTCTACAAGTACGTTCTTCAAACAAGAATTGTAAATTTTTCCTTCGTAATTCAATTCCGTTTTTAGTAACAGTAATAGACTCCAGTTTCTGAACTGCGTGAGAAAAAGTGTCTATTGTTCTAGCTAAAGTCGTCTTCCAACGCTACCATTTTCTTTCGGTTCTGTTCCGTAATCGGGAAACTTTCGAAGAATTTCTTGCGGGAGAATTATGTATACTACGGTAAAGACCGTAACAATATATTGTACACTCCTGGAAATTGAAATAAGAACACCGTGAATTCATTGTCCCAGGAATGGGAAACTTTATATACACATTCCTGGGGTCAGATACAACACATGATCACACAGACAGAACCATACGCACATAGACACAGGCAACAGAGCATGCACAATGTCGGCACTAGTACCGTGTATATCCTCCTTTCGCAGCAATGTAGGCTGCAATTCTCCCATGGAGACGATCGTAGAGGTGCTGGATGTAGTCCTGTGGAACGGCATGCCAAGCCATTTCCACCTGGCGCCTCAGCTGGACCAGCGTTCGTGATGGACGTGCAGACCGCGTGAGACGACGTTTCATCCAGTCCCAAACATGCTCAATGGGGGACAGATCCGGAGATCTAGCTGACCAGGGTAGTTGACTTACACCTTCTAGAGCACGTTGGGTGGCACGGGATACATGTGGACGTGCATTGTCCTGTTGGAACAGCATGTTCCCTTGCCGGTCTAGGAATGGTAGAACGATGGGTTCGATGACGGTTTGAATGTACCGTGCACTGGTCAGTGTCCCCTCGACGATCACCAGAGGTGTACGGCCAGTGTAGGAGATCGCTCCCACACCATGATGCCGGGTGTTGGCCCTGTGTGCCTCGGTCGTATGCAGTCCTGATTGTGACGCTCACCTGCACGACGCCAAACACGCATACGACCATCATTGGCACCAAGGCAGAAGCGACTCTCATCACTGAAGACGACACGTCTCCATTCGTCCCTCCATACACGCCTGTCGCGACACCACTGGAGGCGGGCTGCACGATGTTGGGGCGTGAGCGGAAGACGACCTAACGGTGCGCGGGACCATAGCCCAGCTTCATGGAGATGGTTGCGAATGGTCCTCTCTGATACCCCAGGAGCAACAGTGTCCCTAATTTGCCGGGAAGTGGCGGTGCGGTCCCCTACGGCACTGCGTAGGATGCGACGGTCTTGGCGAGCGTCCGTGCGTCGCTGCTGTCCGGACCCAGGTCGACGGGCACGTGCACCTTCCGCCGACCACTGGCGACAACATCGATGTACTGTGGTGACCTCACACCCCACATGTTGAGCAATTCGGCGGTACGTCCACCCGGCCTCCCGCATGCCCACTATACGCCCTCGCTCAAAGTCCGTCAACTGCACATACGGTTCACTTACACGCTGTCGCGGCATGCTACCAGTGTTAGAGACTGAGATGGAGCTCCGTATGCCACGGCAAACTGGCTGACACTGACTGCGGCGGTGCCCAACCACTGCGCAGCTAGCGCCCTTCGACGGTCAACACTGCTGTTCCTGGTGTGTCCGCTGTGCCGTGCGTTTGATCATTGCTTGTACAGCCCTCTGTGTCCGGAGCAAGTATGGTGGGTCTTACACACCGGCGTCAATGTGTTCTTATTTCAATTTCCAGGAGTGTATTTGGTACGCGACGCCACTCTTGGTAGGCATATCATCTCTGACACATACTAACGATAGTTTTCTGAAGTGAGAGATAACGCATGATGGTGAAATACTAAATCAACAAATCGACTGCCAGACATGGTAAGTTCTGTCTCTATTTTTTCAGTTAGCTAGATTTTATTCATGAAGGAAGAAGTGAAAAATGTTCGCAGGAGGAGAGTTACCGTCAAATCAGAAGACAAAGTGATGATACTCACTTGCGGTCAAGACTGCTGAAGAATGAGACGCTTCGTATTCAGGAGGTTAGTACGCAATATAAAATAAAACGACTGAAATCCCACAGTCCCGCCTGTAAACCTGCTGTGAGTCAAACATCAATTATTTTTCTTATAACTTCACACTCCGTCAATGTCGAGGCCGTTATAGGTAGGAAAGGATTTGAAACAAGGAACTGGAAGGAATTCGCCCATGGCCTTTTAAAGGAACCATCCCAGCATTCGCCTAGAGTAATTTCGGAAAGCCATGGAATATTGAAATCTGGATGGCTGGACGTGGATTCGAACATGCTTCTGTACAACGTCCAATTTCGTCAATCCTAAGCAGCTGGATTAAAGAATGGCCAACTTCAACACCGCAGGACATTGTGCGAATTAACCAGGATTCAGCCCACCGAGTCCTGTCTGGAGTAGACCAAATCGCTTGGCATGTAGCTCTGGAAGAACTACTTCTAGTCACCACGGTTGGGGCCGGGCTGAGTCGCCTGTCACACAGACTATGAAGCACATTTTACACGATTGCCCACTTTGTGCCTTCCCTTATACTTTTGAGGATTGAAATTCAGCCACGCCGGAGGTGACGGATTTGGATCAACGTTTCGATGAGCACCGCTCTAGCGTATTAACACTACGAGTCGGCACCGCCCAAAGGGCATAGAAATTATTTTTTGTGGTCATGGAAGCCTTCTACCACATCTACAGATTTCCTTACACTATTTTGTTCACAAATATAGTCTCAATTTTATGTGTCTTCTGTACTATCCGTATATGTCATGTAAACATCATAAAAAAAACTAACTCGGTCCATATACTAAGCCATTTTAATAGCAGCATTCTTCTGTAGCACCACATTTCAAATGTTTAAATTTTCTTTCTTTCCGGTATTCCTAAAATCTATGCTTCGCTACCATAAAGATCTGTGCTCCACACATACGACACATAGAGTTTTAAAAAGTTCTTACTAAATCACCACATATATTATCTCCTTCCAAATGTCTTTACTCACTATGTTGTCTCAAAATCTACTGCGGGAAGCCACCTTGGGTCTTCTTTATTTTGACAAAGATCATCACGAAAACTTACGCCTACTTTTTTGGCATGGTGTTAAGGGGTCTGCTGTCGATCTTTAAATATCCCGATTCGTCGATTTCCAGGTTTTCACTGATTTTTATTTCTGTTTCCTATCCATTGTTTCGACAACATGCGAATTTTTGTGAGATCCCTCTGTTTTTTTAGATATTCTCTTCTCCCTTTGTTAAAGATGTCTCTTACTATTATATGCCACCAATCTCCAGTGACTTATATCTCCTGCCATACATTCCCCTGTAGTAGTCTCTACGCGCACTAACAGTGGTGTTGCTTGTTTTTTGATTTCACATGTTTATGTTTTTTAGTACCATTTCCTGCTATATCAATGTAATATCTGCACGTGCTTCATCATTTTCTTACACTCTTAGATTCATCAAATGGAATTATTCTTTCCGTCTGCTTCTGGTGTTGAATGACCATATATTTATACAAATCTATTGCCAAAGTTTTTACTATTTTTCCTTTTTACGTTTGGTATTCTGTGTGGAAAATTCTTTTACAATTCAGATCAGCTTTTATTTGTTGTGTGAACTATCCCCTGCTAGTGTTTCTTCAGCTACTTTGTTGGAAATTCTTTTTATCTCCGAGCAGTCGCAGTTACTTTTTTTCAGTCGTTTATTCGTTCCTGTTATTTCTACAGTTTCTTTTTTTCATTAACATTCTGATTTACTCTGTAACTCCAACATTTTTACTGATTTTCTACAACGTGTTTTGTGTCTTACTCACAAACTCATTCTTAAAATAATTCCATTTCCGTTCAAGACTCTCTGTTCTTGGGATTACTCGTTTTAGGGCAGTAATGAAAGCTTCTTGTACTTTCTTGTCTTTGAGCTTAGATTTTGTGAAATTAACACTTATGATATAAGAATTCCTGACTGGTATTGAATTTTAGCAAAAATGAGTAGGGAATTGCTTAATTTTAAGGCAGGGAAACTGTTTTGTAGGTTGCGGGTGAGCCGACGTGTCTCCCTCAGAGCTGAGTACTGGAGAGGCTGGAGTGTCTAGACTCTAGAGTGCGGCGGGGTGTATCCGTATCGACTGCCACCAGTCAGCGCAGGCAGGGCGCGGGGAAAAAACACGCTACGTGCTTATCAAACAACTACGAACAAACTCGAGATGTCTTCACGAAACTATCATCGCATTTCACAGCCACTCAGTATTCTTTAAACAAGAACGAAACATATCGTCTGAGGCTGAGCGGTAGCATGGGTCTCTTTTGTTTTCTCATTTTTCGATTTAGTTACTGTTTAGACACACCTCAGAAACAGGGAACTGTGATGAAATATGTCTCACAAAACTGGTACTTACTGAGGTCCCTATGATCATAACATTACTTTATAGCCATGTTTCTTATGGTTTCGATACGTTATTTTGTCTTCTTGTAGTTTTCACACTTGCCAAATCACTCGCCTTCGCAATTTTTTCATATTTGTGACCCATAAAATGTTACTACACCTTTCTGTGTCTCAACTTCATGAGGGTAATTGGTATGGCAGAGATTAGCGTATTTCTCCATATTGATTCAATTTCTTTTTTACTTCTATATGATACTACGCGTAATATTATGACCGAACATGAAAGAATGTGTATATATATAAAACAACAAATTTTAGACTGCAATGCCACTCGTGTGAGCATAACAACTTTCAAACTCATTTGGCAGTCACGAAACGCAGAACAGAACGATGTTTTAATAATGAGGTAAAGATGGAAAATAGGAATACGATTAAAAGTATCGGAATGCTATACAGAAACAAAATACTGAGAAGTTCTAACTGCACCTCACATCGAACAGAAGCTAAATTCAGAGTTAAATAAAAACTAAGAAAATATACGAAATAACGACGAATGTAAAAAACCTGAGAGACAGGTGATTTCGTCTGTATAGAAGGAACGTTTGGTATAAGAAATAAAGCAGATGCAAAATTTGTAGTCAGATAGCAAATATTAAAATTTACAAACGAGATGGCAGTAGAAAATGGCTTAGAAATAAGAAGTAACATAACACAGTTGATTTAAAGGATATCAGAAGAAAACTGGCTGCAAAGAGCAGATGGATTGAAGCGAAACTGTGCCATGGGGCAACTTGAACCATAGTAAGCTCATGAAAAATAGCGTTCATGATATTGGACGTCCAGTTTTAAACTGAAAAACTCAAATAGTCGTAACTTTGAAGTATCCTTGCTCATCACCCCTACGTACACAGAGTTTTCTGAACATCACTTTGTCAGTGCCTGGACTCATCTGTAGTGTTTTCCGTTCGTCTTCGACAGCGCTATATCATTTCATTTTCTTGCAACAATATTAGTATCGTTAAGTCCGTGGCACTGGAAAACATTCTGACTGAAACTAAAGATATAAATGCTTTCTTGCTTCGTTCATCAAACGCATATCATCTCTCAAATGATATTACAAAGTACGAATAAAATTAACTGCTTTTATTTTTTAGTAAATTTTGTTAATATGTGTAATCGTTGTTTAGCCTAGCACCATTCCTATTTCATTACTTGAATAAATTAAATTGAATTCCATATTGTAACGTAAGAATAGAGAGTTTTCCGGATAATGGTTGGAATGAAATGTTCAGGGATGTTCCGCCAGATTATGTAGTAATATTTCGACGGCTAGCTGTGCATCCTCTTCAGTTGTGAATCCATATTTACTTGTCGAAGAGCCCCCCAGTGCAGACGGATTCTTAGCTGAAGAACACGGTAGAGCTACCCGTGGAAGTATCGTACTTTTACAATACAATCCGGCGGTACACCATCAAATATTTCATTGCATCCATTTTTTAATAATTAAAATTTTAGAACCAGTAACACGAATTTTTCATTAAAATGAATAACAGAAGTTTTTGAAGTTTTCAGTAACAAAGATCCATTTTTTTGTTTGTTTTGTTTCTTTTTGCCTTCAGCTGTTTTCCATTTTACCTTTTGTCTGATCAATACACTTATGTCAACACAGCGAATTAAGGATAAAATTAAGCTATACGTCATTGGTGCAGAGTATATATTTCCTCCATGCACAATATCCTCAGCGGTGGTTATGTGAACTAACACCACTTCTAGTTGCGAGAGAAGGGCGTTACTTGCATTTGTGTGCTGTCCGCCGAATGCATTTCGCAGCCGCAGACACAGTGATGTCCCTCTGCCCGCGCCGCTTTATCGCTGTCGTAAATCAGAAGTTGTGATGTTTATGAATGTGGATGGCTTCCATAAAACGTCGATCCTGGTTAGGGCGAGCGACAGACAGCTTTATGAGGCGACCACTCGTCCCCGCAATACATACAACTCGTGTCTGATAGCCGCAAGGTAAACACACGGTGGTATAGTGGAGCGCTCGACTGATTGCCGTGCTCGCTACTGTTGAAATGCGCATCACAGAATTACAAATAGAAAAACCATTGCAGGAGGCTCCGTTACATTACCAGCGGCTATCAAACTCCTGTAGATTTTAATTTTGAAAACTCGTTTTGCTCAGTGCGCATACAGCGTGACTAAGCAGCAGAGTAGTTGTCTGCTCTGTTTCAATTCAGTAAGCCAGATGGCCTGTGCGAAAATTTTGCAAATGATGCACAATGATATCGAAGATGTTTTTTTTATAGCAGGATGAAAGAAGAACCGGCTCACTGTAGCAATTCTTTGTTTGTTATCTGAAGTAGGTACGTAGAAAAACACGTCTTATGAAACAAATACAAACAAAATATCCAAGCAGCTACTTACTCTAGAAAACACACACAGTTTATCAGTAATCTGTGTGATATTTGGTGCTGCTATACAGTAGCAGTCACGAAAATAGACCTGCGAAGGTCAGTGCGTCTCCATACAATGTTGCAAATCCTCAGAAAAATCAACTTTCAGCAACATGTGCTGAAAAATTCTAAGAAATAATACTGAATTTGTGGAACAAGGTGATGTGTTTTTTTAATTCGAAATATTTATATGACTATTTTTTTTAATACTAGTTCCCATGAAAGTTACAAATGAAATTACTTTCTTCACTTCAACCAACCGAAAAAGCTAAACCTATGATAAAAAAAAGCTGAAAAAAATATGCGGCTTTCCGAAAGTTAACAGATTAATACATAATATATTATATTCATTATATAGCGAAGAATGTTATGAAAAAAAATGTTGTACAAATCGCTTGTTTGTTCCTATTGTGTGATGTAAAAATTTGTTACTGACTAACTTTCGTTCTATTTGTTCACGCAATAACTTCCAGCGAGAGAGATTGTGAGAAAATATTGAAATTAATTTTAGAAAACACAACAACATCTTTAAACGAATCCTTCTGGTTTATTTAATAATTTATCTGCACGAATGTTATCGCGCTGCACTCGCGTCCAACACTGGCTGAAGGCTTTCGTCACTTACGACAGGCGAGACAATCGTAGTTCCTGTACCTTCTCAAAATATTCTAATTGAAGCTCGTCTAAGAAATATTATCGTAAGAGAAAATTATATGACAAAATACACATGAAAATGAACTTCTTAAATTTAAAACCAAGCGTTTTCAGAATACGAAGAACGAATGTCTCTGAGCCTGAATAGCTGATTTTACGGCAGATAATATCGGGCCGTATTTTCATAGGCGTTAAGTATTTTCCTCTGCCGTAGTACTCTAAAACAGTCCTGCGTACTACTTCTTTATTAAAATCATTCAGTTCAGTGCATTTTTGTTCCCGCCTATACTTCTTTCTTGGTGATTCAAAAACAGGGCTCAAATCTTCGGTTTCTGCCAAACTTAAAATACCGACGATATGTTATACCGACTTCTCGGAAATACCACAAGCCTCCGCTGTCAATGCTTGAACTTGGGCAAAGTTAAGTGTTTCCCCTGGCTTCTTCGTTGTGGGAATGGTTCCTAAAATACTTGAAGACATGTGTCACGACAACTTTACTTTGCTTTCTAATATCTGGACGGCCTGTATGAACACCGATATTACTTCTTTCCGGTAACGCACTGCATGTATCTGTTCCGTAGCGTCACTCATAAAGACAAACCAATTAACATTGACACTACCGAAACAAACAGACCGCAGCGAAACTACTAACCGGCTGGCAGTGGATGAACATTTGACAACCCCACCGTCTCAACTGAGGGTAAAGGGGGGTACTGCGGGCAGGGGATGGAGGCAAGACTGCGTGACCTTGGCAGGACTAATTTGGTATATATTTACAATACGTTTTCGAATGTTAATACTTTCTGATTGAAAAGTTTGTGTTGAAGGTTATATTTGTCAATAAATGAATGAGATTTCACTTAAATATGCTGTAACAAATTTTATATGTTGGTCGATTAAATGCAGATATGGGTAGGGAAAGAAATGTTTCTTGAAGATCTTAACTGTAAATATTATGGCATAACCTTTAATAGTAAAGTCAACTGGGCAGATTGGGCAGGTGAAGGAAAAGGTTTCTAAATCGTTCATTTACTGCAAAGGGTGATGAGGGATGTACCAGAGAATTGAGGGAACTAGTTTAAAAAAAACCTTGATCACTTTTTTTTTTACTTATGGCCTTACGCCTCGTCGACGTCGAGGTCATTAGAGGCGGGATGGGACTGGAAAAAAGGAATGGGAAGGAATTCGGCCATGGCCTTTTAAAGGAAGCATCCCGCCATTCGCCTGGCGTGATTTGGGGAAACAATGGAAAACCCATATCCGGATGCCCGGACGGCGATTCGAATTGGCTGCTATAATACAATGGAGTGGTGTGGTCACAAATTCAGGACGTGGAGGAATGTTAGATTTTTTTTGCAGAAATTATCGCAGAATGCAATCGGATATGATGAAGGGTCTGGATTGAGAGGCTTTGGAAGACAGAAGGTGGGTGAAGAGAGTGTTTTGATCGTTCAAGACTTATAATCGCGATAATGAATGGATGAATATTGGTGAAAGGACTAGAAATTGTACGAGGAGGAGAAGAGATAAACCGGCGCTTGAATTCAGGCGTAAGAAGTGGGAAAATTTTCTTTTGCAGGTAAACGAATCAGCGACTGGAATAAATTACCAAGTGAAATAATGGACAATTCTCTAAAAATAATTAAGGATTTTAAAGTTGGAATTCGTAAAGGGTAGGGTTAGCTGGGTGGTGAAAAATCTTGACAGGGGAAGGTGGGAGTAGTGGGGGAAAGCGGGGGGGTGGGGGGAGGGGGTAAAATGTAGCTACATTGCCACTGGAGCATATGTGCTCCATCCCAATTGAAATTAAATTAAATTAATTAAATGTGGTATGGTCCGGTAGTAAACAAACGACGAGATTATATTTGAGTGTTTCGCAGCAGTCTTTGCCAACAATGCCGACGAGTGAAGGGAGCAGAAATTTTGGAGAATACGAACAACTTGAACGAAGACAGCTCCTTATAGTACTTTGCGACGCTTGGCAGTTTTTGCTACGTAAATAAACATGGTATATCTGACAAAGAATGCAGCATATCAAATAATACCAGAAAAATCCAGATATTAATAAAAACGATGAAATTTTTACCCCGGAATATTCTGCAATTTTCTGTAGTGAACAAGGCGCGTGCTATGAAAGATTCGAAGTGAAATGGAATTGTGTGGATTTCCCGCGGTTTCCAGTAATCATTTTTGTCTGGCGGCGGCGGTGTACCAGGCGCTAGTCTGCAGCTACCCCGCCAGGTGGGGAGCGCAACCCTCTTCTCGTCAATTATGGTAATGCCTCGTTAGAGAGATACGCAGCAGCCGCACTCCATATCCGAATGTGCGTCGGCAAACACGGAGCTACCAAGAGCGCCAGAAAACACCTCCCACCGTCACAGCAACCACTGCAGTCTTCAAGATCTCAGGTAGCAGTCACGGTTTTCACTACTGCCAGTTTGTCCACATTTTTCAAAATTTGCATTTCTCAGTAAAGAGAAGCTCAAAATCTAGTACATTAACCATCACCTCATTTTCTTCCCCCACACAATGCAACCATGGCAGTTTCATTTAATAATTTTTGATTCTTAGTTAGTGCAAGACGGATTTAATGTCGTCACAAGTTCCAAATAAAATTTCAAACATACCATTAATTTAAAACAGAACAGTTTGAAGGTATTTTCCCATTTGAATCTTGTGTGATAATGTAAAATATGACTCTTTGACACCGAGCGTGGTGGGTGAGTGGTTAATGCTCTGACCTCGGATTCGGGAGAACGCCGGTTCGAATCCCCATCCGGGCATCCAGATTTATTTTTTCCATGGTTTCCGCAAATCACTCCAGAGGAATGGCGGGATGCTTCCTTCAAAAGGCCATGACCAATTTCCTTCCCGTTCCTTGTGCCCAGTCTCTTCCCGCCTCTAATGACCTCGACGAGGCGTAAAGCTATAAGTAAAAAAAGATTTATTGAGGACGTCAACATTCACCACATCACACACAACCTTGCTGACTAGCTTCTTCACATTATTTCTGGGTTCCGGTAGCAATACGATGAGGTAATAACCAAATTATAACTTAATTATTTTTAATTTAAGGTTCAATGCCAATAGCGCAAAGTATCGTGGCCATTTTCTTGAATTTTCTCCAGTCGCTAATGGCTTGGAAATCAATAAGCCTTAAAGCCTTAAAAAAAGTTGATGAAACTTAACTTTTTGTTTTAACAAACAGGTCATTACTAATAAACGAATCAGACATACAATTTCGAACAAATTACCAGATCCAGGATAATATTTTTCGCTCCTTATGAGCTGTTAAATCACAGACTATTGTATGGCACCAATGAAAGTTCTGAGCTCGCAATCCTCAGTGCATGATAATTCGTTTAATATCCAATGTTCTACAATGTTCTTAAAAGAAAAGAAATAAAGAAAGAAAAGAATACGCCATCCAACTGACTGCAACCTTTCTTCAGAACATCGGAAAAGTTAACTAGTACTCAAAGGCAAACTTATAAATTCCCATACCGTCAGTAAGCTCTACAACAGTGCAGGAATTTACAAGTAGGAATTAAAAACGTGTAAAATGGAACTAAGAGTTCATGGAAATTATTTAAAACTCTTTGATTCTGATAAATTCTTCAAGCTGAAAAAGTAACACCAGTATCTGCCGCTTCCTCAACGAGTCAACATTACTGCTCAATTCATTTTAAATAATCAGAAATAATTAAAATAAAACTTAACCAGTGCAAATATTTACACGAGAGATGTTAAAACTGGCTATTATACAGCTTTACTTTACTTATCCCTCATATTCTGTTAACAAATTCTGTACGTTTACAAACTAATCGTGCAAAGATTTGTAAAGGATGCGGCAAAATCACTGCAAAAACTGTTAATAGTTTGTTATTATTATTAACGGAGTTTTCAGCCTATGGCCCATTCGGTAGCATGAATATACAGGTTACGTACGACCCATATATTTTTCACTACGAACTATTACATTCCGTAAACATAATTTTATAAGAGACACTAATTATGTCGAGGGCTTTAGTGGTGCCAACTCCATCCTCACTGTCACTCGCGTATACCCAAACAAAAACGACGAAAAACATGTTTACTGTTCCATTAATTCCATTTGTCCATATTCCACAATTGTGCTCATAATAACTTTCGACGAGGCAGAGCGATGAATGGCAAACAGCTGTCGCTAATTCCATCGGTGAAACCTGTTTGCACCATCTGACACACTCTGCGCAGGTTACCGATGGTACATCGCGTTATCGCCAAAATGCAACGATTCTAAATCCCACACACAATAAATCTTCTTTTTAACATGGCGAACAAATTCCCTACGTTTTAAAAAAGAAAGAAAGAAAATTACGAACAGTAACGAAGAACGTTCTTAACATCGCAATCCCTTTATGATGGTCTGCAGTATTTATTTATTTAAATGCAATGGAACACTCAGTGCCTTGTGGCCATATTTCTCGTTCACATTTCACTAATTTTTACCTTAAATTCCTTTACAGTTTCAGGCAAATTGTCTACCTTTTCTCTCCTGATCTCAATAATCACAATAAAAAATTTTCCACTCGCTGAAATCAAGTCCTAATTTGTGATCAAGGCCATCGCTTCCCTTCCACGTAATACCCCTAGTTCTTCTGCTAACACCCACCCAGTACACCGCCTTATTCATTTCGAGTATTCTCTTCGCTCGTCCTTCTGTCACGCAAATGACTCCGGCCCAACTCTTTCATCATATGAGTGACCTATTGTGTTCTGCTCTAGTCCCACAAACAAATCCAGCTGCCCTCCTTGCGCCCCATCCGACTTATGTAGTTGATACAATACCACCTCGCCTTGTACCCCAGTTCTCTCACTTCCCTGGCACATCACCTCATCATCCGTTCCAGTAAATGCAGGATTATAGTGAGTCATGCAGTGTGTTAATAAGTCTTATGTTTGGGATCTTTATCAAGTACAGTTTCAGACTGTTGGTACGGGTTTTACAATCTGTAATCGTGTTTCGGCGGGTCCACAAGTTATTCATCGACCTAACAGCCTACCGAAACACGAAGCATTTGCCCAACAGACGGTAATGCACTGCAATGAAGTTATGAAATTTTCTGCGGTTGTGTTACGTTCCTTGTTAAACATGGTAACATGCACAAGACATATTTGTCTTCAGTACAACACTCAAAATGTCATAGTTTCTCTTCAAGGGCAATATGATCCAATCATCACCATTGACTCTTCAATTGAGTTCTCATTTTCAGGTTAATACAATGTCAACACATATACTCGAACAGTAATACCCACATGGCAGTTAGTAAACAGCAGGTCAATCATTTTAATTTTATTGTTCCGCAGAATTTCTGCAGCCTGTTGTGCATACCCCTGTTTCCAGAGCTTTACTTCTTCTTTTTCGTTTTGGCGCCTATGGACCACATGGTTCTTTACTCAGGTGAGCCTTCTTTTTGGCCCAATATTCTTTCATCCTTGCACCGTGTTTATATTTCTTTGTTGGATCCATTTCACCTCAGAGCCGGGTCTCAGTGTTTAGGCCGTTAGTGTCTGCTGGAGAGATTGTGATGCTTCAAATGTGATTGGGGTCAATTTCCAGTTGCACCAAGTCTTTTCTGACTAGACTTGTCCATTTTCCGTTAGCCGTTTTCCCTCTAGAGACGGAGTTGAAGATTTTGGAGGTGTGTCTTTGACTGTCCATCCGAACTATGTCACCATAGAATAGGAATCTCCTTTTTCTAATTGCTGTTGTAATGCTCTCCAGTTGTTGGTATAGGTCCTTATTATGTCTGAGCTTGTATTATTCCTTCTTTGACAGGATCAAAAAATTTTCTCAAGATCTTCCGTTCCTTTAGTTCCAGTTTTCTGAGTTGTCCCATTCCAACCATGTTCAAGCACTCTGAGGCATACAGTAGAGATGGTCGAACTAAAGTATTATAGGGCCTTAATTTGAGGTTAAGGGAGAAGGATTTAGATCCATAGCACCAGAGCTCTATTTTAACCATTACTACAATTTTCATAATTTCGATGAATTTCCTTTTTTCTATTTGTTTCTCGTGCCGTTTGACCTAGTCTTAATTTCTGCCTATTCTCTGTCTATATTCGCAATTCATTAAGATCCATGTCTTAAATTTTTATATTTCTGCTGCCTTACCCTAATTCTTGATACGTAAACATGCTATGACGTTATATTCAAAAACTGAACCATCCAGTTTAGATTCTTCTGAAAACTCGTATCCTCGCTCTTCATTTGCACAAATTGTTCTGTTATCAAACTTTTTCGATCAGATTAATTTTCGTCATGATTATATCAGTGTCTGAAAAGTTTTCATTTCCATGTCTCCAAAATGTCTAGGCTTGATTCCATAAAGTGATGTGTTATTATCTTAGTTTTTGCAATTGTTATTCTAATAAAATGGTTTCAAACTTTCCGACTAACGGGTAGTTACTATTTTCATTTCTGAAACGCTTCATTATCCTTGTTCCACTGTTATTAACAATATTTTGTTGAGGTGATTCGGTACTTTCCCGACATTGTCACCCTCGAAGGCTAAGAAGAGAATATTTTCAATAACCCGTAAGGTACTGATATGTTGGGACTTGAATATGCGGTCTGGCGGCTCAGTGGTCGCCGGCTCTAGCAGTGTAGGGGCTACCACGCTCTGGCATCGCATCGCCGTTTCGAGTGCGGTCTTGGACATGGACGGTTTTAATTATATATTGTGTTCATCTAGTGATGTCCTCACT
Source organism: Vandiemenella viatica (assembly GCA_031002005.1). NCBI lineage: Eukaryota > Metazoa > Arthropoda > Insecta > Orthoptera > Morabidae > Vandiemenella > Vandiemenella viatica. The sequence goes on along the minus strand of JARYHS010008075.1, from coordinate 21,328,645 downwards.
ATAGAGTCCTACAATTGCATGAGCAAAGCCTGATCCAAATAGAAACAAACTGGAGCTTGCTAAATGGTCGCATTGACTGATATATATAATCGTTAAACTGTCTGGAGATAGAAAAATCCAGTCTCCGTTGACATTTTCAAAGCTCACCTCTGGCACAGCTTGCCGTGTAATGTGAATTACGCCAAAACTCTTCCGTAGTTTAGATTCCACGTCATACTGTAGGTCTTTTCTACCCGGTTGTCCTGGTGTATTAGGCTAGGCGGCTACGATAGTGGCGGATTGCTCAGCAGGTAAGAAACCTCGTGAACAGGCCATTACGGTCATAGGAGATTACATAATGTTCGTAATTGAATTTCATTCCCAACCATAATTTGTGATTAACTTTTTTAATTGAATCGCAAAATAAAAGTTTAAATGAGTGCCCCACCACCCTTTTAATTGCATCTGTCTCTCATGACATTCAGCTTTTATAATAACTCAATTTCGCAGAAAATATAAAATTCTTCTTGTTCTGTACTTTACTAATGATATTCAAAAAATCTAGTAATTTCTACTGAAATTAAATTTGCCTTCGTCTACTATATCCTCCACTTTTTTTGCACGTTATTCTTGTTAAGACTTCCTACTCTTTTCTATCAAACGAATGGTTCAGAAGGTTTCACATTTTTTAGGTTACGTCTTCTTCAGGAAATTGTAGTTGTTTGCTTGTAGAAATATCTATGGCTTCCTCTATTCCAGTTTATCTTCTATAAATTTTAGCAATTATGAAAAATTCGTATCTACTGATACTGCCAACTTTGATTGAAAAAAGTACCTGTCAGATTTTTTTATTAATCCTGGATCTTCCGTATTAAAATATTCTATTCTTTCAGCGTTTACGCAAGATGTATCTGTCGTACAATTTCTCTGTGAATTCTTTCTATTTGTCTGCTACTCTCGCGGAGCTCACAACACTGTCGTAAACCTCGCCCTTCACGACGTTTGGGATTAATAGCAGACTTTGGTACGATTCTGGTACCTGCGTTGCACCACTTACCGGGTACAGGATGGTATAAATTGCTTCCATTGGATATTCAACCTGTTTGCTTTAATTTGAGCACGGAAAACGGCACCTTAACTGGAAGGCATGGGTGTGATTTTCTATGAAATTGTTTGAAATTTTTTGGCGGGGTAGCTTCCAAATCCATGCTCTCATAGCTTTGCGAGTTTTCGGTGTGTTGCAGAAAGTAGAGGCGAGGCGAGTTAGTGGAGTAATACTGTAGCTAGCTGTTGCTGAGATATGCCAATCTACTCCAATGATATAAATGCGAAAGTAACTCTGTCTCTCTATCTGTTTGTTCAGTTTTCATGACTAAATGGCTAAACTGATCCTGATGAAATTTGGCAAGGAAGTACTATATACTATAAGGAAGGACATAGGATCTTTTTATCGGGATAAATAACATGCTTTGTCAGGATTTTTTTAACACAAAATGGTGACTGACATTGATAGAGTGTATAAGTATCTGTAATGTTATATCGGTGACGCTGTCTTTGTTTCTCCCGCAGTCAGTTTGTGTACGACCTGTTCCTGTACAGACACATCCTGTCCAGCATAGATCTGGATTTGCGCTGCACCAGACTATTATTTTGTGATTATATGTTGCTACCTAACCGGTTTTCAGCCTCCAAAGGTTATATATCAGACCAAATTACAGCAAATACAAAAAATTCACGTAGAAAACAGTATTACCGTAAGATGACGCCAGAAAGTGACATAATTTTAAAGTACAAATAAAAATCTGCTGGAGGATCTGTGGCAGGTAGTCACCAGCAGTTAACCATCCCTCCCCGTGGTTTGTCGCTGTTTTTAAACATGTAGCAAACTGGTTCTCTTCATGAGACAGTGTCAGTGGTGGAATGGTATGGTGATGGTTTCCCCGTCATATTATGTCGATTCGTTGCTTTTTGGGATACCTTTTGCATAAGTTACGTCTTTCCATATCTAATTACAGAAATAAAATTCTGATTCACGCGTCCGAAGTGACAGGTAACAGCTAGTCGTGCATTTTTCTGGATTCGTTGCTAATATCATGGCCCGGTGGACTGGAATTGGGAACTCGTCGGTACTGGAGGCCATGGTGTCGGGAAGCTGCGGCCCGCCCTAATGGACAGTGCGGTCCGGCCGCTGTTAACGGCCGTGGCATCGATCCAGCGAACGCAGCAGCCCCAGCGAGACGTCCAGATAGCGGAGGGCGATAACATCTGTGGTGGTGGTGTCCCGCATTGTCACACGCCAGATAGCAGCGCACCAGAAATGACGCTCCGCACCGCACAATTTATGTCGCCGAGCGGCACAAAGCCGGCCACTCGATCCACTCGGCTCAGTGTGAGTGCTCTCCATTAGCTCGCCCACCTCACTATCGCATCGGCCTCCAAATTGTCGACCACTCCGCGTGGCAACCAACATCGCCGTGGTATACCGCGAGTAGTCGATTGCTGTAAGTTATTGTGCACCGGAAACTAAGACGGCAGTAAAGATCGTAATCAGTTTAACGCCTAACAACAGACGGACAAGAGAAATATAGTGATTTCTTTTCTTCATATATCACTGACACGCAAGATAAATTTAGGGTTATAGTTTAGCTGAGAAAAATCTGATAGCAGGGTAGTGGACACTGTATAGACTTTCGACCTAAGATACTGTTGTTGCAGTACCAAAAACTGGGGTGTAATAGTGGCAGAATTTATCTAATCATTTCCTTCAGCAAGAAAACCGTGTTTAACTTCATATATGTTGTTCTCTATGAGTCTGGTTACTTTTCTTACATTCATTCGGAAGCCTGATGTAGCACATGCAAACACGTATTGGTATAAAAAACCGTTCATAAATATCGAGAAGTAGGTCCTATGTTAGATAGGAACAAAATATTAAATTATTTATAATTCCATTTCAGCTTCCTGAAAATTCGAGATAAATTAAATAACTAAACTTTGCACAGTTCGTGGTTTTAGGGGCGAAGAAGAAATGATTGGTGCTTGTGATTTCAATGCATCAGTGAATGTTTTGACCATTTGAGTGTAAAGATCAGTGCGTATTGTGAATACCGTACTCAACTTTAGTAGTGGTAGCTGCCACGGCCGTACAACTATACACCCACAAGGAATGTTCGCACATCTTGATAAGTGTCTTTAGTGGTGAGTACCTACTTTTAAACCCATTGCCAGGATTGATACCGATTATGTCTCGGACATGCGCATTTCGAAGCAACAGTAAAATATGAAATTAGCTTTAAGGCGTTTGGCAAAACTGCGCAGATAACGGTGTAATACACCCTCTTGAAATATTAAACTGTGTTAAATTGCGTTGGGATTGTTACATTTTTAATATGTTCAAAAACAAAACCATTCTTTAATTAAAACCGTCCATATGCCGTCATGGATTTCAACCAACCTCCTATGCGAACAGTGTTCGCAGTGAAATACGGCCATGGAGGAAAGTATTCGTAGGGAAGTGAGGTTGTCATACCGTAATTAAAACATCTCGCAGAGTCCGGGTCAAAGGAACCGACAGTGCGACTTGAAATTTAGCATTTTGAACTGAAAGCAACTCAAAAATGTTTATTGTGTATTGTTGCGTGGAATGGAACTGAAACACATAATTTACCGGGGAAAAAACCAAAGAATGTAAACATTAGAGCTGTGAATTTGGGGGATAAAGTAAGGACTGTATTCAGAGCTTAGGGTGCGCAACGAGAAGGAAATTAGGATAGTAGCTGAAGAAGTGAGTAGCCAAGAAGAGAAAAATGAAGTGCATTGATCATAGTGTAATAGAATAATGTTTGCGAAGAGAAGTGATGGAAAGTAGAGGCCCGTTCCCACGATCCCTTGTAACGAAGACGAGACGGGACGGGACGGGACGAATACTCCACCACACGCCATGGGAACAGGGCCGCCTCTGCCAGCGGAGACGAGAAGCAGCTACCAACTCTGTGTCGGTAAACATCACAGGCGTGTGTAGCGGTGCGCTGTTGTCATCGGTTTGCAGCAGCGGTGCGCACCCCTTCTGTTGCTGTAAAGTGCTCTGTGCCAAACGACACTAGGCAACGTGGTGGGAGGTCAAGGTAAGCTGCGGCCCGCGGTCGTCCCTACACTTCGGCTAATGAGGTCCCGTCTCGTCTCGCCTTCGTTACAAGGGATCGTGGGAACGCACCTTAAGACGAAGGGTTGAAAAGGCTGGCGGATAAGAAAGTTCCAAGAGTTGGATAACGTGAAGGTTAAAGGAAGATTTGTTGAGATGAAGAGAAGGTAACGTGCTCCTAAGCAAATAAAGAACATTGATCCAGAGAAATAATGCGCAACATTTCATGTGTTTTGTCTAAAATGAGAAGGAAGCTCAAACCCCACTAAGTGAGCTTGGAGTTGAACCAGAAATAGCTAAGCCACTGTGGCAGTGTATTTACATTCCACCTATACCATGCGGTCGATGGATAAAAATCCTTAACAGACTGACGGACATCGCACTATTTCATCTGGAGCAAAAACAGCTGAAATAAACTATTGGTAGATCAGGTGGCTGTTGTCATGGTGTCCAAAAGAAAGTGAAAATCGTCAGATTGCGAGTTTCTTTCCTGAGTACCCTGTTCATTGGTTCACAGGGTAAAGTCAAGTGAAGAACTTCAGGGGGACGTTATACAATATTAATTCTGGTTTAATTCGTGTATTCACAGTAAATAAAATGTAAGTGGTTCAGTTGCAGCTGTATCATTTGCCATGTCTTCTTCTCGTGCAGGCGACTGTGTGTGTATTCTTGACGGACGTTCGCTGCCAGAGCTATTCGTGAGCCTAATGAGCCGCCGGTATCTAAATTTAAAGTTCCAAGGAATGAGCAATCGTATCTGACCCCATATATCACCGCAGCTATCTGAAATACCGAGTGCCTCTCAGAGGAACTCTGTATACCGCGAGGTAGAGTCGTCTCTCTCGCTCTCTCCCCTTTACTCTCTACTTACTCTCTACTTGCTCTATACATCACTTTAATGAGCTTCCAGATTAAAGTACATTTACTACCTGGGTACGGCTTCTCTATTCCTTTCCTTATTTCTCTTCTCCTAGTTATCTAGATGGAACATATAACTATACGGCAAATTTAGGTTTGAAACCTTTCTGTTGTTTACACCTTGGCGGCTTTGCGCGTCTCTCAAGCTTAATTTGTTTACAAACTTCTGGCAGCGAAAATTACTCTGACTTAGCACTCAGCAGGAGGCGCAATGTAATTGAGTCAACACTTAGCTGTTCTCTGAAACATAGTAATAAAACCTGCATAAAAGTTCAGTTTTAAATCCGACAAAGGTAAGCCTGTCAATTAACAGTCTAATTGTCAGCGTTTTCCACTGTTAATTTTAACTTTTGAAAAGATAATGACTTCGTCCCGTTCTGTTACTGTCCTGACTTCTTGTTCGCACTCGTTAAGCTATGACAGATGAAACTTTATGACAAGGGGATTAATTGAAGCTAGCGAAATCACATCATTAGTTGAGAACCGTTCTTTTAGAGGTTTTTAAGCCCGCGCGGTTGTAATGAGAGAAATCGACTCAAATACCGATCATTTCTCTGATCGACGTGCATTCACCTGTACGATTCTAAAATTGTCGACGCTTTACTTGTTCGACCCAGCGGCCAGTGGTACTCGGAGCCCTACTGCTTCCGCTCCGTTGTCTGTCTGTCAGAGCCCTTTGTAAGTTGCAGACTGTAAAATCTAATGATATCGTATTTACGATTACTTCTTGGCTCATGCGGAAATTTCACGAATGAAATACGATGAATAGCGAGGCTGGTGGTTGAAAGAAGAACCAACTCATTAGTAGCAATTTTTTATTTATGAACTGAAATAGATATATGTGGTATATAGTGGTGATATCTAGCGGCAACGTGATCACTGCTTTTCGGCGCCAGCGAAGCCTATCACATACCACTGTTCATAATTTTGCCATCTGTGGGTTGAATTTCACAAAATCTCTTTCTTAATTAATGATGTTATTAAAGCGGAGCACTTAATTTCAAATGATATCTTACTAATCAATTATGGTTAAGCATGAAGGGAGAAAGATTTATCGTCACAAAAAAAAAAAAAAAATGTAATAATATATTTGATTATCTGTAGGTTTCATAGAATAAGAAGGAATCTAAGAAAAATACTTTTCTTTCCCAGGGTGTGAAGTAAAGATGTATGCTGCTTGTTGAGTACAGAATTAATAAATTATCTTCAATTTTTTTCACTTGAAAATAATGACGTCAGTGGCGTTCATAGCTCTGAATTTTGGACCATTCTTGTCTGCATGTCCACATCAAAACGCTTCTACCAAGGAACTTGAAATTCGTTTCCATTATCAATCATATCCTGTATTTGAATGTCAAGATATTAAAAACACGTCCATCGAATATATTGTATTCATTTGGAACAAAACAAGTAACAGTTTTTATTTTGATGGTACTTTGCCAGGATTTAATAGTATTTTGTTGAAAAGTGTTCTCTATTGAGTGTTTCTTTCATATTAATATAACTATCATACATGTTACAGAAACCAACTTGATTGCACTAGCGGTACGGGTGGCGTTGGCAATTGTGGAGCTTAGTCCATCCCTCCCTAATCTGCAAACGCGTCATGCTTTGGTTTTTGTACCAGGCGACTTCCTTCTAACCTACCACATGCAAGATATTTATTAAGGTCACAAAAGTTCAAAATCCTGATAGTGAGAGGATCGATTCGATGCCCAGGCTATATTTTGAACAAGTGTGATATTCGTAATACGACTATACTCAAAGTGAAATCGATTTGTTTGAGTACTGGTACTTGAATACTTAAATTTTCTTCTATGTTGAAAGGCCATGTATATGATTTGGGTTGCAGACTAAATGTAATTAGCTCGTTTATTTTATTACAATTGTAAAAATAATATTATATTGGAGATACAAATTTTGTTTTTGGGTGAGGGTCATCTTTTATAAGTTACAGTAGAATCAGTCACAGTCGTATACTATCTGAACATTCGTTTGCTTAGTAAGTAACGTTTAGATCAGTAACGGATGGTAGATCAATGACAAAATTTTGTTATGTTCTGCCATTAATACCGAATACGTAAAAGCTTATTAGCTTTTATGTATTCGGTATTAATGGCAGGGTTATCCGTGTGGTATTATTTTGCTCACGCTTAAGTTTATTTATACTTTATTGTAATTAATTTTTCCTCGTATTGTTCTCGTGTGTCATTACCACGACCATAATATCAAATCACTCAATCGGTGGTTCCATTTTGCTGCACTAAGAACATCTGTCGAGCCAAGACCAAAGAACTGATATATGGCATTAGAATAACTTCACAAGTCGCTGAAATGCAATGGAATGTTCCACTAGCGTTTTACTTCATGACACAATAGAGGTTTCTTTATAAAATGAGTTTTAAGCGAGAAGAGCCACGTAAACAAAAGATCTTGCCAATGTGAGAGACATCCAGACCAATTCTGGAATGTGTTTCAAACCTCATTATTTAAAAAATATATATATATATATTATATATATATATATATAATCGCTACACAAGCAATACTTTACTCTCTTATGTTTGAAGGAGACAAAGCGATTAAAATCAAAGTACTAAATTACGCTACAACTGAATTTAAACAAACCCACAAAACTACAAATCACACGAGTTATTACGAAACTTCATATAACGTTAATAGATTATTGGTGTCTGTAAAACTGACCACTCTTAATTAGACTGATGACGCTACAGAAGTGATGAGAAATTTATACTTCTGTTTTGATGACTTTCACAAGACTGTAAAGTATTTCAGCATTAATCAAGAAAACTGTGATTCCAGATCTATTTTAAGATTGTTGTGTATGGATCAAGTAGTCTTTGTGGATCGTCGTACTGACGCGACGGTTGGAAAATCAGCTCTATAAAGGCCAAACAATCAGCAATCCTGAACTCAGATGAATTACGATTTAAGGACCTAAGGATCAACCAGAAGTTTTACATTCACGTATGACTGCAGCAGTTATTTTAATCATTAATTTTTTCTACTCCATCTAAATGGAAATAAAATACTAGTGTATTAACCATCTCACATAGTTCTGCACTGAATGATGATCTTTAAATGAACTTACGAAATTGGGGATCGTGTAAAAACATCAACTGATAATTTGAATATGTGTTCAAAGGGCAGCAATGATTAAGTTCTGAATAGGTTCTCAGAACCGAGATTGGAATTAATGAACTGACAAGGTACATCAAAATACAAAGCAATTCGCAAATCCAGCTCTAAATGGTCGAAACGACAGCGTGACTATTATGATATTGCAATTCTCATCCATGCTTTCACTGTTACATCATGTTACAAATGATATTATTGTTTTATTCTACTTACTACCATTTATGTAATTACCTGTAAATTTATATTCATGTGTTGTTTTAGCATAAGACGGAATGAAACTAGAAACACTTCAATGGACGAACAGTAGCTCATACATACTCTTCTCATAGATGGAAGTACGAACAGAACTTCACATTGTAACAAAAGTCTCACTTAGAAACGTGAAAAACACAGAGAAACACGAAGCGATATCAAACAAATCGGAGAGGGATGGGAAAATGTCCCATTAATTTGTAGTTCTCCCGTCTTTGTCAGTCTTGCCTCAAATCCAATTCTATCACAGCTCTTGCCTCTGTTTATCACGAAGAGAAGAAAAAATTTGTATCTACGCTCGTATGTTAAATATATCTTTGCTACCATCATCTTTAAAGATCAGAATTCCATACCATCACACTAACACTATTGAAAAGAATGACACAGTCACGAAAAATACAGTTGGCGAAAAGAAGTTATTAGTTAATAGCATGTACTCGGGAGCAGTAATGTAATATTGGGGAACCGTTTACATAAGTACTGCAAATATGGATTAAAGGTAATTGTCAATACCAAGGTTTTTAACGTCGAATTACATTCAGCAGAATGAACTATGGCACTCAGGTTGTCTAAAAAATGATGACGATGATGGTTTTCCATGCAGAATGCAAGAAACGTTGCTGAGAGTTTTATTTAACACAACATCAAACTCTTTGCAGGTGGTTGGTCATTGATTATGGCAAAGATAATACAGTGGACGCATCATTTTCCGATGTTAATTTGCTGCACACCAAGCAGTACACCAAAGCTGCTATGCATGAAACGCCCGCACACAAGAGAACGTCGTATTCCATGTAGCCTCTGTCACCTTGCGGTGCATACACGCGACAACCAGATCTAAAGTTTCCTGTCTCTCCCAAAACAAAAATTCTGAATGAAGTTTCCAGTGAAATTCCTTACTAGCTGCTTAACGTAATCGTAACTGGTAAGGGAACCTACAGTTTTAACGCGGAATCCAAGCCACAGAGGTACTGCACCGCAGTTTGTCATTTTTTGACACCCTTTTTCGATCGTGAATGATGTGTCTCTTGAGTATGAATGCAGTTTAAATACTCAAAACCAGTTTTGTTATAAATGAAGGCCGGGTTGTGCGATTTTCGAAAATACCAGCCAAACCAGGGTTTGAACCTTTCGGTTGTCACCTTACTTTCTTCTCTTTGGTAGCAAAGCAATGGTATCTCACACACGAAATTAGCTGCTTCACTGTCGCACCAGCCGCTTAAGTTTAAATGTCCTACTTGCGCAACCTCCTGTTACAAAAGAAATCCATCAATTTAATTAATTTTGAGCATCTGAACTT